>CM052896.1:31092685-31151116 GCA_028534135.1 Potos flavus
ACCTCTTGTCCAAACAAGATTCTTGCCAGGGTAGGAAATCATTTCTGCAATTGTTTACAATGCTCGAGCAGCCCGTCCAAAGTCAACATGGCCTGGGAGCGTTGCCCCGGAGCCTCCTGCTCCTTGCCAGCCGCCTGCCAGCTCCGGCTCAGCTATTTCTGGGACTTCGTTCCCTCCCTTGAAAAACAAACTGTGGCCCTCACTGTCATCCCCAATAAAACCCCCAGGTTTTGCAGGCTTAATCATGTTTTCCAGAAGAGTTGTCCAACTGGGGGCCTGGATGCAAAGTGTTGAGTGTGGGACTGCTGGTCTAGGGGGGAAGGGGGCTTTTCATCTGCAAGGTGCCAAGATGGAAATTTCCATTGCACTCCAAGATGGCTTCACCTGTGGCCAAGGAAACCCATTCTGCCTCCAAAGAGGAGACCCTGGCTGGTGAAATGTATGCCCCTTCCCAAAGCTTGTGCCACCACTCCAGAGCAAAGTTTCCTTATACGACAGAGCACCACGATTGCTAGCAAAAACCTTTTACTTCCGGATACCACTTTGGTGTAGAAAAGACTTTCACTTCTGCTGATTGGATCACCACCGTGAGGAAGGCCTTATTAATCTCATGTATTGAGCTCATCTACGTGTCTCCTGGTTTTTGTGTTAAGGGTACAGTCACGTGGTTTGAAAGTTTTCAAGTGAAAATAAGCTCCCCCTTCCACTCTGGTTCCACCCGCCCCTAGGTGACCACTGCTGTTCATCTCTTGTGTATCTTTCCTGATGTAGATATAGATATAGATATAGATATAGATCTATATAGATCTATATGCTTTCTGCATATAGAAGCGACTTACAGTAGTGCCGGGAGAGAGTATGGCACGGAGACCAGAGAGTCCCAGCCGCTAGTCCGAGCTCTGCTCCCAGTCTGCTGTGCAACATCGCATATGCCACACTCCCTCTCTGGACCTCATCCATGTCATCTGTGAAAGCAGGACTACTAAGAGCGAGCATTCAGTAGGCTTATATGTGCCTGCCTCCGGGCCAAGTGTTTCCCCGTGTGTTAGTTGAACGAAGCTCACCACAACCCTATAAGAGCTCTCATGAATCGCATTTATCACTGACAAAACTGAGGCACAGTGAAATGAAAGAACTTGCCCAGGTCCGAGGTAATTAGAGGGGGAGCCTGGATTTTAGGAAGCTAGGCGATCTCATAGGAGAGCTCACAGTGACAGAACCACGGCGTTAGTAGAGTGCCACTCATTGATGATATTGACACCACCAAATGATGACTTGAGTCCGCAGGCTGTCTCAGAGTGGCTCCTTCCAAGTCTGATATCAGGAATTGGTTCCAGGTCCTGTGAAACTCTGGCCAGGCAGCTCTGACTCATTCGGCCCCATTTAGATGGGATGGGGGACAGCTGGCAAAGAGCAGGAGACGGCACGGCAAGGCTCAGGCATGAACCCTGATGTCAGCCCAGTGCCTCCCTTTGGGGCATCAGGACAACTCCTTAAAAACAATAATTTTTAAATTTTTATCAAAAGTAGTCATGCACATAATTTAAAAAGCCAGCTAATATTTGAAACCTCATAACAAAAAGATAACATCCAAGAACAACCATTTTTAACCCTTTCAGCTCTTTATGTATTTATCTCCATTATTCTACATCAGGGGTTTACTTTTTCTGTAAAAGTGCAAACTTTTTCCATAAAGGGCCAAATGAGAAATATCTTCAGCTTTGTGGGCCAGTCTGTTGCAACGGCTCAGCTCTCCTTGTAGCTAGAAAACAGCCCTGGGCAATAGGTAAATGAGTGGGTGTGGACATATCCAAGTACAACCTTATTTATAAAAGCAGATTTGGCCTGTGGGATATCGTTTGTTGACACTCGTTCTAATTGCTTAAATGTCTATTCCTTCATTTTCTTGATGTGTAATTTCAGGCATTACCTATTCATTTTCTGTTGTGGTAGATAAAAATTCACCTTTCTTAAACAGCTCCCCTCTCTATAGTTGTTTATCCTCCTAAGCCATCCTAACCAAGTCCTATTGTAATTATCAGTGAAATCAGTATTCAGTGTTTGCTTATTATGACCAAGTAAATACTGTTCTCTACTGAGTCAAGTTGTATATCATGTGACATTTCCTTTTTCATGTAGGTTTTATTTTTATCTGGAGGTGCTAAGTCTTTCATTCTTTCTTTCATTCACGTGGTTTCTTTGACCTTCAACAGCCTCTCAGACAGTTTTGTACATGGTTACACAGATAAGGTGTCAATGCCTCTTTTTTTCAGCACGATTGTTTTACCAGAGGCTCTCCTCGAGCCCTCTAGCCTCCTCCTCTACTGTGGACCGGGTACCCCTTGGGCTTGGCCTCAGCTTTTCTGCTAGAGCTTCCTTTCTCCACTTGATCTCTTTTCTGTGTTGGATCTCTTTTTCCCAGATCCCAGGTCTTCTTCTCTGACTTATTTCCTCATTTTGCTGGAGCACATCCTCTAGTAGCTTTCTGAAAAAGGATACACGGGAGATAGAATTGCGAAGTTTGGTGTATCTGAAAATGTCTTTAATCTACCATCACTCTTGAATGATAGCTTTGCAAAGAGTGAAGAATTCTAGATTAGAAATCATTTTTTTCTCAATATTTTGAGATGTACAGTTTGTTAGAAGTCTGATACCTTTTGATTCTTAATTATTTGTATACAATCCTTTTTCTTCTTTAGACATTTTCATGCTCCTCTCTTAATTCCTAATGTTCTAAAATTTCTAGTCATTGTGCCTGGCACTCAACGGACCTTTTCAATTTGGATATTTATGACCTTCAGTTCTGAGAAATTTCTTTGTAATATTTCTTTCAAAATTTCCTCCCCTCCATTTTCTTTGTTCTTTGTTTCTGAAACTCTAGTTCCTTGGCTTTAGACCTCTTGGATTGTCCCTTAATTAAAACATTTTCTTGGGGGTGCCTGGGTGGCTCAGTTGTTAGGCGTCTGCCTTTGGCTCAGGTCATGATCCCAGAGTCCTGGGATCGAACGCCATATTGGGCTCCCTGCTCAGTGGGAAATCTGTTTCCCCTCTCCCACTTCCCCTGCTTGTGTGTCCTCTCTCACTGTCTCTCTCTCTGTCACATAAATAAATAAAAAATCTTAAAAATTTTTTTTTTCTTGGGATGCCTGGGTGGCTCAGCTCATTAAGCATCTGCCTTTGGCTCCGGTCATGATTCCAGGGTCCTGGGATCGAGTCCTGCGTTGGGCTCCTTGCTCAGCAGGAAGCCTGCTTCTCCCTCTGCCTGCCACTCCCCCTGCTTGTGCTCTCTCTCTCTCTCTCTCTCTCTCTGACAAATAAATAAATAAAATCTTAAATTTTTTTTCTTTCTATCTTCTGCCTTTATCTTTTTATTTTTGGACAGATTTCCTAGATTATACCTTCCAATACTTCCATTTAAATTATTTTTATTCTAGGTACCATACTTTTGAAGATTTTATTTATTTATGTATTTTAGAGAAAGAGAGCATGCAGAAGCAGGGGGAGAAGCAGAGGGAGAGGGAGGGGAAGGAATTTCAAGCAGACTATGTGCTGGGCACAGGCCTCAATCTTACAACCCTGAGATCATGACCTGAGTTGAAACCAAGAGTCTGGTGCTTAACCAACTGAGCCACCCAGGCACTCCACTAGCTACTATACTTTTGATTTCTCAAAGCTCTGTCTTGTTCTCTGTTGCTTTTTATAGCATTGTGCTCTTTTTACATGCTCACAGTATCTTCTTGTGCTCTTCTGAGGATATCAAGTATGGATGGGACAGAGGGAGAGGGAGAGAGAGAATCTCAAGCCGATTTCCTGCTAAGCAGGGAGCCTGACACCTGGCGATCATGACCCGAGCGGAAACCAAGAGTCGGACACTTAACCAATTGAGCCACCCATGTGCCCCAAACTTAAAGTTCTTACAATGGCCTTCAGGGTCCTGCAGGATCTGGCCCCAGCTGCCCCTGGACCTCAGTCATCGCGGCTCTGCCCTATTCCCAGGATCCCAACCACGCTAGCTTCCTTCTTGTTCTTACCAAGCCCATCACTGCTGCCCCAAGGTCATTGCAGTTACTGTTGCCTCCGCCTGACATGTTCTCCCTGTGCCCCCATAGTCAGTGGGGCACCCCTGCCTCATTCCGGACTCCTGCTTCAACACTGGGTGATCAGAAAGACCTTTTCTGACACTTTGCCTAAAAATAACATTTCCCCTCTTCTCCGCACCATTTCCTAGTCCGCTTTCTCAGCTTTTGTTTCTTTATAGCATTTATTATCACCTGCTTTTTAAAAAATGTTTTATTTTTAAGTAATCTCTACTGTCAAGATGGGGCTCGAACTCATTACTCCAAGACCAAGAGTTGCATGCTCCACTGACTGAGCCAGCTGGGTGACCCTATCACTTGCCTTAAAAAAAAAAAAAAATCTGGTAACATACATAGAATGTGAAACCCACCATTTTAACCATTTTAAAGTGTACAATTTAGTGGCAGTAAGTGCATTCACATCGCTGTGCAACCACCACCATCCACTTCTAGAACCTTTTCGTCTTCCCCAGCTGAAACTCTGTGCCCATTAACCACTACTTCCCACTCCTTCCCACCCAGCCCCTGGCAACCACCATTCTACTTCCTGTCTCTATGAATATGACTAGCCTACAGACCTCATGTAAGTGAAGATATACAATATTTGTCTTTCTGTATCTGGCTTATTTCACTTAGCATGATGTCTTCAAGTTTCATCCATGTTGTAACACGGGTCAGAATTTTGCATCTCCTACCATTTTATATATTTCTCTTCATTTGCTTATGATTGCTATTGTCTCTCCTCCCACTCCCCACTAGAAAGTAAGGTCCTTGGGGGTAAGAACTTTGTCTGTTTTGCTCATTCATCTGTGCCTGGGCACAGAATATGCATTCAATAAGTATTTGTTGAGTAACTTGCCTCCCACTGGGGCCATCTTCTTCTTTTGCATAGAGCTGGCCTTCTCTGAGCATGACTTGCCCATTCAGCAAGCAATTTTTGGCCCCTGCTGTGCTGAGAGCACTCTGGTGGATAGAAAGATAAGACAGTGAAGCGGATATAGCTGAGCGGGTAAGAGTGATGGAGTGGATATCTGTTTTTGTTGTTTTTTCTTTTCTTTTCTTTTTTTCTTTTTCTTTTGTCCTGCCTAACATTTACTCCCATTTTTCTGATAAAAGCAATGGAATTTTCCTTTGGGGAGTCTTCCTCCGCTCCTCTCAGTCTATGTGGTTCTGAGTGATCTATCTTATCCTCTGGCTTCAAGGAAACACAAGTAACCCAGGCCTGCAAATAAGACCCAAAAAAGTCTGGGACTTTAGTTGCAACCACAGGGAAAGAAATGCAGCCATTCCACTGAGAGTGCAAAACTGGAAGAATGTTAGCCTAGAGTTATGATGACTCGCTGCTTTGAGAGCTTATGTTTGAGAATGAAGACAACACTCAAGAAAGCAGAGTTAAGAAATGGATGAAATGATGTTGAGTCCTGATAACATTGTTTTGAGTTCCTGGATCGAGCCATGCCTGAAGGTAAAGATCCATTTCCTGGAATTTTCAGCTTTGTGAACCAATAAATTCTCAACCCCTCCCCTCTTGCTTGTTAGTCCTTGATTTGAATTGGATTTCTGTTATCAGCTGATGAAAGATTCCTGGCCAATATAAGGAAGATGGATAAAATGTAAAGTGGGTAGAGAGGCTGTTTATGGGGTTAGGAAACTCAGAAGTTTATCCAGGTGTTCAGAGGTATTATCCAGGAAATGGTTAAAGGACCTAAGACGTTCACCCAGAGGGAGAGAAGCCTCTGGAAGCTATATCTTGAGGTATGTAAAGAGCTGTCACATGGGAAAGGAATTAGATGATGCAAGAGGGAACACCAGGGCCTACAGATGAATGTTTTCAGGAATAACATGTCAGTTTGGTTGAAAGAAAAATGTTGAGGCCTCAGGAGCATCCCAGAGGTACAGTGGTGACAACCCAGTGAATGAGCCCAAGGTGAGGGTGTGTATACAGTAAGAAAAAATGGAGAGTGTTGCACAGGCCTCATTCTAGATAACCGTTGTGTTCCTCTATTCTAGAACTGGGGAGTCTGCCTGTGCTGACTCACAAGAGCAGAGAATAAGTTTGTCACATCCAGACATTAAATACACTGCCCTTTCTCACCACTGGGCCCAGGATTGATATCCCAGAAGTTAATCAGAAGATCACTCCAAAACACAAGGAAAATCATGTTGGTCCATGAATTATGAGAGAAGTGGGCTTTTCCAAGGATTTTGAAAAAAGTTTTTCTTATTAGATTAGTCTTTTCTATAAAATAATATCTGGAACCAAAACATGTCCCTTGGTTTTGGTAAGAATTGTTTTTTAATGTGAAGAGTCTGGGTCACGGCCCTGGAGAGTTTCCAGATGGCAAGTGCAACATAGTCCCGAAAGAAAAAATGCTCCCAACATGTGACTTTCCCGGGGTGGTGGGGGGACACCATTCCAGTGACAATGCGGGAGGCCTGCAATGAGGCTTCAAACCCTCACCGACCTGTCTCCTGGGGTCCCACAGATCTTGCTTTTAGACCAGCACCCAATCTTCAGAAGGTAGTTCTGGATAAAAAGAAAAGCTATAGTTACAAAGAAAAGCCATCAGTCTGCAATCATTACGAGGTGGCAGGAAGAGTTTGGGCTTTGAAGTCAAACAGAACCAGGTTCGAATTCCTACTCTACTTTGGGTCACACAATTTTCCAGAGTCTCAGTTTCTTCTCTTATAAAAGGAGGATATTAGAACTCTTAATGGAGGTGTTTTGAGGATTAAAGATAACGCTGGGACACCTGGGTGGCTCAGTCAGTTACGCGTTGGACTCTTGATTTTGACTCAGGTCATGATCTCAGGGTTGTGGGATTGAGCGCTGTGTCGGCTCTGCGCTGAGCGTGGAGTCTGCTTGGGATTCTCTCTCTCCCTCTCTCTTTGCCCCTCCCCCTACTCTCTCACTCTGTTGCTCTTTCTCAACAAATAAATAAATAAAATCCTAAAAAAAAAAAAAATAATGCTATTAGGTACTCAGTATAGAGGACGGATGGTAATTGAAAGAATGAAAAACTGATTGGTAGAAGACCAAAGGGCCTTGGAAGGTGGCCCTTAATGCTTGGTGGCCCTTAAATGCTTAGTTTTCAGGTACAAGAGAGGATAGTGAGAGAGACAGAGAAGAGAAAGAGAAAGAGCTATTTTCTTGGGAGGGGGTCAAGGAGAGTACAAAGGATGAAGGTTTTCAAAGCTTTGTATGGAAAGTTGTGCTAGTTACCTAGCCAAATCCAACTCCCTTCCTTCCTGGGCACATGGCTAGATTCTATCTCCCAGCCCCCCTTGTAGTTAAGGGTGGCCCCATGACCAGATTCTCTCCAGTGGAGTGTGAGTGGTCATGATGTGTGACATTAGGGGACTCAGGCCTTAGGATCATGGAATGTCTATTCTTCTTTTCTGTTCCCACCAGCTGGAACCCAGATGTGGCCGCAAACCCAACCTCAGTCATGGAGACCAAAAGCAGGCCCTGGAGATGGTGGAGCAACAGCTTGGAAGGAACCTGGGCCTTGGCCAACTGCGTGAGCGAAAATTAACCCTTTTGCTCCCTAGGCCATGGTTCTATCAGATCTCGTCGTTATAGCATCTAACATCTGGCATGGGCCATCTTGGCGAGGGCATCCATTTCTCAAAGTTGGGTTCCTTTTTAAAAAAAAAAAAAAAAAGGCAGTTGTGGTACAGTGGAAAAAGCCCTAGACTCAAAGCCGAGAAGTTTGACTGCTTAGTGAAAATAATGGCCATTTTGTGCTCTGCGTGAGCGCTGATGAAGATCTCCTCCGCGAAACCCAGTCTCCTCATCTGTACCATGGCAAACCACAGAAGGGTGAGGGGTGCCAGTGAACGTTTCATAAGTTGCCGAGCGTCATACCAGTGGGAGGGCTGCTCAGCCCTGAGCAGGGGGGGGACACGAGGCAGGCTCCACCTCAGCGGAGAGGCGAGGCAGCATCCCCCGAAGAAGAGCCAGGGAACAGAAGTGGCTGGATCTGCTGTCTCGTCTCCTAGACCGATTGCATGTGCAAGGTCAACGGTGGAATGTGCTCTGAGCCCACTCACTGTAAAAATATGCGGACTTGTAGATACAGCGCGAGCCTACGTCGCACCTCACATCACAAAGAACAATCCCTGTGGAGAAGTGCTGCATTGAAATAACAGTCGTGAGGCCGCCTTCTGAGATAAATGCTGGAGTCTGGCTCTAAATGCCAACATCCTTAGCTAATCTAAGTAATGCATGAGCAGGAAGAATTTGGTGGCCTGGAGCCCAAGTGGAGTTGTATAAAGAACTCTTAAGAGCAACTAGTAACCTTGGAGCAGGAGGCCCAAGTGCATGATGGGAAATGTAACATTTAATCAAATCCGGGGGGAGAAGGGGTGGCCAGAGGGTTGGGGGGGCGGGCTTGGGTCTTGGCAAGAGGCAGCCTGCTAAGGGGCCCCTGGCAGGGTCTCCACCATACCACAGATGGTTTTCGTCTCTGTGGTTCAGTTGTTTTGGGTGAGCTTAGCCCCCTCTGAGTCAGGAGTCCCCAATCAGAAGGTCTGCCATCCTCTCCTTAAAGAGGCCAGGAGGGGCTTGGCCAAAAACTTAGGGGGAAAGATCTATCTCCTACCGAGAAGGGAGGGAGCCTCTGACCCCTGACGGGATAACCCTGTGATTTTTTTGAACTGGGAAATCCTTCCAGAGAGCACCTCATCCACTCCCTACCTCCCCACTACCATGCCCAACTCTCACTTTACAGTGGCAGAAACTGAGGCCCAGAGATGGGGAACAGAATTCCCAAGGTCACACAGCAAGTCAGGGTCCTTGGAGATCATCTCCTCCAATCCAACCCCCCCTCCGACCCCCGAGTGCCTACCCTGTTGTTTTATAGACACTGATACTGAGGCACAGGGAAAATGACAAACTCGATTTCAGTGCCGAAGTGGGAGGAGCAGCCGGGTTCTCTGGTCCAGGTTTTGGCCACCACAGGTCGGCATCTCCTCAGCCGAGAGTGATGGTCGTCAAAGGCCCCTTGTCCTGCTCTAGCTCACTGGGTGTCTCTGCAGCTGTTAGCAGCCGGGGAAGGAATCCCTCAGGACAGGGAGGGCTCTGCTGCCCACACTGGGCCAGATGTCTGCCCTTGGGCCAATCAGCTGTGGCCAGGAGGCAGGACAATTGCCGATGATGGCAGCTCTTTCAATAAAGCAAGTGGATGGAGCCAAGGGGATGTAATTCCAGAAGAAGGGAACGCCAAGCAGACAATTCCCATGGACATGTACTGCAGCCTCTTGACCTCGACTCTCCTCATCTGTAAAATGGGGACAGCAATTGTGCCCGCGCTGTAGGGCTGTTACAAAGAGGAAACTGCACAATATATACAAAGTCTGCTTTACGTAAGCACCTGATACATATTAGTTCCTCTCTCCCTTCGTTTTTCCAGGAGCATTTCTAAAATTGGAAGCCATCTCCTATACCAAATATGCTAAAAGAGAAAGTGAAAATTTGGCCTGAAAACTCCAGTTTGAAGAAGAGGAGTGACTTGATCTAATCTTTAAATTTTTCGGGATCCCTCTGGAGGCTGGGTGTGGCACATGGTCAGGACAGGAGGCAGGGGTGAGAGCAGGGGGAATGGTTATGGAGCCATTACCATAGTCCAGACCCAATGCCTGTGGGTTGGCACGGGGGAGGAGCAGTAGAGATGGGGAGAGGTGGGAAGCAGAGTTGACAGCACTTGGATGTGGGGAATTGAAGGCTTGCACAAATCCTTAAAGTATCTCATTTTTGGGCTTCACTAATTGCTTTAAAAATTTTTATCTGCAGCTTCTTTTTTCCCAGGTGGTTTATTGACTGATTCTTTTTTATTCTTTTAATGTATATTGTGCTTATTTATTTATTTTTTAAGTGGGAGAAGGGCAGAGGGAGAGAGAGAATCTTAAGCAGGCTCCACATCCAGTGTGGAGTCTGACGCAGGGCTCGATCTCACGACCCTGAGATCATGACCTGAGCTGAAACCAAGAGTCAGATGCTTAACCGACTGCGCCACTCAGGCGCCCCTCTTGTGTTTCTTTTTGAATAGTCAACCCTTTCACATGATACAAAGTCAAGATATAAAAGGTATACAGTGGAAATTCTCCCTCCCGCAACCACCAGGGTCCCTCTCTGGAAGCAACCCAAATTATGAATATAATGTGTTCAGGGATATTCTACACACATGTAGAAGCAAATAAATATATATGGATGACACAGACACACAAATAGAGATCTATTTCCCTCTTTATACAAAAAATGATGTATTACACGTGGTTTTCTGCACCTTGATTTCTCTACTTAAGAATATATCTTGAAGATGATCCCTGTCTTAATTACAGAACAAATTTCCCTCAAACTTAGTGGTTGGCCACAACCACGTTTCTATCTCTGTTTCTGTGGGTCAGGAGTGTGGGCGCTGCTAAACTAGGTCATCTGCTCAGGGTCCCTCGCAGGCCATCCTCAAGGTGCTGGTCCGTTCACAGCCATCTCAAGGCTCCCCCGGCGTCCGATTCCAGGCTCACTCATGAGGTTGTTGGCACGATGCAGTTCCTTGGGGACTGTTGCACCTGGCCACGTGGGCCCTCCAGCACCGCAGCGCTCTGAGAAGGAAGAGCGCGAGCCATTTGGAAGTCCCCGGCTTTTAGAGCCTAATCTCCGAAGCGATGTCCATCACTTTTGCATAATTGAGTTGTTAGGAGAAGGCATCAGGTCTAGCTGCTCCCCACCTCCGCCCCGGCCACCACACGCATGCACACACGTTCGCACGCCTGAGGAGGGGATTGCGCAAGGGTGTGCCTACCAGGAGGCAGGGCTCACTGGGAGCCATTACGGAAGCTGCAGACCACAGCTCCCTAGCAGTGCCGAATAAAAGGCGAGCATGCTCAGTCTGTCCCAACCTCCCATCATATGGATGGGCCCTTGTCCCTTCAACCAGGGCTCTACTGATGGCTGGACGAGGTAATTAATGTCTTTCACCTCCACTGGTTGAGAAGCTCCTGGCAACTGGGGTCTTGTGTATGCGGCGTATGTAGCCAGCAGTCGGCTAATACTGTGCTCTTTTGGGTGTGTGGAGGGTAGAGAAAGGTCTCTCAGTTCTGTCTTAGTCAGGAGTGCACCGCAATGAATTGTTGCTTGTTCTTTATGGAATGGTGGGTGCTTCACACAGATGTTTTGGAAGATTTGGGGGACTCCGATCTAGAGGACTGCGGAAAGTACATTCAGACATGATTGCCTCCCAGAAGAGAAACTGTGAAAAGGGCCTGGACCAGACTGGGCCGGACACACATCCTATATACACAATATCCTGGCCTGGACTGATCTTGGGCCATTCTGGATTTCTGTATCGTCCTGTCATTCACAGAGCACAAGACCATGGCCTTAGAAGGGGGGTTAATTCTACCAAAGGAAAGTTCCCATTGCCAGTCATCCTGGGAGGAAGACCGTCCTGGGGCAGAAATTGAGGACTCAGAATGTGGGCCTTTGGGATGACAGAGAAGTCTCTCTCACTCTCTCTTTTCTGTTTCTAAAAAGGTTGAGTCTGCCCTATGAGGGAAGACATGCTCCATGCAACTTTAGAAATGGGGCCGAGATGGACCCTGCCACGTGGAGCAAGCTGGGGCCAGATCGGCAGGTGGCCCTAGGAGATTATCTAGAGACCAGCATGGACTCTGTGGGCCGAGAAAAACCACACAAATCAAGGTTGTGAGTATTGCTCTGTTTTACTCTTCTTCTGTGGCCTCCAAATCTGGTCAGCTCCTGCTAGAAGCCAGATCTGATTTCTATTAAGTATGAGGCATTGAGAAAAGGGCCCTAGCCAGGCTTGGAGTTGAGTGGCTAAGACAAGGCCAGACTGGGGGTGCCGAGGTGGCAGCCACCCGTAGAGGATGGCCGTGTCATGCAGAGTGGGAATCCTAGAGGGTGTGGGACCTATGGAGGAGGCTGGAGGGGACGCTCTGGGGCTGGGATAGCACAGCACTGAGGATCTCTCCAGAATAGTTCTGGATACTCTGCGGGCGCTGAGCTCTCGTGTGGGCCAGTAGGATTCAAAGTAATTGTAATTGGAGTATTTAATGGGATAAGACAGTGTATTTATCATTGGCTGGGGAAGCCTAAATATAGCCATTCTAGTAGCTGTGGTGGTAGAAAAATAGATAATACAAATAATCTAGTGTGCCAACATTTTAACAGAACTTTTCACTTTACGAAGCATTTTTCATGGGCCATCTCTAGTCGATCCCCAAATAATCTTATAAGATAATGTAGAACAGGCGTGAGATTAACTGTTCTTATTCATTACGAGGATAAGCCATATGAAACTCCATATTTATAGGTCCAACGTGGTTAAATGTCGACGATGTATATGGTTCAGCCTAATAGTATTATACAAATTGTAACTATAATTATTATCATAAATAACAACGATAATAGGCACTTTTTTTTAAGCGCTTGGAATATTGCTAAGCTCTTAGCATGTTTTCTCTCATTCAGTTCTCTTGAGAACTCTCTGAAATGGGTACTGTGGTGGCAATAGCAGCATTCCTCCCAGTCCCCCCTCAGAGCCCTCACACCCATTCCCAGCTGCTGGGAATATTGGCTACTGATGTCTCACAGCTCCCTCCCTCTCTGGCAACTGTCCTCGGCCACAAGTTGCTGCCTCCCACCAAGGTGAGGCCCAGCCTCAGGGGGCAGCCTATGACTGGCTAATTCGGGAAGGAAAAGGCCCGGCCTCCTTGCCTCACTTCGGGACCCTCTGAAGGACCATCCCAGCTTGGAGCTCCCTGTGGGATCAGCTGAGGTCCCAGAAGCACCCTTAATGGGGGTCAGCTTTCTCCTTCCCAGTCCTGTCCTCTCACTTCCTTGCAGGTGTGTGAGAGCCCTGCCTGAAGGACCTTCTGCAGATACTTCTCCAGCTCAGAGTCTGCTTTCAGGGAACCCAAACCAGGACAGCTGGTGCCAGAAGTGGTCCTAGGAAGGGAAGTGGAAGTGGGAATTGGGAGAGGGGTCATTTGCCCTCCGGCTGTCAGCGGAGAGCCCATCACTGGTAGAGGAGGAGGGTTAGTGCCTGGCATGCTCTAAGTTCATGATTATTAAAACTCACTGCCAGTGAACTGGGGTGGGATATGGGTGGAGGGAGTCGCCGTGGCTGGTGCAGGGTCTCTGCAAATTGAGGCAAGTGGTGAGTAGAAGGACTATGGAAATGAATGACTGTAGCTGAGCCCATAGATTTTTCTAAAGAGGGGTAATGACCGTCTCGACGTGAAAAATCACCCAGGCACAAGCCACAGGGCCTCCGGGGCGACATTCAAGGAAATCCCTCCCACGACAGAGAACCTGCCTCCACCTCCCTTCTGACTATCTGGTGGATACCAAGAGTCAAATCCCAACTGTGTGGGGCCTGCTAAGGGAGGAGAGGGACCATTCCTTGAAGGAGCTACCGGAGCTGGCGGATGCCTCCAGGCAGGAAGTAGGCGCAGAACTGAATCCTGAGGGGCCAGATGAAGAGAAGAGGAGAATAAAGCTGGGTAAGAGCAGGTGTTGATATGAAAGTCCTCTCCGTGATGCAGGATTTAACGCCTGGCAAGGAACCCAGGAGACGGTGCTGACACACTTTCAAAGATGGATTTTAGAAGCTTAGGAAAAGCAGTGTTCCACATGAAGTAGAGATGTTAGAGGAGGAAGAAGTCAAAAAGCTCAGAGCAGTGGACAAGCTAGAGTATAGCTCCCAGGGCCAGGAAGAGCCACCGGCCCACTGATCTGGGGGAGACCCTGGACAACACTCTCTTTATCGAGGCGATAAGTGAGGGGGGCACCAGCTTTTCTGACAGTAGGAGATACTGTTGCAGGATGGGGCTCCCTGATACCCATGGGGATTATAGGATTCCCAAATAATAGAGGTCAGGTGGTGGTGCCTGACCTTCAGAACCCAGGTGGGCATGATTATGGCAATGAGCAGCAAAGTCAGCGTGGCAGTCGGGAGGGCCTGACCCACAGAGGCTTTCAAGACCATGAGAGAACACGGTGTTCCTAGAGGCAAGATAGATGGGAGGCCAAGAGTGGATTGCCTACTTTAGACAATGAGATGGATGATCAGGGGGCTAAGTCAGCTGCCTCCAGTAAAAAGTTATATGAGTCCCTGCCCTATTTCTGGACCTGAGCCATTGACCAGAGACCTGCAACATTATGGCGAATATATTCGGTAGTCTCTCTGCCAGTCCTTTTCAGAAGGAATCCATGGCCATTACTTGTGTAATTGAGCATGAGAAAGGGGGACTAGCAAGGAATTTGAAGAATGTTGGCCACAGGGTCCAAATCGACACTGCTATTTGGTGACCCAATATGCCATTATGCACCACCCCCCTGCATCATTGGAGTGAGGGGTTTGGGACCCAGGTACTAACGGAGCCCTGGCCTAGCTGTAGCTCACAGTGAACTCGCTGGGGTCCCTGGGTGTGCACTGTGCTTCTATCCCTGTGCCCGAGCGTATGGTTGGAATGGACATACTTGGGAGATGGTAGAACCCCGATATTGGTTCCTTGGCCTATGGAATAAGAGCTAGCATAGTAAGGAAATCCAATGGGAAGTCTCTAGAACTGCCCCCTCCCCCTGGCCAGGACAGCACGTCAGATACACGACTGTATCCCAGGGGGGATGGTAGGAATCAGTGCCACTCTCCGGGAAGAAAGAATGCAGAGATGGGGGATTCTGTCATCGTCCCAAGTTCCCAGCCTGGCCACTGCGAAACTGTGTGAAATGGCTGATGAACGTAAACGACCAGAGATTTCACCAAGTAGTAGCCCCAACTGGTGCTCCTGTGTGCTAAGTCTGCTATCTTTGCTGGAGCTGATCAGCGTGGACTCTAGCACGTGGTGCACGATCGTGCTCTCTTTACTGCCTCCTTCCCTGTATCAGTAAGGAAAATCGAGAGCAGTCCACGTCACATGGAGCGGAGAACAGGACACGCTGGCGTGCTTGCATCGGGCCCACGTTAACTCTCTGCCTTCCATCCTGATGTCGTCCGAAGGGACCTAGACCATCTGGGCAATTCTGCAGAACGTCACCATAGTGGACCATAGCAATGACGTCCTGTTAATGAGACCAAATGGCAAGAAGGGGTAAGTTTGATGCATTCACTCTAGAGGGTGGGAAATAAATCCTACCCAGATTTAGGGCCAAGACGCGTCAGGGCAGCGTAGGGAGGTTCAGGGGCCTGGGGACACCTCCTCCGAAGTAACGAATGTAAGGGGTGGCTGGTGGGACACTGTCAGCACAAGTGAGTCTGGGCGGGCATGAAACTGTCCCCCACAGCTGCAGCTGATGTCACAGGCAGGTGGAGGGGATGAGACCTCAGGCACTAGAGATGTCTTCTCTATCTCATTTATGGATGAGGCAACTAGGTCTCAGAGAGGTTAGATAAATTGCGCCCAAACATAGAGCTGGCAAGTGTTGGATGTCGGATTAAAATCTAACTTTGACTTCAAAGCCTACATTCTTTAATGTGTTGTCTAGCTAAGGAGCCTGGGAACAGAGAGCTCAGGTGGCCTCTTGTTACGTGTTGGGGTCCCGGGGAAGCAGGCCTGGAGACAGATCGGCATGCAGGAAGGTCACTGGGAAGTGCTCTCGGGAGCAGCACCCCTGGGGGATGGGGGGTAGTGAAGAAGGCAGGACTGGGTGGAGAGGGAGGTTGGACCATGATGCACCACTATACAGGCCTCAGACGATCCCCCAGGTTGCTCGAGAGCTGGGGCAGCTCCACAGAGGTGTCCCCTGCTGACGAGAGGGGACTGAACCTTTATATTCCAGCATGGAGGCAGCCTTTGGGCTGCCCCAGCAAACGGAGGTCACCTTCAGAGAGGTGGTCCTTTGCAGCCTCCAGGGGACTCAGCTGAGCGCTGTCGGGTCTAACACTTCCAGCTGTGGGGGAAACACCACTTGAGCCCTGAAGGAGCACGGGGCGCCTGGGTGGCTCAGTCCCTTAAGCCTCTGCCTTTGGCTCCGGTCATGATCTCAGGGTCCTGGGATTGAGTCCCGTGTCGGGCTTCCTGCACAGTAGGGAGCCTGCTTCTCCCGCTCCAGCTCCCTCTGTTTGTGCTGTCTCTCCCTCTCTCTGTCAAATAATTAAGGAAATCTTAAAAAAAAAAAATGCACCACAGCATCCACGACACTTCTGTGGGTGCCCTGCCCCCCCACCAGCCGCTGGGCGGGAGCACAAAGGTAGGTGCACTGACTCCAGACCTCACAAGCTTAGCACTAATGTGCTCCCCTGTCTCAGAGTGCACGACCAAGACCAGGGGCTGCAGCTGGGGGTCGTCGATTGGAAAGAATAGTAACTCACTCAAGCTTGATTGAATCAGGAGGGATATTGTTAAATAAGAATCTCATTGACATCTGAGAAGAGAGAAGATACCATTCATTCGAAAGTGTGTACTGAGCGCTTACCAAAGCCCAAGCTCTGCTCTGAGTGCTGGAGAAACCAGAAGAGAGTCAACAAAACTCCCCTGTGGGGCTTCCTTTCTATGGGACGGACAACGGGGAGGCCCTGGTCCTCCAGGGCACCAAGCGGACTGGCCTTCTTGAGAGGAGGAGAATACTCTCTTGTCCTCTCATAAAGAGCTTACGGGAAAGGAACACTGTTAATTTCTCACCTGACACCATATATCCACCATATATAAGTAAACGAGTAATGAAGGGCTGATAACAGTTATTACCTCTGGGCAGGGGACAGGGGGGAGTAAGATGGGTGGAATGGGGAAGTAAAGGGGAACTTGAACTTCAGCTTCGTGCCCCCTTCCCCCCTTCTACCACTTCCTTCTTCGCCATGGTGCCCAGGGGACAGCAGCTGCCACATGCAGGGCTGCAGCCTAGAGAGTCCCAGCTCTCACCGCAGCCCCGGCTTCGGGTCTGGAACAGCCATGGCAATGTCCCTGCCCTGTCTCCTCTGATCCTTCAGTCCAGGGACTCCTCTTGGCTGTCCACTGAGAAGGGAGAAGCAGGTACTTGGAGATTCCATTCAATGGGGCACATGTCGGGGAGTTGGGGGGTGGGGTGTGAAAGAGTCATTTCACAGACTTTAATTTTTTACTCTATATAGTTCTGCACGACTTGAATGTTTCCTAACATGTGTGATTTGCAGATTGTATGTGAGCTGTTGCTGTTTCTTTATTTTCTCTTTCCTTCTCGGCCCCCCCCCCCCACACACACACACATTGCAGAAAGAAGATGCCGGCTGGCAAACCAGGCCTGGCTGGAGACTTCCCGAGTAAAGACTTCTAGGCCAGCACCTGCCTTTGGCCAGGGTGCTGAGGCTGAAGGTGGTAAGGCTGCCTACAGGAATCGAGGCCTCTCTTCCTGGGTTCTCCTTTTGTGGCCACGGCCGCTCCCCTCTCTTACTGCAACCTGCTCTATTGAATGGTTCTGGTTCTGATCTGGGGTCGTCTTGATAAGGATGGAGTTCTCTCCAGATGGGCTTTCTATGCCTTGGGGCCTTTTGTGCCTCATGCTGGACCTTCTTGCTCAAGGTGAGAGCTCTGTGTCCTAAGAAAAGAACCCCCAGCAGCAGCCAGTGGTGGCACACTCTCCCCAGAGATGACCTGTGAGTCCCTGGGGGACAGCCACTGGAGTCTCGTTGGAGGGTCTGCGGTCAAGAGCCATGAACTGCTTCCGCTCAGCAGCCGATGCCCACTTTTCTGGTGATGGCACAATTTTGCCTTAGCAGTTGACCCCTCTTTCATTTGACATAGTTCAGGTTGGGACTGCCCATCAGGGACCCCACCTCTGCTGGCCAGAAGATGAGCCGTGTCACCCCAGTGATGGCCCCAGATAATCCTCCTAGGAAGTCAGATCTTGAGCAAATGATACAGACACCGAAAGTGTTTTGGAGCTAATTTATCCTAGTTCTGGTGACTTCCCTCTGGGGTCTGCTTCCCAGATTCCTAGAACTGTCCTCCTGCCACTTCTTCTGGAGCCTGGGGCTGCTGCAGCTTTTCCTTCAGTTCTCTGTTGCCTCACATCTTCTGGTAAAGTGCTTGCCGAGGAAATTACCCAGAATCCATTTCTGTTGCCCTAAGAACCCTGACCAATATGGCACCCATGCCTCCCAGGCCTCTCAAGTCCCATCTTCTCCCCAGTGGCTCAGGCTTTTCAGTTTGTGTGTATGGGTGGTCTTGCTAACTCTGGCTGTGGGTTTTTTGTTTTTTTTTTCTGTGGATGTGGCGTGGTCAGCGGCTGAGCTGGCCATGTTGGGTATTAGGCGCTAAGAGGGATGATAGGGTCAGCTGGATTCACATCCTAGTCCCTGAGCCATGCCATCGAACTGGGACTGCACAGCCATGGAAGGGGGCCTGTGGCAGATACAGGCAGAGCCCGAAACCACAGGCTGAGCACACTGCATCTTCTAGAAGCACCAGTTTGAAGATTTTTATGGGGGTGGGAGAGACAGGGTTTTTAAAAAAATTTTAAATTAAATACATATATATTTTGGCGTAGAATATAAGAATCTGCAGGAATTTTTATGGGAACACAAATGTGTTCTAAGAAATTTCCTACTGGCAGAACGCCAATTCCATATGCATATCTAAACCTCTTGGCAGTGCACATTCCTCTCTACAACTATAAGAGTTCTTTGGTAGAAATTTAGAGAAACACAGACCAATGATGTTGGGAGCTTGGATTAAACCATACAGGCTGTTCTAATCCAGGCCCCCTTCACCATCTGCCCCCAGATTCCTTTCAGGCCTGGGCTATGAGTGGGGGCCTCTCAGAGTCCTGTCATCCCTGACATCTTTTCACAGACCCTAATTACTGCTACCTTGTTAAAAATGGGCAACCTTGTTAAACATCACTCACCAAAGAAAGACAGAGCCCCTCCTTCCATGAGTAAATTCAAGAAGCTTAAAATCAGTGTGGTGGGTCTTATGATGGAAAAGTAAATAAAACCCAAATCTTTTTGTTGTGCGTAGGATTCTAAATATATAGATTCCTGTTATCTTCTGGGCATTGTCTACGTTTAATCATTACAACTACAGGGGCGCCTGGGTGGCTCAGTGGGTTAAAGCCTCTGCCTTCGGCTCGGGTCATGATCTCAGGGTCCTGGGATCGAGCCCCGCATCGGGCTCTCTGCTCAGCAGGGAGCCTGCTTCCCCCTCTCTCTCTGCCTGCCTCTCTGCCTACTTGTGATCTGTCAAATAAATAAATAAAATCTAAAAAAAAAAAAAAAAAAAAAAATCATTACAACTACAAGGCGAAGATGGAATTATTCCCGTGGTATGGATGAAGATACTGGGGCTCATTGAGGCTGAGTAAGTAACCCAAGGTCACACGGCTAATTAGGCCATTTTTCTTCGATATCATTCCTGCTCCATCTCCCCTTTCTGGAGTGTGCTTATGGCCTGAATGGGGAACACAGTAAAGCCACAAAACTCCAGTCTGAATGGGCTCATTGTCTGCTGACTCCCTCCTAACAGGAGGCCTCTGCTTACCAAGAGGACCCTGGCCACCTGGGCCCGGGGGTGCTGGAGAGAGGCACAGAGAGGAGGGGGCCTGAAGATCATTTCCCCCAGGGACCCTGTACTGCAGAGGTTAAGATCACAGCCTTTCAGGACAAGCAGGGATGGATTCGAGATTCCACTCTCTTACTCATTGTATAGATGAGAGGAATGGGACAGGGGGCACAGGGGGAGGGAAGCCCACCACCACCACCACCATCAAGGCACAGACCCCCAGAGGCCACAGTTGGGTTCAAAGCCAACTCTGTTCCTCGCGTCTCTGCAAAGAGAGATGGCAGCTGCTACGCCTCGTACAACATCTAACCGAGGAGCTGGTGGCAAGGGGTTGCTGCTGGGCCTGGCAGCTCACCTTGGCCGAACCCACTGCCTGGCCACTCACTCTCGTGACTTCGTCCTGATCCAAAGGGTCCAGGCTGCAGGTGCTCCTGCCCCTCCCCCTGACACCTCTGGCTTGGGACTGGACTGCAGGACACCTTACTTGTCTCCTGGGTTGGAGTCCATGGTAGTGATGCTCCTTGCCAAGGTCCCTTTAGTGGTGACAGTGTTGCCTCTTGCTGTCAGCTTTCCCAGGATGCCCTGTGCAGTGGGGGCTGATAACACTGTGCTCAGGCCACTGGCGCAGACGTTCCTTGTAGCCAGGCCCGAATACTTTGACCCTAAACATGGGGGATCTGGGATCACGGTACCCTCCACATGAAGAATCTGGAGTTGGTTATTTTACTGTCAAGTTTAAATTTTTTAAAAAAAATTTCTTTAGAGGGATCACGCAAGCTGGGCCAGGGGTACTGAGGGAGAGGGAGAGTATCTCAGGCAGACTCTCCACTGAACAGGGAACCCGAGGCAGGGCTCGATCTCACGACCCTGAGATAATGACCTGAGCCAAAGTCAAGAGTCAGACGCTTAACTGACTAAGGCACCCGGGTGCCCCTGCCAAGTTCAACATTTTTTTTAAACTTCCTTTTCATTATATGTTTCTTTTAAGGGAACAAATCCCATTGTGCGCTGTGACACCAACCACTTTATGCTGTACGGAGGATCCCACTGAGGAATATTCAGGCCCAGGGGTAATCACTGGAGTCTCTGCTGCTGGTGCACGGGGGTTCTGCCTTAGACGTGCAGATGCTCCAGCTTGGAGAGGCCCTGAGTGATGGTCTAGTTCAGCGCAGAGAAGGAAAGGAGCTTGTCCTAGACCACATGGCCGGCAGGTCCTGAGCCGATGGACGTCCCATGGAGGGAGGAGCTCTGTCCCTGCTTCTCACGCTGCATGCTTGCACCCAGCACAAGGCCGGCTCTCAGAATTTGTGATGAATGAATGAAGGAGTGAACAGGTGAGTCAGGCCTTGGGGACTGTTCTCCTATCTCTCCGTGAAGACCTATTCCTGGCCTTGCCTCTCAAAGAGCTGCTTTGACCGGGGACTGAGGCCAAAGCAACGGCCCAGGTGGCAACTGAGCCGCCCAGCAGCTTCAGCTCGGCATCCCCATCCTCGAACACAGTAGCCTTGGTGGAGAAGAGGCATAGAGGAAGTCGCCCAGGGAATGAATTTGTCCAGTGGCTTCGTGGGTAAGATATTCTGTCCTTCTAGCTATTTCTCTGCTTGGAGAGCGTGGAGGGAGTTGTCCTCGCCTGGATCTCCCTAAAGCAGACCTCAGATAAGGGTCTCGTGGTAATTATGGCTGCCGTGCACGTCGCAGCTTAAAGTGGTGCTCACTCGCTGGGAGTCTCATAGCTTCTCCATAGTCTCAAAGCTGGTATTTTTAACCTTATTTTTGAGTGGACTCTGAGGTCCAGAGAGGGCTAGGATGATCTTAGGATCACATAGCTGGAAAGTGCCAGCCCGGGGGCTTTCTTGTGTTCTTCTTGAGCTCACACGAGCTGTCGTCCGGGGCTGGTCTTTTGCGAATGATGGTGAAGGAAACAGAGACCAGATGTCACGGTGAATGACACGGTGACACCTGATGGGGAATAATCCACTACCTTTAAAAACATTTTTTCCGACCTTATCAGAAGCATTCATTTTTCCATTCGTTCATTTATTCATGCATCCACCCACGGAAGAACGTCTTCGGAGGCATCGAATACATGTGGGATGCGATGAGGCCGGTGGGGGGTAAATAGAGGAGCCAGCAAAGGCTCTCGCCCTTGGCAGAAGGACGCCAGCAACTCCCAGTTGTGTGGAGGGTCACGTGTGCATGCGTTGTGCGCGAGGGAGTGGGGGGTATGCCCCAGCTGGTTCTCAAAGATCTGAATCCCTCCCACCACATTCCCCGTCGCGTCTCCCCAGTCACAGGAACTTTGTAATCACATCCAGCCTGGGACTTAACCAAACACAACATTCCACCACCCTCTGCAACCTCTTTGTTTGATCTTCCCCCTGGAGACACAGGTCATGAGGAAGAGAAGGGGGATGGGGGGCCGACTGCAGGGAGTGTGTGTGAAGCTTCCTCGGGATCTTCTTTTAATTCAGGAACTGAAAACAAGATCCCGTTCCCAAAGTCTCCTGAGTGACTGCCACCCTGCCTTAAAGGAGCTCAGTCCCAGAACCCCAGAGCAGTGGCCGCCTTGGAGGTCACTAAGTGCAACTCACTCCCATTTACAGAGCCCAGAAAGGGGCACTAACTTCTCTGATGTCACCCAGCACAAAGGAGCTGCTTTGCTTAAGGCAGACATTTGGGGAGCATGATTTCAGAAGCCTGGGAAGAGATTTCCACTTCAGAGCCTTTCCCCACCAGTTTCTGATGAACCTGAACTGCCTTCCATGGGAGCCTGCCTCGTATATCACCATCAGAGATCAGCCTCACCAGCAGATGCACCAAGGGAGGGAGGAAGGGAGGGTGCGTGGTAATGGAGGTTCATTTATACTAGGGTGTGGATGACTGATATCATGGTATTCTGACACCAAGAGGTTGAGGCAGAGGGGCAAGGGAGAGGAGATCAGAAGGGTGCCGGACCTGCCCGGTCATGGTGACTGGGACTCAGTCTGGAAGGAAGAGGGCACAGGGCTGGGAGGCGTAAGGCACCGCAGAGAAATGTGACAGCTGCTTTGTAGGCCCTGGGTCCTGCGCCTGATTTCCTCCTTCCCCTGGGAAGGAAGCTGTGAGCTCTCCAAAATGTCAAATCACTCTTCGAGGCTAATCCTGTTGCCTTCCAGAGAGAATGTGTTTTAGATTTATTTTCAAACGGCCTCTGAAGGTATCAGCAGGGTCATTCATTTCGGCTACCTGGGTTTGTTGGGCGCCTCCAGCCTTCACACCCGGCGGCGCTTCCTTCCTCCAGCCCTGTGGGAAATGAGGTATTTCTCAGGGTGAGGTTTCTGTTTTGTCATGTTCTGTTTTTTAATAATTTAAGCTCCCTGCTTTATGTGCCTAATCTCTTCATATTTTCCATGCGAAAACAGTTCTACTGGCGTTTTACGTTCTCCGAGTGTGTTGTAATTGTTGTTTATAATTTAAATTTAATTTAACCTTTTTCTTTAGTGTTTTTAATTACTTAAGAAATACATACTCGTTGTAAAGGATTCAGAAAATAGGAAAAACGTATAAAGTGAAAAGTAAACATCATTTTATCAGTTTGTACTGCCAGAGGTAGCCACTGTGAGCACTTTGGTGTGTTCCTTGGGTTTTTTGTTTTGTTTTGTTTTTGTTTTTGATTTTGGTTTTGGTTTTGGTTTTTTGGTTTTTTGCTGCTTCTTCTTCTTATAACAGAAAAGGGAATTTTATGCTATGTCAGCAGTCCTCCAAGGGTGGTCTTACGAATTCCTGAAGGTCCCCGAGACCATTTCAGAGGGTCCACAACGCCAAAACAACGTTTAATAATCATACTAAGATATGATTTGTTTTTCTGCCCCCACAATGTTGACACTGGTGTTGATGTTACAAAAAGCGAAAGTGGGTAAAACTGCTGGTGTGTGAGATCAAGAGGCGGTGGCACCAAACTGTCCCAGTGGTCATCGTAACCCTTCACCGCCACACACTCAGAATATCCGAAATGCCAGTTTCTTCAAGACTGTCTTTGAAAGCAGTGAAGATGATTCATTTTATTAAATTGCAACCCTGGAGTACTTGTCTTGTTCAGATTCTGTACGAAGCCATGAGAAGCCCACAAGAAGCCCTTCAGCCGCATTCCATAGTACAATGACCGGCTGGGGAGAAGGGCGTCTGCAATTGTTTGACTTGCAGACTGAATTCAACCGGGCTTTTCCATGCAACACAATTTCTACTTGAAATAATGACTAACAGGCCAGCTAGGGCCATTCAGATTGGGGAATTTTTCAGACATTTTTCTCAAACAGGGATGAAATGAGCCCGTCACTTCCAGGAAAACTGACACTGTTTTTTAGTAATGATGAAATTCTAACTTTCAAGCAAAAGTTAGATTTTTTTTTTAAACAAAAAAGGGATTATTCACAACATCGGCAGTTCTCAAAGGGTACTGTAGGACTTAGATTTGCTATCGTGAGGCTGGATAGCTTTCCAACACTTAAGAGACTTGAGTGATGAGGTCAGTGGTGATACGTAATGTGTAATAAAACGGTCAGTATTAGATCTGTAATAACTCCGTGAACTCATCTTTCTCAAGTGACCAATGTTACAAAATCATGCGTGGGGGTAAAAAAAATCATTCAAAGTAGAAGACAGACCAATGAATTTTAATGTAACAGTGCAGGAAAAGCTCACTGATGGGGTTTCAGGATCGACACTGCAACTAACGTTTGAGAAATCACCACTTGCTGAATTGGGGGTGAACTAGGAGAATATCCATAATCATTTGAGAAGGCTATTAAAATAATCTCCCCTTTTCCAGTCACATATGTATATGAGGGTGGATTTTCTTCCTGTGCTTCAACCACACAACATATCACAACAGATTGAATGCAGAAGCAGATCTGAGAACACAGCTATCTTCTTTTTTTTTTTTTTTTATTAGAGAGAGAGGGAGGCAGGGAGGGGCAGAGGGAGAGAATGAGAATATAGCTATCTTCTTGTAAGGCAGCTATTAAATACATTTGCGGCAGTGTGGGACTGTGCCAGCCTTCTCACTAAATTAATATCGTGCTATAGTTCCTTTTCCCAAAAGAATGTGATTTACATAAACATGTAATGAGTTCATTATCGTTACTTTTTTTTTAGGTTCTTATTTATTTAAGTAATCTCTACACCCAAGGTGGAACTCGAACTCATGACCGCAAGATCAGGAGTTACACACTCTATTGACTGAGCCAGCCAGGCGCCGCTCATTATTATTTACTTTAAATAAATTAGTAAGTACCTTTTTTTTTTTTTAAGATTTTATTTATTTATTTGACAGAGAGAGAGATCACAAGTAGGCAGAGAGGCAGGCAGAGAGAGAGGAGGAAGCAGGCTCCCCGCTGAGCAGAGAGCCCGACACAGGGCTCGATCCCAGGACCCTGAGATCATGACCTGAGCCGAAGGCAGAGCCACCCACTCAGTACCCACCGAGCCACCTAGGCGCCCCAGTAAGTACCTTTTTTTAAATGTCTTAGTTTTAATTTCTAATATGGTGAATACCAATAGACATAACATATACAGCAAAAATTCTTTGGGATCCTCATTAATTTATAAGAGTATAAAAAAGCCCCAAGACCCAAAAATTTCGAGAACCGCTGCTCTACATACTTGATCGTTCTTGCATGTCAAGAAACAAGCTTTATCTCACTTCTTTCAGCTATTGCACCTTTTCTCGTAATTTACTTAGCCACTCTGCTATTGATGGACATTTAGATTGGTTACAATTTTTCATTAATATTTGTAATGAACGATGAATGCTTTCTGTACTTATGTCTTACACACGTTTGCAAGTATTTTTTTGTAAGTCAGATTCGCAGAATAACTGTTGAATCAAAGACATGTACCAAATTAGGTGACAATTCCAAATTACGTTCTGAAAAGATTGTTATCATTTTGTCAAAGATGTGCAAAGAGAGCCTGGGAGCCTCAGTCGGTGAAGCTTGATCTCCACTCAGGTCTTGATCTCAGGGTCGTGAGTTCAAGCTCTGCCTTAAGCCCAGCATGGAGCCTACTTAAGAAAAAAAGTGCGAGTGCCCTCTTTCTTGTCTTCTTAAAATAAGTATTTTATGCTTATTCCCTCCCTTCTTTTTTAGCTTTTGCCTCAGAAAGGATCAGAGTGGCCCTACAACGAAAGCCAGAAAGTGGATAAATTAACAAAGGCCAGGTAAACAGTGGGGCTGGGAGGGAAGGCGAGTAGATTTATACTAGAAATCTATATAAGTGAAAGACACTGTAGCAAAGCACTAAATTTTTCTCTGCCCCAGCAGACAACTCAGGCAAAAAAGAAACATGGTAATTTATGTATCTTGCCTTATCCAATAGCAGGAAGTCAATGAACACCCAAAGAGAGAGAGAGATCTATTCTTAACACGCAATGCTGAGGATTTCCTCACAGGGATGTTTTTCCCCCTTTTTAATCTTTAAAGTTTTACTTTACTTTCGTTTATTCTATTTTATTGAGTAGACAATACATTTGTGTGGCTTAAAAATCTAAATAATATAGGGGCGCCTGGGTGGCTCAGTGGGTTAAAGCCTCTGCCTTTGGCTCAGGTCATGATCTCAGGGTCCTGGGATCGAGCCCCGCGTTGGGCTCTCTGCTCGGCGGGGAGCCTCCTTCCCTCTCTCTCTCTGCCTGCCTCTCTGCCTACCTGTGATCTCTCTCTCTCTCTCTGTCAAATGGGTGGATAAAATCTTTAAAAAAAAATCTAAATAATATAAAAAAGTACATACTGCAAAGTCTGACTTTCGTTCCATCTCCATCTACCCTATTCCCCTTCTCCAAGAGGCACCCATTTTTATTTACGCTTTCACTGGTTTTGTGTAAATTCATGGAAAGATAAATATATTTTTTCTTTCTCTTTCAATCACAAGAAATAACATACTCGATATACGGGTCTACACGTCCTGCATTTTGTTTTCTGCCTAAGGAAGACATTTAGTCCAAATTGACAGAGTCTACATCCTCCGTGTACTGACAGAAACACAAGTGGCTCCTATCGAGATGCCCTTTCCAGATCCGACCATGTTGTGTGAGCCGATGCAGCCAGAGCAAAAACCCAGGCTGAATTTTCACAGGTGGCTCTAATAATGCTGCTGGTGACCATCTTGCTTTCAGGGGAGCAAGGAAGCAAAAGGGACATGGATTTTTCTAGAAGGGGCTCTGCAATGACCAAAAAGCAAGGTGAGCTATGGATCTCACGCAAGGTGGTGATTACTCTGCAGCGTGGCTCTCTCCTTCTGTGGGTCTCATTAGCCCTCAGCTTTGCAGGTGGGGAAATGCTCAGGCCCACGTCACGTTAGCCACACTCAGAAGACACCGAGGGGCATCCAGAATTAGCATGAACTGATATTAAATGGAAGTGATTCTTTAGATTTACTGAGATACTCAGGCTCATTTCCTGAAATACTGCCGCCCAGAAGACTGCCTTCCCAGAAGGCACCTCCCACCCGGGGGGACGTGGATAATCCTGACAGACATTTCATTCAGACCTGATCGTTTCCTGTCCCCCAAACAAGTAGGCCTCTTTTTATCAGATAATTCGAGTCTACCGGTTTTACCATTCTCTGCACAGTATTATCCTTCTGGGCCATCTCTTCCTTGATGCCTTGGAAACAAGCCCCCTCCTGTGACCTTGCACTTTCTTCGGACTGAGCACAGCATGCCTGGGAGATTTCACTTTGGTTGGTGGTCAGGCTTTCTTCAAGCTCTTCAATTATATAACCAGGACACCTGGGATATTGTTATTGTGACGAAGGGTGGTCTTAAAATATGTCCCCCAATTCCTTACAAATCTTCTCGTGAAGGGATGGATTTGCACCCCTCTCCCCTTGTAACTTGTTTCTGACCGGTGGTGTGTGGCAGATGTGACAACGTGTGACTTGGGAGACAAGGTCATAATAAGACACTGGGGCTCCTCCCTGCTTGGCTCGCCAGGACCACTCACTTTGGGAGAAGCCAACTGCAGTGTCCTGAGGACATTCCCCCCATCCTATGGAAAGATCCATGCAGTGAGGACCTGGGGCCTCCCTCCAGAACACAGCGCCATCTTGCAAGGCGAGAGGGAGCCACACTGGGAGTGGACCCTTCAGCCCGAATCGAGCCTCAGATGACTTCGGCCTGGCCAACCTCTTGACAATCTCACCAGAGACCCTGAGTTAGAACCTCCCAGCCAAGCTGCTCCTGACCCACAGACAAGCGAAATAGTATATGTTTATTATTTTACACTACTAAGTTTTGGCGTAATTTGTGAACAGCAATAGATAGCTAATATACCCCTAGATGGCTGAGATCATCCTTCTCTGTTTTCATTCTCAACAGTTTCCCTCTCAGAGGGTAATCTCAACTTCTATTCCACAGGGACACTGAAGACATCATAACCCGTGAACCATCATTGCCTTACCTGTAAAAGGCAAAATTGGTGCGAAGGGCACAAAGCAGGGGCTCAAATGGAAGCTATTATTAATATCGTTGTCCTTGCATTATTCATAAAATAATGTTAATATGATTAATATTGTTGTCATTAATAACAGAAGCACTGGACATCTTCTCCTCGCCCCTCTTTGTCCACCCCTCATCTTTTCCGCTCTATCTTGTGCCCCAGGAGACCGCCCCCCTGTGGGCTGTATGTCTTGCACTCAGGCTTCTGGTAGGTTCTGGCAAATGGGAAATACTGGAAGTAGCTGGGCCTGAGAAAGTGAACAAAGGGATATACTTCCTTGGTTTCTTCTCTGCCAGGTCACCATGGCTTGGCTTTGTGCCTCTCCCTCTCCCTACACACCCCGTCTGGGTGCTGGTCCCCAGCAGTGGTCCCCTGCTCCCCGCTGGGTCTAGGGGTGGTAACTGCTCCCCCGCCCCTGGTGCTAGCCCCAGGGTATGGCACTGCTCCTGGTAATCCCCCTAAACTCTGCCCTCACACTTTTGCAAATATAGTTGAGCAAAATCTGTGGATTTTCAACTGTGCTGGGGGGTAAGAGCCCGAAACCCCCCATATCATTTATGGTTCCTTTTTTTTGGTTTTTTTCTCAAAGATTTTATTTATTTATTTGCCAGAGAGAGAGCACAAGCAGGGGGAGCAGCAGGCAGAGGAAGAAGCAGACTCCCCACTGAGCAAGGAGCCTGATGCAGGACTTGATCCCAGGACCCTGGGCTTGTGACCTGAGCTGAAGGTAGATGCTTAATCGACTGAGCCACCCAGGTGCCCCAACTATGGTTCCTTTTTAATTTCTCCCCAAATCACACAGATCCCCTGCAGGGGTCCTGAGTGACACACATAGTTCATAAATTACGTAGAATTGTTAGTTACGGCTGTTTTTAATAATGATCCTGATAAAACACCATGGCATAATCTGTAGAAGCCTGCAGAGGTGCAGAGAGAGGGCGTGGGTAGGAGCCCCAAGATAGAGTGAGGCTGTTGGCGTGGGAATGGCAGAGGCCCCGGAATCGGGTCAACGGCTGCCTGGGGCCATGAGGCAGTGCTCCAGGCATCCGAACTGCATGAACCCCTAAACCAAGCCCCCTTTACCTCCCTTTTTAAGGAGAGAGAGAGTCGGTGCTCTCTTGTGCATGTGGCTGCCTGGGCTGTTTCTGTTTGTTTATTCAGGAAGGCCAACTGCGGGGAGGTGAGGAACTCAGGCTCTCTCTAACCAAAGTATCCTTCCTTTCTTGATCTCCATCTTTTTTAAATGCAACCATTTAATCTATGGAGCCTGGAATACATATTAGAATGCACTTGAGAGGAGACATACTTTTGAGCTGAGGTCCTATTTTCCAATTTCTTTTCCTTTCACTTTGAGTCTGGCGGGAGGTTTTTATATTGCCTCCCAGGTGTGGGGACCAGCCACTCTGCAGTGCTTGTAAAGAATGGAACGGCTATTGAGAAAAAGTGAAACAAAATTCCTTTCTAGGATGCTGTCGGCTTTAAAATTCCTACGCAGAATACCAACTAGCATAGCTTTTAGGTGCTCAAGTCAAGGTCACGGGATTCCTTCTCATCTCTGCTCCTCAACCCTTCAGCTCCACGCACTCCCTCCCCACTTTCACCGCCTTCTCAGACTGTCTGGGCTCCTCCACTCTTTCCTTTGTCCCTGTTCTTCCAAAACAATGTAACACTTCCCAGAACCAGACATTATTACACTGTGTTAATAGATAAGGAACCCAAAGTGCTGGCCTGAGGGACCAACATTGAGGAATGTCCTCAGTGAGGACATTCACTGCCAGCTGTCGCTGGGGAATGGATGGAGACCATAGCCGTGGGCCCAGGAAAGCCAAAAAAAAAGGCTTCTTAAGGAAACTCCAAAGAAATCCAGAAACCATAAAGGAAAAATGAACGTATCTGACCACATAAAATATTTTAAATTTTGCAATGGCAAAAGATACCATAAGCAAAGTCAGAGGACGAATGACAGAGTGGGGAAAACAACACATGTGACAGACAGACAAAATGTCAATGTCCTTCCTATACAAAGAGCGCTCTACAATTTAATAAGAAAAAATTTGAGGGACGCCTGGGTGGCTCAGTCGGTTAGGTGTCTGCCTTTGGCTCAGGTCATGATCTCAGGGTTTTGGGATGGAGTCTCACATCGGTCTCCTTGCAGCAGGGAGCCTGCTTTTCCCTCTGCCTCTGCCTGCTGCTCTCCCTGCTTGTGCTGTCTCTGTCTGTCTCTGTCTCTCTCTCTGACAAGTAAATAAATATCTAAAAATCTTAAAAAAATCTAAAAACAAAAAAGAAAAGAAAAAAATTGAAAAGCCCAATAGAAAAATAGGTTAAAGTTTGAATAGGCAATTCACAAAGGAGAAAACACAAATCTCCGAAAGACATTAGCTAATGCTTGAACCTTACTTGAGTCAGAGAAATGCAACAGAAAACAATGAAATGCTATTTTTTGCCCATCGGATTGGAAAAAAACTAAAAAGACAGATGTGCAGAGTAAGGAAATGGCTGAACCCCTACGTCATTCATGATACATTAAGTGAAAAAAACAAATTGAAAAATCAGACAGCATGATTCAATTTCTGTATTCTAAAAAAAGCATGAAGAGAGAAGGAGTGATCAATGGGTGGGTGCATCTAAACTCGGAGGGAAAAAATAAAGAATACACAGCAAATTGTTAATGTGGGGAGCGGAAAGTGGGGTCTCGTGAGTCTTTGTAGAGTTTCCCTTTTAAGCATCGTTGGGTCACGGGTGGTTTCGATTTGTGTGCTTTCATGAATTTTTCAACGAAATTATAGAGTGCGATATCCTGAAGGTGTTCGTGAGAGCTGCTCGATCTGCGGCATGCTTATTTGCTTTAGTCACTGTACCAGGGTATTTCCACCTGTTAGTTTATTTTATCCTCACAGCCCCTTAGGAAAGTATTATCAGAACCCTTTGCTGGTGAAGAAGATGGAACTTAAAGATCCAGAGTGTCTAGTCCACAGACCTTGGCTGTGGTCATGGCTTACGGGGAATTCGCAGCAAATGTGCAGTCCGCAGAGGCAACACTCGTGTTGTTATAAGGACTGGATTGAAAGCCTCCAATCTGATGAACCCCCTATGAGGCATGTAATGGTCTTTGAAAACTGAGACCCCAGCTGAGGTCAAGTCTCCCGCCTTTTGGCTTTTGATGTCCTAGCTTCAGAGAACGGCCACGCTGGTCCAGCCAGGAACCCAAGTGAGGGGGGAGGGGGAGCAGGCTTTGCAGTCCCAAGCACGGGAAGGCAACTTCACCTCCCACCCACTTAATCCTAGATTAAGCAATACCAAATGGTAGTCTAGGTGTATCAACTGCCCGCATTTCAACACCACTTCTAACTCATCTTCCCCCTCCCCTCTTTCTCAGGACACACCCCCAGCTGGGGACGGACATCTCCAGAAGCCACCTTCCACAAAGCCAGCAGCCCTTGCCCAGGACGATGGCAGTGATTCCAGACCTCTGAAGAGTCTAAACCTTCTCTCCTAAGTTGGTATGTAGAGAGGGGGTGCTAGTCTCCCACACTGGAGTAAAGGGGGGTACTTCTGCAGCCACAAAACAGTTCTGGGGAATACGGTAGCCTGGAAAATACAAAATATGATGAAAGAGAAAGCTAAATGCCTTGGTTTGTGCTTAAAATGATCCCAGGGTGTGTTTATGGGGGGGCAGGCATAGGGCAGAAGTCTCCCAAGTTCTGATGACTTAATTCAAGATTCAGGGCACCTTTCCCACCCTTTGCATCTCCCCACCTTCTGGTCAAAGCATCTTCCGGCTTTCCTAACTCCAGTCCCCAGTGCAGGTCCCTGCTCCAGCTTTGCTGGAGGATAGGCAAATGCCTGAGATCATTCAGTCCTGACCACCAAATCAGATCTGTGGTCCCACGGCAGGCAGCCCTTCTCCGCTCAGCCCAGGGGCTTTCGGAAAGTCCTTGGGTGTTACCAGATCATGCCCTTCACACCTTTTTTTACTGCAACCCTTATTAAGGAATGCATATCACACGCCGGTACACTGGGGCGCCGTAGCATGCGCACATCCACGCTGCAACAAGTTTCAACAAACAATACTTAATACTTAACTCCAATTATCTATTATGCACTTTGTTTTCCATTCTATTCTTTTCTTTTTTGTTTTTTGAAATGCTTGTAACTGCTCGCTACCCTCAGTTAATTCCAAGACCAGTGGGTTAAGACCTGCAGTTCGAAACACCCTCAAAACAAGGGAATTATACAGACAATTTGGAGAGAACACCTCAGTTTGCGTCAGCCACGTGTGTTATAGGAGAAACTGGGACGAAGGGTAAGCTGTGGTCCAGGACCATCTCGGACCCTCCCAGGTGAGAGATTCTCAGTCACCATAGGGGTGACTGTGTTGAGTCAGATGATGAAAGGGACCACTATAGTTCTAGAACGAAGATAAGGTTAATTACTGAGGACTTTCTATGTGCCAGGCATTGTTCTGAGCACTTTACCCCAATTAATGCTCATACTACCATCACACCCTACATAGTATTATTTCATTTCTGATGGACAGACCATTGGAGAACTCACCCTCCAGGAAATGGCTAACAAGTATGGATGCAGGAATCAAAGCCCAGCAGATTGGTTCCAGAGCCCCCTTCCGGAACCTACACCACGTGTATTATCACACCTACCTACTCCCTATCCGGACCTTTTCTGGGATTGCACTACCTGTTCATTTTGCCATCTTTTCAAAGAATGCCATCCAGTGGTAGGCTCAGCAGGCTCTGGCCAGAACCACATAGTGGCCTTAGACCAGAGCTGAGACCCTGATGTGGTCACCAGTCCAGGACCCTCTAATCCTGGTGGCCTCCGCAGAGCATTCTGTCAATATGCACTTACCGAGCACCTCCGGCTCAGAAGACCAAGGCTGAAAGGCATCTCAGAAGCTGTCCAGTTGCCTAGGGACTTCCATATGGGACGAAAGGGGCACAGGCTCCCTCCCCTACGCCCCGAGCCTCTACTTTTGTCTGTTTCCGATATAGAGTTACTGCATAAGCTCATACTGGAACAAAATAGTTTTTCAATTAAAACAAGTTGGTTGTTTTTGGAGAGGTGAGCAAAAATTTTAGGGAGTTCTTTTTTTTTTTTTTTGGAAAATAATTCATTGAACATTTATTATTATGGTAAAATATGTACAGCATGAAATTTACCATCAGTGACATTTGGTACATTCACTGGGCTGTGCGATATTCACCACTATGTAGTGCCAGCACACTCTCATCACCCCAGCGGGAAACTTCCTATCCATTAAACAATCATTTATTACCCTCTTTCCCCAGTCCATGGCAACCACTGATCTACTTTCTGTGTCTGTGGACTTGCCTCTTCTGGACATTTCATATGAATGAGATCATCCAGTACATTGTCTTTTGTGGCTGGCTTCTTTCACTTAGCATAATACTTTCAAGGTTCGTCCTTGATGTAGCAGAGTATCAGTACCTCGTTCCTTTTTGTGGATGAATAATATTTCATGTATGGATATGCCACGATTTGTTTATCCATTGATGGACATTTAAATTGTTCCTACCTTTTGGCTATTGTGAATAATACTGCTATGAGCAATTGTGTACAACTTTTTGTTTAAACACCTGTTTTCAATTCTTTTAGGTATACACCCGGCAGAGGAATGATCGTGTCCTATGTTTAAGGTACTGAGGAAATGCCAAGGTGTTTTCTATAGTGGCTGTACCATTTTACATGCCCACCAGCAATGGACATGTATTCTGATTTTTCCACAACCTTGTCAATACTTATTTTTTTATTTTTTAAAAATTACAGCTATCCTAGAGCATGTGAAGTGGTATCTTATTGCAGTTTTGACTTGCATTTCCCTAATGACTGATGATCTTGGGCATCTTTTCACGTTCTTATTGGCCTTTGTGTATGTTCTGTAGAGACATGTCTATTCAAATCATTTACCCATTTTTAAATTGGGCTGTTTGTCTTTTTGTTGATGAGTTGTGGGAGTTTTTAATATATTCTGGATACAAGTCCCTTATCAGATATACAATTTGCAAATATTTTATCTCATTCTGTGAATTGTCATTGTACTCTCTTGATAGCAGTGTCTTTTGATGTGCAGAAGTTTTTAATGTTCTCAAAGTCCAATTTATCACTTTTTTCTTTTATTCTTTGTATTTTGGATGTCATTTTTTTTAAAAAGTCACCACTAAATCTGAGGTCATAGAGATTTACTTCCTCCTAAGTTTTATTTTTTTTTTTTAATTTTATGTATTTATTTGAGAGAGAGAGAGAGAGAGCAAGAGTGCACAGCGGGGGGTGGGGGGGGAGGGGAGTGGGAGAGGGAGAAGCAGACTCCTCACTGAGCAGGGAGCCCAATGCAGGGCTTGATCCCAGGACCCTGGGATCACGACCTGAGCTGAAGGCAGATGCTTAACCAACTGAGCCACCCAGGTGCCCTGAGCTAATTTCTTAATATGGTATGAAGTAGGATTCAAACTTCGTTCTCTTGCATATGGATATATTCGGTTTTCCCACCACAATTTGTTGAAGATTCTCTTTTCCCATTGAATGGAATTCACATCCTTTAAAAATCAATTGACCATAGATATATGGTTTTGTCCTAGATTTTCAATTCTATTGCACTGATTTATATATCTACCGTTATGCCAGTTCCACACTGTTTTCTGTCTTCTCTCTCTTTTTTTTTTAAATAAACTCTGTGCCCAACATGGGGCTTGAGCTCATGATCCTGAGATCAAGCGTTACATGCTCTAAAATAAAAAAAAAATAAAAGAGTCGCACATTCTACCAACTGAGCCAGCCCCACACCCCAGTTCCATACTGTTTTGATTACTGTAGCTTTGTAGTAAGTTTTGAAATCAGGAAGGGTGAGGCCTTCAATTTAGTTCTTTTTCAAGATTGCTTCGGCTACTTGCAGTTCCCTCAAAATTCTGCATGAATTTTAGGATCACCTTGTCCATTTCTGTAAAAAAGCCTTTGGGCTTTGATAGGGATGACACTGAATCTACAGATCGCTTTGCATAGTATTACCGTCTTAACAATGTTAAGTCTTCAGATCCGTGAACCTGAAATGTTTTCCCATTTCTTTAGATCTGTATTTTCTTTCAGCAATGTTTACAGGGTATGCCTTGTATCTCCTTGGTTATGATTTATTCCGAAATTTTTTTAAATTAATGGAGTATTTGCTGGGGCAGTTCTAAATTTACAGAAAAATTGAGCAGAAAGTACAGAGAGCTCCAATATACCCTCTTTTTTTTTTTCTTCGATGCTACTATAAATGGAATTGTTTTCTTAATTTCCTTTGGGGTTGTAGATTGCTAGTGTACAGAAATGAAACTGATTTTTTGCATATTGATCTTGTACCCTGCAACTTTGCTGAATTTATTAGCTCCAGTTCCTATTAATATTTGACCTTTGCTCTAGTCCACACACCTTGTCTCATCCACGTTTAATTGTTGAAGATGCCCCATAGCTGGGACTTGCTAAGGTCCTGCTGCCCCTTATGGCTGAGCTTTGGTCCAGCTTAGTGTTTTTTCTTTAGGATTCAGAGCTCCAGCTCACTCCCATAATTGAACCCGGGGCTTTTCAGGGACAAATTCCATTGAGTTCCCTCCACAAAGCCTCCTGTCTCTCACTTCCAACTCCCCAGTCTTCCCCCACCCCACTTGCCCCCATTTAACTATTATCAAGAGCCGGGCCGGACTCCCACACTGACCCCCAGTTCTGGCTGGCTGGAGGCAGAGATAACCTGCAGTAAATAAACCCCAGGACTCTTTGTCCCTGACCTCCCACCTGGAGCAGAGACCTGCCAGGGGCTGCCAAAGCCTCTGCTCCACCCCCACCCCCAGGGACCGTCGCCTCCCCCAGCACCAACGAGCCCCATCTCAGACCTCCCAGAGCTCTGCACAAGCTGCCCTGGCAAGGTCAGACCCTTTGCCTGCAACACGCCTGCCAGGAAAACAGTCAAATTCAGCATGCAAACCAGGATTATTTTAGGAGTTAGGGGCCTCCTGCTTGGAATCTGGTTTCCACGCTCACAAAACGCAGCCCCTGAAGGTGGAACTTTCCTCTCCAGACCCAGAGAAGCTGTGGGCAGAGACAGAGGGGTGGGAATGCGGCCTGCAGATTGAGTGGGTGGGAGGGAGGGGGAAGGAGGAACTGCAGGCCCAGGCCCTGCCTGGTTGCCTAGGTGATGGAGCGAGAAGGTGGGGGGGAAGGGGGGATGAGGGAGAAGTGGCTGGGTGGGCCGAGTTATCTGAGCATCACATCCTAACACCATCTAGTTCTAGTAGTATCCATCTTTGCTGCTTCTGCTCCTAATAGCTCAGCCCGTCCTGGGGGGAAGCCAGCCTGGCGGAGCCTAGGGGAGTCTTCCCCACTCTTTTACCCTGGTAGCCAGTGTTCTGCCGCTCTTTTTCTTGGAGAAATAGAATGTCAGCCCCGGCCTGGAAAAGGGATTGCCAAGTCTCCTGGCCTAGTGGTTTTCAAATAGGTTTATAGCAACACAACCTTGTTTCAAAAGAAATCTTACCCAGAACCCCAATATGCAAAAGGGACCCATAGAGGGCCTCTTGCCTTAGCCTCCCCAGGGCTCTAGGGTGGCAACACCCAGAATGCGAAAATCTCTGGTCTGGGCCCAGACCCTCATTGTACACATGGGAGAATGGAGATCCCCGCACAGCACTGACTTGCTCAAGGACACTCAGCAGGTACATTCATGGCAGAACCGGGATGGCAACTGGCCTTCCCAGGACCATCAGAGAACCAGCAGAAAGAAGCAGAACCCTCGAGGAAGTAGGGAAGACAAGGGGGCGGGGGGCACACAGGTTGCCGGAAGAAACCTGGAATCTGCTGGGACAACACAATGCCCTCATTTCACAGAGAGGGAAACTGAGGCCCAGAGAAGAGGCAGTAGCTTACGAGTGGAGCGACTCTAAAAGGAAGAAATATTCCCTTAGAAAGAAGATGAATTTGAACATTTGGCTTTTTGGCTAGCTCGTGCAATCTTTAATGAAACTCGGAGGTGCCAGATGGTGCAGAGGGAGGTGCGTTGGCCTGGGAGTTTCAGCCCCCTCTGTTACAGACAAGCCCCATGACCTTGGGAGATTTATTTTAAAGAGCCGAAAGGATCATCCCCTGGTTTGTGAGAGGTCCAGAGGAGTAATAGGATTAAATGGTGTTTTATATTGTCTCTAAATGTCAGGGGAAAGGGAAGGAAGCACGCTGTTCTTTAAAGATTGCTTTTGACAGTGGTTTTTTTTTAAAAGGACCTTTATATCTCTTTTCCATTTTTCATGACTAATTATAAAGTTAACACATGGCCATTCCAGAAAATGTGTAAAGTACAGAAAACGGAGAAAAGCAAAGCTGAAAATAAAATCACCCATGAGCACATCACTCAGAGCAACCATGGTTCAACAACGTTGTACATTTCCTTTCAGTCTTTCTTCTATACGTTTTTCCTTGTACAGAGCATACTATATTGCAATTAAAAAATCATTTTGCTTAACGATTAATAAAATGTTACCTTTTACCAGCCATTGAGAAAAATTACAAAGCCCACCAAAAGGCAAAAGACACACTTTGAAGAGACAGAGCAAGCTTTAGAACCGGACACGGCAGAGATGTTGGAATTATCAGACTGAGAACTTAAAACACATGTGACTTAATATGCTGGGGGCTCTAACAGGTAAAGTAAACAGCACGTGAGAACGCATGGGCAATATAAGTAGAGAAATGGGAATCCTAAGAAACACCCAAACAGAAATGCTAGAGAGAAAGCAAACAAACAAAACCACTGTCACAGAAACAGAGAATGCCTTTAATGGGGTCATTAGTAGACCAGACATGGCTGAGGAAAGAATCTCTGAGACAGAAGATATTGCAATAGAATCCTTGAAATCTGAAAAGCAAATAAAATAAAATAAAATAACCATAACAGAATATCTAAGAACTGTAGGACAACTACATAAAGTATAACATACTTGTCATGGGAACATCGGAAGGAGAAGAAAGAAACAGAAGAAATATTTGAAACAATAATGACTGAGAATTTCCCTAAACCAATGGCAGGCGCCAGACCACAGACTCAGGAAGCTCAAAGAACACCACGCCAAAAAAGCTACATCTCAGCATATCACTTTCAAATTACCAAAAAAAGAAAAAAAAAATCAAAGATAAAGAAAAAAAACCCTGAGAAAAGTCAAAGGACAAAACACCTCGCCAACAGAGGAATGAAGATAAAAAATTACACGTGACTTCTTTCTTCTCAGAAACCGTGAAGTCAAGAAGAGAGTGGAGTGAAATATTTAAAGCGTTGAGGAAAAAAAAAACAACCAAAAACAGCCACCTAGAATTCTGTACCCTGCAAAATTATGCTTCAAAAGTCAAGATGAAATACTTTCTCAAGTAAATAAAGATAGGGGGAATTTGTTGCCAGTAGAACTGCCTTCAAAAAAATTTTTTTCTAAGTTTATTGATTTATTTATTTTTAAGGAATCTCTACCCCCAATGGAGGGCTCGAACTCACAACCCTGAGATCAAGAACCCCATGCTCCACTGAGCCAGCCAGGCGCCCCTGCCTGGGAAAAAATCTTTTAGAAAGTTCTCTAGAGAGGGAAAATCATGTAGTTCAAAAACTCAGATCTACTTAAAGAAAAGAAGAGCATTGAAGAAGGAATAAGTGAAAGTAAAATAAAACTTATCTTCCTTATTCTTAATTGATGAAACAGATAATAGTTTGCTCAAAATAATAACAGCAACAATGTAATTATGTATTATGCTTGTGTACATATCATATGTGCATATATTCTTACATACATTTACATATAAGTGAAATGAAAAATGATACAAAGGACAAGATGAAGGAATTAGGATTATTTTGATATTATAAGGCACTCACACTACGTATGAAGTAGCATAGTGTTATTTGAAAGTGAATTTGGATTAGTTGTAAATTTATATTGCAAACTCTAGGGTAAACAACTAAAAAACAGAAGCATAACTGCTTTTTTGTTTTTTGTTTTTTTTAATTAACATCTAATGTATTATTTGCTTCATGGGTACAGGTCTGTGATTCATCAATCTTACACAATTCAGAGCACTAAGCATACCACATACCCTCCCAATGTCCATAAGCCAGCCACCCTATCCTTTCCCCGCCTCCACTCCAGCAACCCTCCGTTTGTTTGCATAACTGCTATGTTAAGAAAGGAGGGAAAGTGGAATCACATAAGGGCTCAATTAAAACCACAAAAGGCAGAAAAAGTGGAAGACAAAAATAGGTACAAAGAACAAAGACAAAAAATAGAAAACAGTAACAAATATGGTAGATATTAATCCACCTATGTCAATAATCACTTTGAATGTCAATGGCCTACATGCACCAATTAAAAGACAGATATTATCAGAGTAGATCAAAAAACATGATCCAACCACATGTTGTGTATAAGGAACTCGCTTTAAAGTATAAAGACACATATAGATTAAAAGTAAATGAATAGAGGAAAAGTACACCATGCAAACACGAATCAAAAGAAAGCAGGAGTATCTATATTAATTTCAGACAGAGCTGACTTCAAAGTAAGAACGTTATCAGAGATAAAGAAGGACATTAGATAATGATAAAATGGTCGATTCTCCAAGAAGACATAACAATTCTTGAGATGTATATGCCGAACAATAGAGCATCAAGCCACATGAAGCAAAGACAGAACTGCAAGGAGAAATAGATGAATCCACCATCGTAGTTAAGAGACTTCAACACTCCTCTGCCAGAAATGGACAGATTCAGCAGGCAGAAAATCAGTAGGGACATACTTGACCTCAACAACGCCATCAATCAATTGGGTATATTGACATCTGTAGACTACATCATCCAATAGTGGTAGGATAAACGTTTTTCTCAAGTTCACACAGAACATTTACCAAGAAAATAAGATGAGTAGCTTTCCTTCTTTTTCTTTTCTGAAAAGTTTATATAAGATGAGAATTCCCTGTATTATACAGAAAAGTTCGCTAATGGTGAAACTCTCCCATAGAACCACATGGACCGGGGCGCCCGGGTGGCTCAGTGGGTTAAGCCTCTGCCTTTGGCTCGGGTCATGATCTCAGGGTCCTGGGATGGAGCCCCGCATCGGGCTCTCTGCTCAGCAGGGAGCCTGCTTCCCCCCTCCCTCTGCCTGCCTCTCTGCCTACTTGTGATCTCTCTGTCAAATAAATAAATAAAATCTTAAAAAAAAAAAAAAAAAAAGAACCACATGGACCAGTTATCTTCTTAGTAGATAGATCTTTGACTACTATTTTAATTTCTTTCTTTCTTTTTTTTTTTTTAAGATTTTATTTATTTATCTGAGAGAGAGAGAAAGAGAGCTAGCCCAAGGTGTAGGGTAGGGGCAGAGGCAGAGGGAGAAGTAGACTCTCCACTGAGCAGGGAGCCGGACATTGGGCTCGATCCCAGGACCCTGGGATCACGACCTGAGCTGAAGATAGAGCACCCAGGTATCCAACTGAGCCATCCAGGTGCCTCTATTGTTTTAGTTTCTTTAATGACTGATAATTTATGTTTTCCTGTTTCCATTTCACCTGGGTTTCATGTTTATTTGAATAATGTCGTTTAGTAGCCTTTTCTAAATTTCCATACTCTTCTGAGTTAGTAGTTTGTAGTTTGACCATTTTGTCAATCTGTATAATGTTAATTTGCCTTCCTCCCTATGTTTCGCTTGATCAACTTTGAAAAAGTTTGCCTATTTCTTTAAGTCTTTTCACAGAATCATTTTTTATTTATTAACATTTTCCCTGTCTAATTTAATGCTTTTTACTTCAGTCCTTACTATTTTCATTTATTCTACTTTCTTTACATTTTTGTAAGATTTTTTTTTCCTATTTGTTTGTTTTTAAAGTTCATTTATTTATTCAGCTAATCTCTATGCCCAATGTGGGGCTTGAACTCATGACCCTGAAATCAAGAGTCATGTGCTCTTCCCACTGAGCCAGTCAGGCACCCGTGAATTCATTTTTTATTGGAAGCTGGACAGGGTTGAATAGTTCCCCCCCCCAAACTGATGTCCAACCTACAAATGTGACCTTATTTAGAAATAGTATTTTAGTGGTTGTAATCCAGTTAAGATGAGATCATACTGGAGTATGTAACTAATATAACCTAAATATAATTATAATTATAAATCTAATATAACTGGTGTCATAGAAGAAAAAAGAAATTTGGACCCAGAGGCAGACACATAGGAAGAAGGCCATGTGATGATGGAGGCATAGAGTGGATGACGTGTCTACGAGCCAAGGAGTGTGAAAGCTTGCCTGCGATCACTAAAGGTTGGGCAAGGAAGGATTCTCCCTGAGGGCCTTCACGGAGAGCATGGCCCTGCCAACACCTTTCTTTCCATCTTCTCTAGAAATATGAGGCAAGAAATAATTGTTTTAAGCCACTCAGTCTGAGGTAATTGGTTACAGCTGCTCTAATGCTCTATATATTTCCCTGAAAACCACTTTGGTTTTTTCTTTTAAAGATTTATTTATTTGAGAGAGAGAGCATTAGTGGGTTTGGCGGGGGGAGTGAGCAGCAGAGGGAGAGAGAAGCAGACTCCCCACAGAGCAGGGAGCCTGATGCAGGGCTCTATCCCACGACCCTGGGATCGTGACCTGAGCTGAAGGCAGACACTTAACTGACTGAGCCACCCAGTGCCCCCAAAACCACTTTGCTTTCCGAAGTAGTACTACACTGAAGTCTCACCTTATTATGATTTTTCTTCAAACCATGAAGACCTCCCTCTGTTTTAAATTTCCAGGCATGTGTAAGTTTGTACCATCTTTATACATCTAATTTTATTTCTGTGTCATCAGTAAATGTTTTGTATTACATTAATTTTTAAAAATTTTGGAGACTTATTGTACAGCTTGGTACCTCGGCAATTTTTGTAGATAATCTAATTGTGTTTGATAAGAAGGTACAGTCTCAGTTGGCGTCAGGGTTCTACATGCATTCATTAAATTCACAGCTGGTTAATTTCTGTGTCAGAGACTAATTAACTGATAAACAAACCTGTTTCCACCTTCCTCCTGGACACACCACGAAGCTACGTTTCTTGGTCTTTCTAGCCATTAGATATGGCCCTGTGACCGAGCTTTGGCTGATAGAACGTGAGCAGAAGTCTCAGGTGTCCCTTCCAGAATCAGTTCACATGTGATTCTCCATTCTCTCTCTTACCAGGATCGTCCACTGGATCTCAACAGCCATTTTTTTTTTTTTTTTTTTTTGTAGTAGGTATATTTGATTTTTTCTATTAGCCTTTAATTTAGAATTTTTTCTTTATCCTTGCTGTTCTGAAACTTCACTATGATGAGTCCAGATGTGGGTTAAAAACATCATCTTATTGGTACCTGGTGGATCCTTTCAGTATAAAGACTTACTTTTTTTTTTTAAATTCTGGGAAATCTTTGGTTATTATTTCTTTCAATACTATATCCTATTATCTCAGCCAGGTGTTTCTGTATCTCTTATTGGATAATATTGGCACTTCTGAGTCTATCCCCCTTATCTCTAAGTTTTCTCCTCACTCTATTACTTTGCGTGTGTGTGTGTGTGTGTATTTTAGGTAGGCTCTATGCCCTTCATGGGGCTCGAACTCACAACCCAGAATCAAGAGCCACATGCTCTACTGACTGAGCCAGCCAGGTGCCCCATCTCTATTAAATGTGCTGCATTCTACAAAAGAATTCTTAGGCCTCATCTTCCAGTTCCCTGTTCACTCTTTGTGTTCATTATGGTAGTAGCCCATCTATTTTTAAGTTTCAATAATTCTATCTTTTATTCAAGATCTCTAATTGATTCTTTTTTACAACCAGCCATTCTTGTTTCATGAATGAAATACTCTCCCCTATCTCTCTGAGCATTAGAATTGCATTTGTCTTTTCTTTCCTTTTCTTTCCTTCCTTCTTTTCTTTTCTCTTTCTTTCTTTCTTTCTTTCTTTCTTTCTTTCTTTCTTTGCGAGTAAGATAGAGAGAGGCAGAGGGAGAGAGAGAGAAAGAATCTTAAACTCAACGGTAATCTAGTCAAGATGAGATCCTACTAGGGCGCCTGGGTGGCTCAGTGGGTTAAGCCTCTGCCATGGCTCAGGTCATGATCTCAGGGTCCTGGGATCGAGCCCCGTATCGGGCTCTCTGCTCGGCAGGGAGCCTGCTTCCCCCTCTCTCTGCCTGCCTCTCTGCTTACTTGCGACCTCTCTCTCTCTGTCAAATAAATAAATAAAATCTTTAAAAAAAAAAAAAAAAAAGATGAGATCTTACTAGAGTAGGATGGGCCCTAAATCTAATATGACTGGTGTTTGAACTCATGACCCTGAAATCACTACCTGGGCCGAAATCAAGAGTTGGATGCTTAATCAACTGAGCCACCCAGGTGCCCCATATTTTTATTTTATTTTAAGATTTTATTTTTAAATACTCTCTATACCCAATGTAGGGCTTGAACTCACAACCCAGAGATCAAGAGTCATGTGCTCTGTGGACTAAGCCAGCCAGGTGCCCCAAATTATATTTATTTTTAAGTCTAATTCTGGTTACCCTATTAACTCTCTTTCCTCAGATGTGTATTTATCTGTTTCTTACATCCTGGATCTCTCTCTTTTTTTAAGATTTTATTTATTTGACAGCGAGAGAGAGAGAGCAGCTGGGGGAGAAGGGAGAAGCAGACTCCCCGCTAAACAGAGAGCCTGATGCAGGGCTCAATCCCAGGACCCTGGGATCACGACCTGAGCTGAAGGCAGATGCTTCACCCACTAAGCCATCCAGGCGCCCCTGGGATCTCTTTTTTAGAATACTGCACGCCTCGAGCATTTAGTGATTCTTCATTTTTGCAGTTGCAATGTCTTGGAAGTCTGATGGCTGCCTCTGCTTGAGCAGTTTGCTTGCGGGGAGTGGCGAGACAGCTGCTGGAACTTGCACTCCATCCCACGTTGATGGGCAGGACCTGCTGCTGGGTGGGAACCTTGGCAGCTGGTCATCTAGGCTTGGATGTTTCTCATTCCTTCCAGACTTTGACAGCCCCTCAGTACATGGTCTTTTCTCCTTAATCCAAACACTTACCCCCTAAGTTCATACACACAAGATACGTGGAGAGATGGAAGTGGGTAGGCCTGGCCGCTCCTGCTACTATTTCCCAAATAATCCCCCTCTCAACTTCCCCGGGATACTCTCTTGTTTACAGCTCGCTCTCATCACCTCTAGGCATGGAACATCTTGGTGTTTCTCTCCTGTTCTTCTAGGAGGTTCACGTCTGCTGTGGCTGTTGCTGCCTTCCCCTTGAGTCCATTTCTGTCTGCTTTCAATCCTGCAAACATTCCTCACACTTTTGGATCATAGAGAGAGGCCCCTACTCATTTTTGAACATGTATCTTGTCCCGCTGTCTTTTCTAAGGCTGGGTGTGGGCTCAGTCTGCCATATATATATGTATACGTATCTATATGTGTATATACATACACACATATACATATACACACATATCTACACAATATCAAGGACAAAAACACATAATATTTTATTATATAATATTTATATATTTTTATATATTATATATATTTAACTCTGTGTTTTTGTCCTTGATATTGTGTTAAAAATATATTTTCAGATATGTGAGTATAAATATGTGTGTGTGTGTGTATTTCCTAGCCGTGATTACTGACAGGGCCTAAGGGCGATGACACTTCAGTTGCAGAGTACAATTATGGCCCAAATCTTGATTTCTAAATACTGTTATCCACTAAACATAATCGAAACTGCTTTGGAGAAATGACTGATTGCAGGACTGAAGCATGAACAGTACAAGATAAGCCTGGAACATACGGTGGCACAAATTAGTATGAAAATCCCCCCCCAAAAGAAAAGAACCCAATGGGGTTCTATCAAAAGGACATAGGAGTGAGTCGAAGGGGCTCCGTTGGGCAAATCTGGGACAATTTGAACATGAAAATAAATAATGATAAAACAAATAATAACTCATAGAAGAAAAATAAGATAAGAATCGAGGCTGATATGAAAAATGAATAAATAAACAAGTGCAGGAGAAGGGAAGGAAGGATCGTTGGAATCAGAAAACCACCATTTGGCAGCCGCCTTGGTAATAATTGTCAAACGAGAGTGATCAATAGATGCTAAGGTGGGTAAAAATTCAATAAGAAACAAGTTACGTTGTCTCAAAGCCTCTCCCCACAAAATGCTGGTTAATTAGAGAGGGCAAAGTGGTAAGCTTACATATGGAGAAACCTGACAGTCACCACCTTGATCAAGAGATCAAAGTTAACATCATCAGTAATGTGACAAGGAGACAGCACGTGCCTTCTGATTTGATAAGGATACGCCATTACCTCTGTCCTGTTTCCCACAAAATGTGTAGCTGGAGTCTAATCATGAGGAAACATCAGACAAATGTAAATTGAGGGACATTCTACAAAATACCCGACCTGTACTGTTCGAAGGTACCAGAATCCTAAGATAAGAGAGGAGAAGAGTGAGGCACTGTTCCGGATTGAAGCCGGCTAAAGAGATGTGACCGCCAGATGCCACGTGGGATCCCGGACAACGTCCTGGACCAGAAGGAACATTCTTCCCTTTTGCTCTGGGGGTTATTACTGGGACGGTGGTGGAAGTCCTGTCTGTGGAGTAAGTAATGGCCTCATCTCATTATTAATTTCTTGATTTTGATTATTGTTATGTAAAAAAGTATTTGTTTTTAGAGAAAAAAAAACACAGAAGTATTTAGGGATCAACGAACCAGCACAAACACACACGCATGTACGTGAATTTTTATGCCATGAAAAACTCTTTCGTGAGCAAACACAGCCATCGGAGGGCCTGCATGGTCTGCCGCTGGCGGGAGACACTGTAATTTACTTAACCATGGCCTTCAAGTTGGAGGTTTCTATTATTTCTAATTTCCCCTAATGATAAATAAGACTGAAGTGAACACCCTTATATTTCATACTCTGTCCACATTTCAGATTTCTTCCTTTGGATAAATCCATGGAAGTGTTAATCACTGTGCAGGAGCGGGTGAACCTTTTAAGATTCTCAAAACACGCTTGATTCATACGAATTGGAATAACTCAATCATGTTCATGCATATTCTCATTCACTTAAAAGTTTTGCTAATTTGAGGGGGAAGAAGGAGATTTCATATCGTTTTAATTGTCATTAAGCATTAGAGAGGATGTTTCTTCCCCCAATGAATCATGATTTTTGTGTTTGTTCCTGGTTCCTGGGGGGATTTGTGACGGTCACACATTCCTCTTGCGGGTGAGAATAGCAAAGCTGTGGTAACTTCTAAGAAGTATTAAATAGTGATTACCACACTAGAGCATGCAGTCAAATCACTGTGACACAAGCACATTACCACACAAGATTGAATCGACAATTTATTTAGGCTCCTAGAACGAGGAAACACAATGTCCCCAGGGAAGTGTACAGAGTGGGTGACAGGAGGAGGCAATTTCCTTGCCTGTTTGTTCGCTTACTCCCCACTTTCCCTCCTCCATCGCCCTCTCTCCCTTCTAAATATATGCATGCATATATAATAAGGTGTGCGCATATATGCACATATAATATACACATTTAATGTTATAAATTCTCATTATTAATGTAATATAATCCATGATGATAGAATGCACGCACGACTTTACCAGGCACCAAGAGGGTGCTGAGAACCGAGGCCAGCTGTCTTTCCTCCGGGGCAACAAGACACGTGCCTCATGATTCCAAAGTGAGCTAAACCGAAGCCCCAGCACCCTCTGTAAGCATCCTCGTGTGGCCTGAGCTCTGCCTTTTCCTTGAAGACCTCCGTGCCCTTCTTCCTTAGTACTTTGCTATGCCGGAGTTCCTTTCACTTATCGCCCCTCATCTAACCTAATCATCCTTCAAGGCCCACTCAGATGCCACCTCTTCCAAGAGGTCTTCTCTGACTCCCCACTCTCAGGGAGAGCATCTGAGCTCTCCCCTGCCTTCTCCACCTCTCCCGTGACACTTGGCACTTAAGACATGGCACTTCAGCTCTTACTGTACTTGTCATATGTCCTCAATTAGGCAGTGAGCTGCTGAAGGGCCGGGCCGGGTCTGACACATCTCTGTGTCCCCGTGTCACTTAGCCCAGTTCCTGGCATAGAGAAGGTGCTCTGTGAACCCCGGGAGAAGTGAATGAATGAACATGTCCATACAATATTCTTCAATGTCATGGTTTCCCACATCAGCTGCAATGGGCACAGGGTGTGGGCAAGAGTGGACTCGGTGTTAAATGATCGCTTCTGAGAGATTGCATGCAGGTCGGTCTGTGGGAAAGTTCCCAAAGGGAAAACAGACGCTGGGCATGGGAGTGTGGCTAGGGTGACTGGGAATCTGGAAGCCTGGGTTTCGACCCCAGGCCTACCACTACCCAGCTGAGTGGTCTTACAGGTTCATTTCTTCCTCTCTGGGCCTTGATACACCCATCTGTAGAATGGGAGTTGGGAGTGCTCTCCAAGGATGTTTCCTTCTTACACATTTATCCTTCTGGCGCAAAGTGTGTCGACTGCCCTAGCAGTCCCTGAAAGCCCTTGGTACTCAGAGACTAAACCAGAAAAGTGGAAGTAGGTGGGAGCTACTGGGGACTATGAGCTCTCTGTTTGCGTAAAGGCTGTACAGTTTCAATAAAGATATTTCCCATATGATACCTTTCTCTCTTAGGTTTTATAAATTATGAAATATATAAATTATATATAAATTTCAATATAAAGTATGAAATGATATATAATTATATATAGATAAGTATATGTGAAATAATTTATATGAAATAATATATTTTATACATATTATATATATTATATATATGTGTGTGTATGTGTAAACTTCTCTGACTATAGTCTATAGTCATATATATACAGACAACTGTGTGTGTGTATGTATATAGTCGTATATATAGTCAGAGAGGTTTACACGCCAAACTGATAATAGTTTCTCCCTGGGAGACAGAGAGGGTGAAAAGTGTACTGGGGTCAGGAGCTCCAAAAGGATTTTAGCCTTACCAGCAATGTTTTTTAATTTTTTTAAATGATTTTATTTATTTTATTTATTCACTTGAGAGAGAGAGAGAGCAAGCAAGCATAAGCAGGAGGAGAAGCAGAGGCAGAGGGAGAAACAGACTCCCCGCTGAGCAGGGAGCCCGATGCAGGGCTCCATCCCAGGACCTGGAGATCATGACCTGAGCTGAAGCTAGATGCCCAACCATCTGAGCCATCCAGGCACCCCCGTAATGTTCAATTTAGAGAACAAAATATATGCAGTCAGGTGCCAAACTGTGTGGCTTAAATTCTGAATGTTGACAAGGAGAAGAGGGGTGAGATTCTTGTGGTTGGGGTCCCACAGGGGGCTTTCGGGACTTGAAGCAGACCTGGGTGTGGGACAAAGCCCTTCTCTCGGTGGGTTCCACAATACTTTTTATGCAACAGTGTTGCTTGTCAAATAAATTGAAGAAAGGCTGAGAGGCTGAGTCTCTGATACTTTGCTGGGTAGAATGAATCTTCATGGGATCATGGAAGCTTAGACTTTTTAAATGAGTAAGAAGGACAGGAAATATTGTTCTGCTGAACTGAAGGGGGAAGGGAGGCCCAGAGAAATTAGCTTCCGTTCATTTCGACCAATGTCCTTTATGTAAAATTTAATTTGTTCGAAGCTTGGTGTGTTTTTAAATGTTTAAAGTACCTTAATGCATGATTAGAATTTTAATAATTAATAACTTTAATATCTATGATTGAGAGTTAAAATTTGATAAGCTATTTAATTTCTAAACCTGATACCTCCATACTCCCATAAAGCGAAATGTGATGGGATTCCCTGTAGGACGGGTACGCCCTCCATGGTTTGTCATTGAGAAAGTCACTGATAGTCCTATCTCCTCCTTAATGTGCTGCTGTCCAGCTGAGACATTTTGTGAGACACTTGATACCCGTCCAGGGTTTCTAAACCTGTCAATGTCAATTGCTTTTGCTTTTACAGTAACACATGTTGTCACATGAAAGCACTTCTTGTGAAAATAAGGGAAATGATTATGGGTGCCTGCCAAGGCTATCCGAGACCAAGGATAGCCTCTGGGTGACCAGGGTCCTAGCAAGGAGTAGAATTTACCCCAGATGGTTCAAATGAAAACACATGACAGAAAGAGATACTTCGATATCAGCAGAATTTAGGGAACAACAAGGGACGTTGAGGCACTCAGAGGCTAGCATCTGAGGGAGGGAGGGAAGCTGGTACCACCTGTAGTCCTGAAGGGACAAGAGAAAGAAATGTTATTGGAGCCCCAGGACGGGCTCACCCTGACAGAAGGGGCCGCCCTTCAGGCGCTAAAGCGATGCAGGGAAGCGGCCACTGCCAAGGACAGGCCATCACTGTGGGGAGATAGAGGCAAAGAAAAAGATCTGACCCATATCTCTTCCTGTTCCCAATCTCCCGCCAACTAGAAGTGGACTGACGAAAGAGGGTTGGAGTTATGTCCACAAAGGAAGACCTTGGGGCATGAGCAGGGCATAGAGTAGATCTGGGAAGGGCGTGTATGATTGTCAGGGAGCAGGGGGCTGGCAAGCCAACACACTGTCTCAGAGCCAGACTAGAAAAACCTCCACATGATGGATGCCATCAGCCACTCCAAAACAAATGCTTGGTAGGTGACGGAAAGGGCTGAGTGCCCCGGGAACTCCAGCCACAGCACTTTGATGACATTCCCAGGAAGCAGAACTAGAATGTGATTTCAGTTCAAGAACTTAATTGAAAATTGATTGCATTGTACTCAACCTCAGAGTTGTAAGAACCCTCAGTAGGAGTATGGACAGCCAGGGTGAGAGGACTCAGAGAACAGAATTTGGCCATGGGTCTCAACACGGGTCAGGAGAGAAAGTAGGCTCACTATGAGTCGCCCTGAGAGCCTGCGCCCAGAGAGGGGTGGATATGTCAGACTCTCATGGCTCAGTGACACCTCTGAGTGGAGACTCCCCACACAGCCCGGTGTTTAGCATCTGACTTCCCACAGAGCTCAACTGTACGGAGAGAATGTGCCGATCAGCCCGTGAAAGGCTCAGAGTCTCTTGACAATCTTCATCTCCATCTCGGGGGCCAGTCACATCCAGATTCCATAACCCACTGTCCAAAGCTCTGGTGGGAGGACCAGATTCTGGAGGGAAGGACCCGCAGCAGGGCGTAGGCTCTCTGCACCACCAGCCAGCCTCGCCAGAGCACACCTCTGCCTCGATTGTCCGGCTATGGTGGGCTGCTGACACTCCAAACTCCACTTGCTTTTCCAACCCTTGTTCTTGTTAGCGTTTAGAAGCCAAGGCTGGCAGGGGGCTGTAAGATCAGTCATCCCAGCCACCTTTCCCCTTTTTTTCATAGAAGAAGGCAATCCCAGAAAGAGGGAATGACATGCCCATGGTCTTAGCACATGTTGGTGGCTCCTTTTTTTATAAAAGGATCATGATGAATGGATGGAGGGGAGTCAACATCGTGAGGGGTAACCCTTTGCCATAGAGGATGACAAGCACGGCTTAAATGCCCCAGCCTCCCATCCTTCCAAGGAGCATCTCTGAGATGCATCCTATATGATTCCTCAGATGTTTGCCAGTGGGATTGAAGCCCCCCTGCCCACAGCAGTAACAGACTTACACCCTTTACTGGCTTTCTCCTGTTCCTGTCTTCCTCTTCTCATTCCCTTACTCCTGCTTCCTGGGATCATCTCCCCGCCAAAATGCCGGCACTCAGGTCCTTATCTCAGGCTCCACTTTTAGGAGAACACAGATCAGACACTGGCTAAACTGGTTTACTTCTCTTCCCCTGGAAGGAGGACGTTGCTATTTGCTCAAGCATATATGCATTCCTTCTCTGCAGATGAGAAATTTAAGGCTCAGAGTGGTTAAGGAACCTTCGTAAATTCACAAGACGTAAATGACATTGCTATGCTGTGTGAATACCAACTCGTAGGGCAATTCTCAAACACGGACCTGCACATAATCATAGATGCAAGGACTTTTAGAATCATCTAGTGCAGGGGTACCTGGGCAATGGCTTAGTCAGTTAAGCACCTGCCTTAGGTTCAGGTCATGATCCCAGGGTGCCGGGATCAAGTCCTGCATCCAGCTCCCTGTTCAGCGAGGAGTCTGCTTTTTCCTCTCCCTCTAGTCGACATTTTTTTCTTCCCAACACTTGACATAATTATTGATGGATCAAATAACTTATTGAAATGAAATAGTAAAATATAAACTACTTTTATTTAAGTCTCAAAGCCTAAGGTCTGAAATAAGCATGACCAATACCCGCAAGGCAGCTAATGGCAGCCAGTAAGCACACACGAGCCATCTCTTACAACAGCACTTTTTGATGGAGCACGTGACAGAGGAAGTCTGCCAATCACAGCCATCCGTCCGCCATAGTTTCGCAGCAATGATCTGGCATGGGTGTTGTGCATCTTCCGTGATGAACTTCATGTCAATGCTGTTCATTTGATACCAAAGAAAACCCGATGAGAGAAATCAATTGAGCACTAAGGAATAAGATTTTGCCTGATAGGGCTGAGCTTTGGAGGGTCATAAACCCTTGTAAAAGTGAAGGTTTTTTTTATCACCTCTCCCAAAACCAATCTTCCCTCCTCTGGGTGTGATGAGAATGCCCGAGCTAGTCTGACACCATCATCCTACCAAGTAGAAGGACGTCGAGCCAGAGGAGTGGTCACACAATGGAATCAGGCGGAACTGGAATGAAAACCAGTTCTTCTGATGCCTAGTCCAGAGTCCGCTTTATATCGACTGGCTCACCAGTCGGTCTGAATCGGGCCTGGGCTCAGCCCGTCTTGGTGCTCTCTGGCCCTTAATTTTTGTTGGGAACAAAATCTTCATCTTGCCGTGGAATGTACCATGATTATTAAACCGTGTTACAATTGCTCCCCAACCCAGTTTCCGCTGGGGCATATAAAAGCAGAGAGCTAATTATATGATAGTAATTACCTGGAAATTATATGTTTATTGGTTTTTCCACCAGTGGATACTACTATTTTTGAACTTTTCATTGTCCCACTCAGTGACAGGAGTCACACTGTCTCTGCTCCCAATGTTCCCTGCAATGTCACGATTAGCAGACTTTTCAAGCGGCAGCACTCCTGGCAGCATGGAAAGCCTCTGGGTGGGGACAGGACCATGTGGCCTCTGCCTGCGCAGGAGGCACCGGAAGTCCCCAAGGACCACATTGACATGCATCTCACTTCTTGACAGGAGCCCTTCATAATACAGCGCTCAACCGCTCTGGTCTAAATGAAGCACATTCCTATCTTTGCCCTTGGATACTGGGAATAGTATCCAATAGGAAGGGGCTTCATCTGCCACCGGATATATTTATCTACCCTTCAATTATGTGCCTTGGTTAATTGTCCCTTTTCTACCAGCTCTACTTACGACACAGATCCTGCGCCTCGCCTATAATTACAGTGAGGAAATATTTCTACGAGCTTTTAAGAGGGAAGCCTAAACTGGGTCAAAACATTGAAGGTGGGAGGTCAGGGAGCAAGGGTCAATGTTGGCTTTACTCTGATGAGCTGGTTTCCGGAGGGGGGGGGAGGGGGGGGAGAGGAGGAGGTTCCGGGCTTCCTACCACCTGAGGGCCCTTGCCTGAAATTCCACCATTAGCACCTTAGCCTGTTGTGATTGGTTACAGTTGTGATTGATAGACAACATCTGTGGAGGATTTTAGAGTTTACAAAATGCCTTTTACCTGCAGTGCCTCCCTCACTTCTCCACAAATGCCAAGAACAGTTAGATGACTTGGCTGGAGGCGCTCAGCTATTTAAATGCATGTCCTTACCCCTCTGGAGGGGCCACAGGGCAAGCTGCTCCCACTCCTCTCTCTCTGCTTCAGTTTGGGACACAGCCTACAGCCCTGTGGCTCTGTATGTGTCTTTTATCCACAATAGGATCTCAGCACCTACAACAATGCCGGAACCGGGGTCGGATGCAGGAAGTGTTCGAGAGAGCGAATGCGTGCGTCTAGCACGGGAAGGTATGAGATCATTACTCATTTCTGGGTCCATTCCCTGTTCAGTTCATTCTCACCTCCACGCCTTTGCTGATTAGACCTGCTTGGTCTAATCCCTCCTGCATATCACAAGGCAGCCATCAGCTTCGGCACAAACCCTGCTAACTCAGGGACCCTCTCAGGGCCACCGACCCCCCAGGAATCCCCTTCCTTTCCCCTACTCTTCCAGCCCGCCTCACCCAAATCACCATGCCACTCAGCCTTGACTGGAAGTTGGAAACCAATTAATCCCCTGCCCAACCACTTCATTTAACAGATGAAACAGGTCTGCAGGGGTAAACAGCCTTGTAGATAGCCCAGTGAGTCAATGGCGGGGGGGGGGGACCAGAACCCAGGTCTTCTGACAAGCTATCCAACATACTTCCCATCACACCAAGGATAGGAAATAGGTTTCATCACCATTGTTTTGCTTGAGCTGTGGCAGCTGCCCAGGGAGATGAACTGAGAAGGCTTGCGTGGGAGTAGGCTGGTTTGGTGAGAAAGGGTGCTGGGATTGTTTGGTCATGTCTGCCGGGGTTGGGGGGGGTGGAGACTAAGGAGCGCAGGATGGTCAGTGGCTCACCTTGCAGCATTTGGGGGCCTGCACTGAACCTGCCCAGACCCCTGCACTGCAACTCAGGTTGTTGGCCGTAGCTTCCCCTCTGCAAGGCTTCTCGAATTGTGAATTGATGAATTGATTCAGGGCAGTTCCCTTCTGCTCCCACTGAACAGAACGCCGCAGTCCGAAGGCCGGTCCCAGGACCAAGTAAGGACCTCTTTTCTCCTTGGCTTAGTTACTTGAGATATGGTATTGCCTCCCCCGTCTTTCCCCACCATCTTGTCCCAACCCCAGAGACCGTTCCAAAGCTTTGACTGTGTTTGTGTAATTAGAAGAGAAACCCTTAAGAGACCGTGGCTCAGTAATGGAATTTTTAAATTATAACAGAGCCAAGGAAGCCTATTTAAAAGGAAGGGGGTTTAAGGAAAAGGTCAAGTATGATGCCAGTAATAATGTGCAGTACCAACTCCACTGAGAGAGACACGAGTTTGCAAAGTAGGGGACAATTAGGAAAATGCTTCTCTTCTTCCTTGTGGGGCAACACATAACATAAATGAGTGAATCAGCCTGATGCGTAGGAGACCAGGGAATGGTGGGGACTGTGACTAATTGAGAAGGCATACTCTAGCCAAAGGAGTTCAAATCCTCAAACGTTTCTGAAAACATGGCACTGGCCAAATAGAAGATGTTTGCAGATTTCCCTTTGCTTTCAGGCTTTAGACTGGAGACTCTGTTCACTAGGGATGTGTGTGTATCTGATTTAACAGTTAACTACCGGTTAAGCAGAAAAATAAAGCGGCACACCTGGTGGTGGTCGTGGGGGTGGCGGGGTTCTAGAAAGACCGGGAAGGCTTTCCCCAACCTCTCTGACCGTTCTGGGGGGACAGAGCGCCGCGACCGTCTGCAGATGGTCCCGCAGACCATCCAGATAGCGTTCCGGACTGAGTAACTGGAACTTAAGGAATTGCACTGGGGGAGGAAATGGGGTAGGGTGAGATCAAGCCTTGAGGGTTGAAGTTGGGATTTCCTAACAAACGGGAGCAGATTTTTCAAGGCAGGGTGGAAAGATTTGCAAGTCAGAGCTGAAAAATAGACATAAAAAGAAGGAAGCTTTCTCAGAGGAGCAGAAGGCTGGGACAGGGGGTTAGGGTCTGGCCAGGGCCCACGTAGGGCCGGGCTGTACCATGCAGCAGCCCTGAGGGCTTGTGGTTCCCGCAGACATACCTGGGATGAAGGGTTTAACTTCTTGGCGCTCTCTCTCAATCTATGGCAAAGAAACCATATTTAGTATGCATGCTTAAAATTTTTTCCATTGCTACATTAAGATTCCCCCTACTTACCCTGCCCGCCTCCCCAGTTTAGCCGCAGACTGTGATGTCGTGGAGAATAAAGAGAGGAGGCCTGCTCCTCCAGTTTGGAGAAAGGGTCTTGCCCTCAAGGGGACCCTGAGCAAGCTTCTGGGAGCCCCAGCGAGCTGTGGGGGAGAAGCGGGTGATACTGGAAGGTCTCTGCCACACATGCCCCCCCCCTTCCTAATACACAGGGAAGGACTGGAAGCCCCGCATGGGGAAGCTGCGGCAGCTTGGACCAGCAGCCTGCCTCGTCTCTGCCCAAACCTCAGAAAGAGCCAGTGGTAATGAACGCTTGGGCCCCCTCACAGGAGGGCTGTGTGACTCAGTGTAGCGGAAACTGTAAAATGCTTGGGAAAAACAGAGTCCTATAAATGCAAAATATTGTTATGAACCTTTCCTCCCCACATGGTTTTTTAGAAAGATTCTATTTATTTATTCTTGCGAAAGAGAGAGAGAGAGAAGGAGCACAAACAGGGGAGCGGCAGACAGACTCCCTGCTGAGCAAGGAGCCCGCCGCGGGGCTCGATCCCAGGACCCTGGGATCATGACCTGAGCCGAAGGCAGACGCTTAGCTGACCGAGTCGCCCAGGCGCCCCTTCCCCCACACACTTTCCACCTGGGGGAGATGTTGTCTTAAGGCCCAGTCAGAATGATTTGAGTCATGAGATTTATGAAACTCACCTGACCCCACGAGTGAAGATTCGGAGAAACCCCAGGTCTCCAGCGAGGGCAGCCCTTGTACTGGCCTTGCCTCTCTTCCCTCAGGGAGAGAAGGTGTGGGCTTGGGTGGGGGAAGTGCATAGCCTGGGGCTTCCGGAAAAGTCTGGGTTTGAATCTCCGCTTCATGACTGGTGGGACTTAGCCTCCCTGAGCCTCCGGGTCCTTGCCTGTAAGAGGCGGTGGTGACCCGGGCCAGCCGCGAGGCCAGGTGGCAACGTCTTTCAGAGTCCCTGAAACTTCGAGCGACATAAAATGGTGTCACAGGTGAATTTATACATGGATGGGAAGGAAGACTTGTGGGATTCTCAGGTGATGTTCATACTTTGGATAGAATCCAGCTCTTTCCCCCAGGAACAGACCAGGGACCAACGAGCTGTGTCCCTACTAGGAGAGCAATCTTTTACTGTGGGGATGTCTAGTTTGCCTATGGCACAGGGGCCTGTGAGAATTACCCACGAGGGCAGGTAACAACTCTGCGGCCCGCAGAGGTCAAAGGTCAAGGCTGAGCCGCCTGGCAGTACCCCAGGATTTGGGGCAGGGGGACTGCTTACCCTCCAGAGGCTCCCTTGCTGGGGTCCCTGGGTATTGCTGATGTCCACAGCCCTTTGGCACTTTCTTATGCAAAGCCTTCCCGTGGCTGGAACATCTGCAGCCCTACTCGGCCCAGACTTGGCACCAGGCAACTTGCATCTGTTTCCAAATGGCTTATTCTCTGGGACACGGACAAGAGCATAGATTCTGTCACCATTCAGGCTGACCTAGGAAGGCAGTGAGAGCTGCTGGGAACCAGAGGGGTCAGGACCAACTCCTCCTAATTGAAGAGAAGATGTCTTTGCGTATAGGAGAGCTTATGACCCCTCCAGCCCATGGCCCAGGCCCAAACGCACTTCCTAAAGAAAACTTCCTCCCCCCCCCCGCCCCCGCAAAAAAGTAACGTACTCCTTTCATCGCATCCTTAACTTGATGGGTCCACCCACAACAAGTGTGTCCCCAACAAGTACATAAAAACAATCAAAACAGAAGCAGGCCAAGTGCACAGCTCCATCTCGGGGCCCCTGGCAGGCCGTCTCTGGGTTCCCCGATCTGGGCTCTGGGCTCTAGCGGGGGCGGGGGAGTTGCCCCTGAGCCCTTTGTCGTGTCCACCCTACTCCCTTCCTTCCTTCCTTTCTTTTTAAAGATCTTACTTATTTATTTGACAGAGAGAGAGGGAGAGACCACAAGCAGGGGGAGCAGCAGACAGGAGGAAAGGGAGAAGCAGGCTCCCTGCTAAGCAAGGAGCCCAATGTAGGGCTCGATCCCAGGACCCTGGGATCATGACCTGAGCTGAAGGCAGACGCTTAACGACCCAGGTGCCCCACCCTATGACTTTTGGGCTAAGGACTTGGCCTTTGTGCATAGATCCCGGAGTGGGTTCAAACTATGATTATTTTTGTGGCCGCACTATGTGTGATGGGGAATTCCTGGCCCCAGCCCCAGATTCTCAGGTCCTCACCCAGCTTTCCAACCTCAAGGAAGGAGTCAGGCTTCTCCTTGGTCCGTGCTCCCCATCCTTTTGTTCTATAACTTGTCATTTTGTCTTGTAACCATTGGCCTTTCAAGGCTGAGGCCCTCAGTTCCCTGGACCGGGAGTCATTGCGGGCAGAAATATGGCACAGTGGGTGTCAAAACGTATTTCATAAATGCATGCATGAGTAAGTTATGGTCAGTCTCTTGTATATTAATATTTGTGTGATATTACTACAAATGATATTTTAGCACAGTGCATTATAGAGAAATCCTTTTTATCATCCATGACTTCCATTTCAAGCCCTCTTAAGAGGGAGGAAACAGAATCTCTGCCTTTCTGGCTCCACTGGTGGGGGGCGGGGGGTGTCAAAGGAATATTTTAGTTTTTTTTCCTCGTATTTCTGCTCTACAGCCACTGCTTACTTGGGGCTTTTCTACCTTAGTAGTTGGAATTTGGATGAAGTCTCTTGCTTGGTTATCTACTTTGAACTTCATTTGAAATTGGTCATGGCTCATTGCTATTGCTTCACATTTCATCCATTGTGTTTCTCCCTTTATTACTTCTATAGGTTGTGAGTTAGGATAATAAAGTCAAGATAAAATCACCCCCAGCCGTTTGTAGCTCTGGGAAGCTGGCACAGGGCTGTCAGAAGCTGGCTGGGTGCCACCGAGAGGAGGAAATGTGCTTCTGTGTTGCCAGCTTTATCAGGACTCCTTAACAACCTCTTGCCAAAATTTTAGGAAAACGATGCTATTCTTCCCTGGAGCTATTCTGTATGTTTCTAGAGGTGGGGAGTCTTTCAACAGGTATTTTTGCTATAAATGCCTCTCAGGTTTTTTCACTGGATTAAGTCTGTAACTTGAGCTCCATGTTGTGAAATACTGACAGAGAGATTAATCACTGCGGCGCATAGGTGAGGTAGCCTTGTCATTGTCCCCAGCCACTCACACGAACTGAAGGTTTCTAGTGTATGGACTCCTGCTCCCGAGGTGCTCATGAAAGAATAATTGGAGATGACCTCCTCCTCCCTCCCTCCTCCTCCCCTCTCCCTTTCCCCACCCCTCCCTCCCTTCCCCACCCCTCCCCCTACCCCCTCCCCTTGCCCTGCTCTTCCTCCTCTCCCTCCTCTCCCTCCTCTCCCTCCTCTCCCT
>CM052896.1:31151616-31280327 GCA_028534135.1 Potos flavus
GGTTTGCTCGTTTATTCATCTGTGGATGGACACTTGGGTTGGTTCTATCATTTGGCTACTATGAATAATGCTGCTATGAAAACGAGTGCTCAAATATCTGTTCGAGCCCCTGCTTTCACTCACTTCTTTTGGGTATGTACCCGGAATTGGGATTACTGGATCATCTGATAATTATTTATTTCATTTTCTGAAGAATTGCCAGACCGTTGCCACAGCAGCTGCAAGGGAAATTGTTTAAATCACTGATGTCCTTATTTTTCTTAGGAGAGAGAAAATGACATTGTTTCTTTTCTGCAAATGATAAATTGAGAAATATTGGTTAAACACAGTTAAAATGACAAAGATAACTACCAGGAGAACTAAAAATGGTCTGATTACCTTCCAAATTGCCCGGAAGCAACAAACAGAAACAGACCACACAGAAGCATAAATATCACAGAAGTAGACTAAGGATGGAAATAGGGATGGATAAAACTAATATAATCTCACTTTTCACAAGAAAATGAAAGCCAGTTATCAACAAGACAGAGGCCTAAAACAAAAGAACCGGAAAGGTTGAAATTAATGCAGGAACAAACATATTGCAGGTAAACACAAACAAAAAGTAGGCAAGAGTTCTGTTACTAACGACAGGCTGACAAAGAGAATGAAGTCTTGCCATTTGCAACAATGTGGATGGAACTAGAGGGTATGATGCCAAGAAAAGTAAGTCAGTGAGAGAAAGACAAACACCATATGACTTCACTCATACGTGGAATTTAAGAAACAAAATGGATGAACATTTGAGGGGGGGAGAGAGGGGGCAAACAAATCATGAGAGATTCTTAAAGACAGAACAAACTGAGGGTTGTTGAAGGGAGGTGGGTGGGGGATGGAATAGATGGCTGATAGGTAAGGAGGACACTAGTGATGAGCACTGGGTATTGTATGTAAATGATGAACCACTAACTCTACTCCTGAAACCAATATTAAACTGCATGTCAACTAACTAGAACTTGAATTAAAAGATAATAATTAACGGGCTGAATTCAAGCCAATAAGCATTATAACAAATAATAGCATCAAAATACATAAAGCAAAAATATAAAAATTATAAGGACTAATTAATACTGAAATAAATACAGAGATAGAATTGTAATAAGATGCTTTCACTTCTCTCAGACCTTGACAAACCATACAAACAAAAAGTTAGGATTCTGACATTCTGAATAACATATTTAATAACATTGATAATAGATAGTTATCTAACTGGCTATACAGGTTAATAGGTAGATAAAGCATATATATCTCTATATATAGAATCTGAATCTAGAGACTCTATATTATTTTCAAGCTTCCAAGAAACATTTAGAAAATCTGAGAGTACAATAGACCATAAAGACAACGATTTACCAAAAAACAGAGGGGCACCTGGCTGGTTCAGTCAGTAGAGAACCCAACTCTTGACCTTGGGATTATGAGTTCAAGCCCCATGTTGGTTATAGAGCTTACTTAAAAAAAAAAATCTTAAAAAAAAAAAAAAAGAAAAGGAAATAGTATCAGTCACATCCTTTGACTATAGTGCACCAAAACTGTCAATGAGGGCGCCTGGGTGGCTCAGTTGTTAAGCAGCTGCCTTCGGCTCAGGTCATGATTCCAGGGTCCTGGGATGGAGCCCCTCATCGGGCTCCCTGCTCAGCGGGGAGCCTGCTTCCCTCTCCCACTCCCCCTCCTTGTGTTCCCTCTCTCACTGTGTCTCTGTCAAATAAATAAATTAATTAATTAATTTTAAAAAACTGTCAATGAATAATAAAAATAGAACAAAAATTAGAAAACTATCTCTTAAGTGACTTCTGAATCAAAGAAGAAATCAAAACAGTAGCTGTAGAATATTTAGAAAATAAAGGAAACACCATATATAAAAATCTATGACCTTGAAAACATGCTCAGTGATAGGTGCCGGACAGAAAAGGCAATGTAGTGTACAATTCCATTTATATAAAATATCCAGAACAGGCAAATCCATAGAGACAGAAAGTAGATTGAGTGGTTGCCCAGAGCTGGGGGAGGGAGCGTGGGGAATGGCTGTTTAATGGATGTGGGCGTCCTCTTGGGGGCAATGAAAATGTTCTGGAACTAGATAGTGGTGACGGCCGTACAACATTGGAAATGTACTAAATGCTACTGAATTGTACACTTTACAATGGCTTAAATGATAAATCGCATGTCAATGTATATAATGGGGAAAAAAAAAAACCTATGGAAAGAGGGATTTATGTTTCCATTGATGGTAGACTGGAAAATGCTGACCACACTGAGGACAGTTTGAAAATCTGGACAGAATATGAAATATATCTGATTGGAGGATTGAAGCTCTAACAAGGCAATGGAAAATGATTGCGTCAAAATTCAGATAAAGGAAATCTGGAGTTTGCCCTTCCATAGTGGGCATCAGATGAGGCCGCTGAGAGGTAGAGAAGCTGAGTGCAGTATCTAACAGCCTTTCGGGGGGCTAGGGATAAAAACTGGAGTCTGCTCTGACACCAGCTGGTCTACCGCAATACAGTTCCGATGATGCCCACTGGAATTTGGGTTGCAGTGCACTTCAGACACCAGCCACACTTGGGGGGTCCCCAGACTACCCGCATTTCTGACCACCTGGCTATGTATTCAAGGGTTCCCCTGACTCCCTTAGGCTCAATTTTTTTTTTCTTTCCTTTTCTTTTTAAGCTTTTATTTTTAAATAATCTCAACACCCAACATGGGCCTCGAACTCATGACCCTGAGATCAAGAATCGCATGCTCCACCGACTGACTGAGCCAGCCAGGTGTCCTAGGTTCAATATTTTCGCAGAACTGGGGCAAGCACTATACCTATGTTTGCAGTTTTATTACAAAAGAGCAGCCAATGAAAAGACACAGAAAGCAAGGTTTGGGAAGTTCCCCAACGTTGTGTCCCTGTGCCCTCTCCCCATGGCATCAGCACATTTAACTCTCCCAATGCATCAGTGTGTTCACCAACAAGGATGTTCCGCAGACCTTCAGTGTCTCAAGGTTCTGTTGGAGCTTCATTAAGTAGGCATGCTCATTGAATCACTAGCCATCAATCTGTATGCCCCATCCTCTCCCTGGAGGTTGGGAGGTCAGATTGACGTCATAGCTCAAATCGGCCCCTGTCCAAAGCTATCGAAGGGCTCAGCAGGGTTCCCCTCACTCACATAAACTCCGGTGTGATCCAAGGGGCTCATGAATAACAAAGACATTCTCACCACTTGGGAAATTGCAAGGGTTTAGAAGCTCTGTTCTAGGAACCCAGGATGAAGAACTTTTAAAGCTATAAACTATCTTATAAACTCGAGGCACTCCTGGGTCTTTGACCATGGTTCCTTTATAACAAAATGATCGACTCTGTCAGCATCTACATTTGGTATAACACATACAAAACAACAGTCCAACGTGATTATGCCTAACATTTGGAGGAGCCATTGTGGGATAGGGATGAGAGGCTTTTAACTCAATTTCCCAGTATATCTGACTGTCAAGATCAGTATTATAATTTTGCCAACAGTAACAATGTTATATCATCATCACACTATGGTAGATGTAACCAGAAAAATAAAAGTAAAAAGATATCGGCATATCACTAGAGTCCCTTTCGTTCAGGTACTAATCATTAGTCCGGTCCATCATCATATCGTATGACCAAAATGAGTCCCAAGGCAATATCACTCAGGTTTGGAGGTTTCCATTTGATTTTGTCAGGTTCAAAAGTAAGAGTGGTCTCAGCCATGTTGGCTCGCTCTTTCAGGCACCTGATGTCATCAAGCTAAGAGTCAATGACGTATCTCTTGCTCCGAGCCTCTTTCGAGGTGTTAATGTAATACTGGATTTCCCTCATTGCATGGCACATTCATTCATTCCTTTGCCCTCAGCTGCTAATTCATCCTTCCATTGATACCCAAGTCTTTCCACCTTTGGAAGGGATGTTAGGCTCGGCCACTGTGCTGGTCTAGACCACAGGCAACGACGCTCATCTAGCAAGTGCCTCCCACTCCCCATTCCAATTCCCTATCAAACTGTGACTCTGAGGAGGAGACCTGCCTGCCCATTGTTGGACAATATGGGCATACAGAGCAGGTTCCTCGGTCTGAAGAAATGTGACTTGGGGGTCCAGACTGGTGGAATGTCTTCAGTTCTCGTTTTTCTACAGCACCCTGAGCTGCGTAGGCAAAGCCCAGCCAGAGGGCGTGTTCACTCTTGCCAAGACCCGCTTGCAGCCTCCCCGTGCCACCAGCGTCAGTCCCACCTGGCAGCCATGTTCAGGGCCTTCTCCTCAGGAAATCTTCCCCACAGCCATCTGCAGCCTCCGCCTCTCTTGTTGGCAGGCGGAACAGTTCTTACTGGCATTCTACACCTCGGATGGTACAAAAAGAATATGTCTAAATCCAGCCCATTTCTGCATTGTTGGAGCCTCCCATGTCCATTTATTTCACGGACCCACGTGGCTACCTCACATGAGCACGCCAGGATATCTACTCACTGGCTCCAATGACCTTCTGATCCTGAAAGAGGGTTCTTCTAATGGTGTTCAATTTGTGTTTTCTTAGACTCTGTATTTGTCTGTTTGGCACCCATTAATCTCAGGGCCAAACTGACAGCTCCAAGTATTTATATCTCATCTGTGACCTGGAGCCCTCCTTATATATATATATATATAATCTGAACCCCTCCTTATCTCACTCTGACACATCACACCAACATCCCCCACCCCGAACCACCCAGGGCCAGGGACCAGACAACTAGGGACAGCCTCTGTATCCCAAAGCTCATCTGAACTGTTCAAACTGGCCAACCCGAAGCCAGCCACCCTTCCCTGCCTCGCCTTCCCCATGGAACCTCTAATAAAGGCTGCGGCCTGTGCCTTCCCCTCATTCCTCTCTGCCTCCTGACCAGCACTCATGCTTCTCCATATAGCCCTGTGTGGGTATAACACATCCCTCTCAGGAAATGTAAGTAATGAAAATCTTTCGGTGGCGTTAGCCTTCAAGTGTCGTCACTCAGTCACCTTTATAAATTACAACCCAGCACAAATAACATGGACACTAACATATTCTACTTTAATGCACCCCTCAAATTCTCATGGTGAGGTGCCTGGGTGGCTCAGTCGGTTAAGCGTCTGCATTTGGCTCAGGTCATGATCCCAGGGTCCTGGGATTGAGTCCTGCGTAGGGCTCTCTGCTTAGTGGGGAGTCTGCTTCTCCCTCTGTCCCCTCCCCCAGCTTGTGTGCACGCTCTCTCTCTTTCTCTCTCTCTCGCAAAAATAACTGAAATCTTTAAAAAAAAAAACATTCCCATGGTGGCTTCCATAGGGTTGTGCCCCAAGTGGGCATTCCTTTATTTTATTTTTTAAAGGTATCTCTATACCCAACATGGGGCTCAAACTTACAACCCTGAGATCAAGAGTCATGTGCTCTACCAACTGAACCAATGAGGCATCCAACCCCAAGCATCCCTTTAATAGGCCAGTTTTCCATTGCCTTACTGCCTGGCCATATGGCCGTGCCATTGACCACTGCCCCAATGAGTCAGTAAAAACTCAAATGGAGGGTCAAACAGCATGTAAATCAGTTCACTGAGCTGATTTGTTCTTTCTTTCTTTTTTTTTTTTTAAGTTGTATTTATTTATTTGAGAGAGAGAAAGAGAGAGTGTGCAGGGATGGGAGGGGGGTGCGGTGACCCAAAGGAAGAGAATCTCAAGCAGACTCCCCACTGAGTGCAAAGCCTGAGGTGGGGCTTGATCTCCAGACCCTGAGATCATGACTGAGCTGAAACCAAGAGTGTGTCACTTAACTGACTGAGCCACCCAGGCCTCCCTGAGCTGATTTGTTTTTAACTGTTTTTAATTGGAGTGGCACCTTCCAGACAGGATGTTGTCCATTCACCTTGGAACTTCCATGCATAAACCAAGAAGCTCTTTGTTGGTTAACAGAGAGCTTGTTCACTGCCTAGGCACTGTCCATGTTGAAATATGTTCTGACAGCTCCTCAGATGGTTCCAAAGTCGGTCTTAGGGCAAGAGTCTCCCTGTTTGTGACTATGTCAAGTAACTCTTTGTATTCCCTCAGAACTTCATCAAGGAACTAGAAACCATAAAAAAAGGACCCAATAGAAATTCTAGATATAAAAAATACCATAACCAACAAATAAGAACTCAGCGTATGGAATTCATGACAGAGAAGACAAAGCTGAGGAGAAAATTCATGTACTAAAAAAACAGAACTGAAGAAATACCCAGATTGCATGGAGAGTCAAAATGCAATAAAATATAGAAATAAAACAAGCAATATGCCGAGAAGTTCTAACAGACATGTAATTGGAGTTCTTTACATAAAGGAAAAAGAAATCACACAGAAACATCCAAAGAGACAATGACTGAGAAGATTCTAGAACTGACGAAAGATACCAAGTCACAGATGTAGGAATTCTACAAACTCCCAAAGAAGATGTGAAACAGAAACCACACCTAGACAAACCACAAACTCAGACACAAAGAAAATCTTTGGACAGAAAATAGACAGCTTTTGGGGGCATCTGGGTAGTTCAGTTCATTAAGTGTCTGCCTTCCACTCAGGTCATGATCTCAGGGTCCTGGGATCAAGCCCCATGTCGGGCTCCCTGCTCAGCAGGGAGCCCACTTCTCCCTCTCCCTCTGCCCTTCTACCCTGCTCAGGCTCACTCTCTCTCTCCCTCTCTCAAATAAATAAATAAAATCTTTAAAAGAAAGAAAGGGAGGGAGAGAGGGAGGAAGGAAAGAAGGAAGGAAGAAAGGAAGAAAGAAAGAAAGAGAGAAAGAAAGAAAGAAAGAAAGGAAATAGACAGCTTTCCTTTGAAGGAGTAGTGATTGGAATGACATATAAAATCTCAAAAAAACACTGGAGTCCAAAATACAATGTGATGATATCATCAGAGAACTGAAATACTACACCCAACAGAAACACTCAAGATTGAAGATGAAGTAAAAACATTTTCAGACAAATAAAAATTCAGAGACTTCATCACCAGCAGATTTGATTCAAAGGGAACCCAAAAGGGTGTTCCTCAGGCAAATGGAGAAAAGATATCGGATGGAAATATGGAAATGCAGGAAGAAATGAAGAGCAACAAAATAAGCAGAAAAGTAGATAAATCTATTTGACTACTGATTGCTAAGAAGAAGAAAAAGAAGAAGGAGGAGGAGGAGGAGAAGATCTTGTGAAGTTTGAAGTATATATGGAATTAAAATGCATTTTAAAAATCCCATTAGTTGGGCAGGATGATAAATGGACTTAAAGTAAATTCCTTACATTATCTGGGAAGAAGGTAAAACTATCAACTAATATTAGACTTTGGCAAGTCACTGATTCATTTGTAATCATCGGGGTAACCACTAATAAGATAGTAAAAAAGGATATAAATTTTAAGCTAATAGAAGGTAGAAATAGAATGATAAAATACATCATCCTAACATAAACAAATAAACCAACAAATAGATATTTATTTGGTTACCTAATTTATAGCTAAGGTAACATGACAGTACATTGGGGAAAGAATATATTTTAATATACGGTGCCAAGTTAATTGGATGTTTATACAAAAAAAAAGAATTTTGTTCCATATCTCAGGTCTCACGTGAAAAATAATTCCAACTGGATGCAGAACTAAATATAGATGGAAGAGCAAAAGCACTTTTAGAAAGAAACATAAGAGAACATCTTCACAACCTTGTAGCATGTAAAGATTTTTTATTTACTTTTACTTTTATTTTATTTTTAAAGATTTTATTTATTTATTTGACAGAGAGAGAGAGAGAGCGATCACAAGTAGGCAGAGAGGCAGGCAGAGAGAGAGGGGAGAAGCAGGCTCCCTGCCAAGCAGAGATCCTGATGCAGGGCTTGATCCCAGGACCCTGAGATCATGACCTGAGCCTAAGGCAGAGGCTTTAACCCACTGAGCCACCTAGGCGCCCCTACTTTTACTTTTATTTTAAAGATTTATTTATTTGAGACAGAGCGAGAGAATGGGTGGAGGGGCAGAGGGAGAAGGAGAGAGAGAATCCCAGGCCCACTCCACACTGAGTGTAGAATGCCATGCGGGGCTCGATCCTGAGATCATGACCTGTGCCAAGACTAAGAGTTGGATGCTCAACGGACTGAATTACCCAGGTGCCCCTGTAAAGATTTTTCAAAATGAGACCAAAACATGGGGCACCTGGGTGGCTCAGTCAGTTAAGTGTCCGACTCTTGATCTCAATTCAGGTCTTAATCTCAGAGTCATGAGTTCAAGCCCTGTGTTGGGCTCCATACTGGCTATGGAGCCTACTAAAAAAAAAAAAAAAAAAAAAAAGGACCAAAATAATGGGCTGATATATATATATATCAAACAGAATGTTTTATTTTAAAGATTTGTTTATTTTAGAGAGGGAGAGAACTGGGAGGGGGCGGGACAGAGAGTGGGAGAGAGAATCTCAAACAGACTCTGCCCTGCGCGGGGCTCAATCTCTCCACCCTGAGATCACAACTGAACTGAGACCAAGAGTCAGCTGCTTAACTGACTGCACCACCCAGGCGCCCCAATATATCCAAAAGAAATGTTTAATGTTCACCTAAAACATACAGAATGTTCATAAAGGCACTATTCAAATACCCTCGAATTGGAAACTAGCCAAATGCCCACCACCACTATATAGATAAATGAAACATGGCATATTCCCACAAAGAATTTCGTTCTTACAGCAACGAAAAGTAACAGATATGCAACAAGGTCGTTATGAACTGAATTGTGCCCCCCTCAAATTCATATGTTGAAGTCCCCAATGCTGCTGTATTTGGAGGTAGGGTCTTTAAAGAGTTGAGTGAGGTCATACTGTCATCCCATAGAACCAGTCTCCTTTTTTTTTTTAAAAAGATTTTATTTATTTATTTGTCAGAAAGAGAGAGAGCACAAGCAGGCAGAGTAGCAGGCAGAGGCAGAGGGAGAAGCAGGCTCCCCGCCGAGCAAGGAGCCCGATGCGGGACTCGATCTCAGGACCCTGGGATCATGATCTGAGCCGAAGGTAGCAGCTTAACCAACTGAGTCCCCCAGGCGTCCCCCAGGGTCCTTTAAGAAGAGGAAGAGATGCCAAGGAGGCCCACGGGCAGAGAAGAAGCCATGTGAGGAGACAGTGAGAAAGTGTCGTCTGCATGCCAAGGAGAGGTACATCAGGAGAAATCAAACCTGCCAAATCTTGCTCTTGAACTTCCAGGCTCCAGAACTGCGAGAGGGTAAATTTCCATTGTTTAAGCCACCCAGAGTGTAGTATTTCTTGATGGCAGCCCTAGCAGGCTAACACAGTATGGATATAACACATTTTGTTTTTCCATTATCGGTTGGTGGTATTTGGCTTGTTTCCACTTTGGGGCTACTATGAATGATGCTGCTATGAACATTTATGTACAAGTTTTTGAGTGAACATATGTTTCCATTTCTCTTGAATATATTTTGAAGTGGATGCTGGGTCATATGGTAACTCTGTGTTTCAACAAATAAAATGTTTAAAAGTATAAAGGAATCCATAAAGAGAAGAGCAGACACTCATGCAACAAAAAATAAAATACATAGGATGATCAAAGTCAAAGGACAGTTCTGGGTTTACATTAATAAAATGTAAAAGCCCCTAGGAAAATGGATAAAAGAAAGAAGGCATTAATTACCAATATTAGGAATGAGAAAAGGACAGAGCTACAGATCCTACCGACATTATAAAGATAATAAGATGATGAACAACCAATGTCTTCAAATACATTGAAAATTTGAGTTTGAGATAGATGCTACAAAACTACAACTTACGAAAACCAACAAAAGAAGGAATAGAAAATCTAAATGGTACTATGTCTTTTAAATGAATGGAATTCATAATTTAAATCTTCCAACAAAGAAAACTCTAGTCCCAGATGGCTTCACTGGCAAATTCTAATAAATATTTAAGAACGAAAAATATCATGAGTACACATACTTGTTCAGAAAATAAAAGAGACGAAACATACCCAAACTCAAATTACGAGGCCAGCATAACCTCTTTACTAAAAGCTACCACAGATGGGGAGGCCTGTGTGGCTCAGTCAGTTAAGCGTCTGCCTTGGGATCAGGTCATGATCCCAGGGTCCTGGGATCGAGTTCTGCATGGGGCTCCTTGCTCAGCAGGGAACCTGCTTCTCCCTCTGCCTACCACTCCCCCTGCTTGTGCTCTCTTTCTCTCTCTAACAAATAAATAAGTCTTAAAAAAAAAAAAAAAAAGCCTACCAAGGATATTAGAAGAAAGGAAATGTGTAAGGCAATCTTGCTAATGAGCACAGATGCAAATCAAATCCTAAACAAAATAACAGCAAAGCGAACTCAACAATACATTAAAAAGATAATGCACCCAAAAAGTTTGTATGATTCTAAGAATGCAGGGTTGGTGTAAATTTTAAATTAATCATTTAAACTTACGAACAGAATAAAGGAGATGAATCATATAATCATATGATAGATTTTTCAAATTAAAAAGTAAATTAAATTCAAAATTAAAAATTTTAAAAAGTAATAAAAGTCAACCTCCATTGATGGCCATCCACCATCACGTAGACTCTTAGGTACACCCCTGAATTTAATTCAATCTCCTGCTCTTCCTAACTTCCCCATTCTTCCACCGCGACCTGAACCTCAGGTCTGCCATCAGCACTATGCCCTGAATAAATAATAAATCTTGTCTCCAAACATTCATTTTCCTTCTTGCTTTCACTGAAATCTGGTTCTGCCTGAGAACATCACTCTTTTTAGAGCCCTCTCATACAGCAGCTGGGCTTTCTCCTATTCCCCCATAAATCACAAGCCCAAGGGTGGACTAAGGGGTCCTCTTTGCTCTTCTTTGACTTTTGTAGACTAATTATCTTTCCTTTTCTCTACAAAACCACTGTTTCCTAGAAGTTTGCATCCTTAAACTATTACTAGCCCCGATTCTTGTTGACGCCTTCTACCAGCCAGCTGGCTACTGTCCCTCACTCATTGAGGATTGTATTTTTAAGATTGATTTATTTATTTGAGAGGGAGAGAGAGAGAAGGAGAGGGAGAGAATCTCGAGCAGACCCCCTGCTGAGTGTGGAGCCCCACATAGGGTCCGATCTCAAGACCTCGAGATCAGGATCTGAGCCGAAACCAAGAGGTGGGGCTTAACCGACTGAGCCACCCAGGTGCCCCTCATTGAAGATTTTAGAGCCTGGCTCTCAGCCTGTCCCTTTACCATTAGTACCTCAACATTCTTTGTGACTTCAACCAACATCCATCAAAGCCTATACAACACCCTAGCTTTTCAAGTTCTGTATTGCTTGTCTATTACAAGAGCTACATTTTACTACGGGTTTATATGTGCCAGGTTCTAAAGTATTCGAAACACTTCACATGAATTGGCTCATTTAATCTTCACAATAGGCCCAAGTATTATTTCCATTTCGCAGATGAGAAACCAAATTATAGGGAATAACTTTGCCCCAAGGTCACCCAGTAAGTAGGTGAGGTTTCTGGGATTCGAACACAAGACTTAGGCAGCCAGGCCTTATCTACAAGATGCTATCAAGTGTAGACCAACTAGTTGGCGCACGTTTATGGGGTCAGAATCAGAGTCAGCAAGCTCTCTGTTTAACAATAGGGGCTGGTGAAATAAACTGGAATAGAATCTTACTTATGTCGCCATTAAAATCATGATATCGATCTATGTTTACAATACTGAAAGCCATTCATAAAGTGACTGAAAAAAGCAAGCTGGAAAACAGTGTACTAAATCCGCACATGAACGTTTATAGCAGCCTTATTCACAACTGCCAAACCTCGAAGCAACCAGGATGTCCTTCCAAAGGTGAACGGATAAACAAACTGTGGTACATTCATACAATGGAATATTATTCAGCATTAAAAAGAAACGAGCTATTAATCCATGAAAAGACACGGAGGAACCTTAAAAGCATGCTACTTAGTGAAAGAAGCCAGCCTGACTTAAGGAAGGGCTACTTACTGTATGACTAACTATATGACATTCTGGAAAAGGCAAAACTAGAGGGACAGTAAAAACATCAGTGGTTGCACCAGGTCCCAGGGGGAGGGATGAATGGGTTGAGCCCAGGGGATTTTTTGGGCAGTGAAACTATTCTGCATGATGCTGTAATGGGGGACACATGACATTATGCATTGTTTTAAAGATTTACTTATTTACTTGAGAGAAAGAGAGAGAGCACACAAGCCCCTGTGAGCCAGGGGAGGGACAGAGATAGAGAATCTCCAACAGACTCCCTGCTGAGAACACAGTCTAGCTGCGGGGCTCGGACCCATGACCCCAAGATCATGACCTGAGCTGAAATCAAGAGCCCGGGGTTTAAGCCACTGAGCCACTCAGGTGCCCCATGACATTATGCATTTATCAAAGCTTTGAGCTTTACAGCACGAAGAGGAAAGCTTAATTAAGCTATTTATTAATAATAGTGTATCAGTATTGGTCCATCAGTTGTGATGAATGTACCACCCTAACGCTAGTAATTAATAGAGAAAACTGTGAGGGTCGGGGCAGGAGGTACATGCGGATGGGAGGTACATGGGAATTCTGCACTACCTCAATTTTCTGTAAACCTAAAACTGCTCTAAAAACTAAAGTCTATTAATTTAAAAACAACAGTACAATTGCACGATCCCTTTCAGGTTAATATATATCTGTGTGTTTTGTGCGTAAGGACGTCTGCAAGGACATAATCAAAATTAATAGCAGTTGTCTCAGAGTAGTAGGATGCACAGAGATCTTTTTCCTAGTTCTACTTGTCCTATTTTCTTAACAAAAGCATGCATTAATTTCTTATAAAGGAGGAAAGTGAGGCCGTGGGGGCCTCCGGGCCAGAGCCCAGCGCACCCGGAGCCGGCGCTGCCAAGCCCGGCGCCACCGCGGAGAATGCAGCTTCGTTCGCCGCCGGCTGGGGCCCACGCCATCCTCTGCATCTGCTCCGCCCACCGCGTGCCCTCTGCCTTTTCCGAGTCGGGTCGGGGAGGTTAGGAAAAGGAAGAGCGAATTCCTCCGGTGCAGTCGCGTCTGCACGCGCTCCGGGAGCAGAGGCCGGGAGAGTCGGGAGGGGCTCCGTGGGGCTCGGCCTGGGGCCGCAGACGCGCTGCGCAGCCCGGGGGGGAGGGGGGGGGGTCGGGGAGCGCGGCCACTCCGCCGCCCGGCTTTCAGTGGGCTGGAATGTTCCCGAGGCGCAGTGTACTTTGTTCTGGGGTTGGGGGAGGGTGCAGCGGGGGTAGGACTCCAGGGCCCCTGGGACTTGGAGGACAGCCAGCTTTCCGTTCCCAGGGTGCCTTCCCCGGGGGGTGGGGTGGCGAGTGGAGGGAGAGGAGCTGTTGAGTTCCCAGGCTGGGCAGCTGCGGGGCACCGACGGAACCCCTGGATTCCGGTGCCAGCCCTGCCACCCAACCCTCATGCTTCTGGGGTCCTGTCTCAATCTCTTTGGGCCTCACCTTCCTCATCTACAAAATAGTCATGATTAGTAATAACAATAATAATAATAATAATGGCACATGGTTATTGCCTGGCACTATTGTAAAGTGCTGTGCAAGTGCTCATGCCTCATAACTACCCTGTGAGATAGGTACTGTTAATAGAATAACGTAATTATCCTAGTAGTAGAGTAGGAGGTACACGGGAACATGCACAGGCCCTTTGGACAGCTCAGATGCTCTGGCCCAGCCTCCTTCCAGATAGTGAAATGTGCACCATTATTACTTTCTTTCTTTCTTTCTTTTTTTTTTTTTAAAGATTTTAGTTATTTATTTGTCGGAGAGAGAGAGAGTGCGTGCAAGACCACACAAGCAGAGGGAGCAGCAGGCAGAGGGGGAAGCAGGCTCCCCCACTGAGCAAGGAGGCTGATGCTGGACTCGATCCCAGGACCCTGGGATCATGACCCAAGCCGAAGGCAGATGCTTAACCAGCTGAGCCACCTAGATGTCCCTTATTATTTTCACGTTAAAAATGAGGAAAGAGGGGGCGCCTGGGTGGCTCAGTTGGTTAAGTGTCTGCCTTCAGCTCAGGGATGGAGCCTTGCCTCCAGCTCCCTGCTCTGTGGGGAGTCTGCTTCTCCCTCTGCCTCTTTCCCCCTCAATGCTCTCTCTCTCTCTCAAATAAATAAAATCTTAAAAAAAAAAAAATGAGGAAAGGGGCACCTGGGTGGCTCAGTGGGTTAAAGCCTCTGCCTTCGGCTCAGGTCATGATCTCAGGGTCCTGGGATTGAGCCCCACATCGGGCTCTCTGCTCAGCAGGGAGCCTGCTTCCCCCTCTCTCTCTGCCTGCCTCTCTGCCTACTTATGATCTCTCTCTGTCAAATTAATAAATAAAATCTTAAAAAAAAAATAAAAATAAAAAAATGAGGAAAGAGAAGCTCAGGGCCGGTAAGTAACTTGCCCGAGGGCACACAGCTCCTAAGTGGCCATCCTGGATGCAAACGCAGGCAGTCCAGCAGAAAGCCTCCACTCTTAACCTCCACAGACACTGCCTCCCTACTGCCGGTCTCAGGAGGCCCTTAAAATCTGTTTATTTGGACATACTGCAATCCATGCCACAATCTGGAGGAAGCATTACTAATGATAATTACTTCTAAGTAATGACAATTATCACCAACCAAGGGCTGTAATTCTCACAACAGCCGATGAGGTAAGTGCCATTATTACTAATCTCATTTTAGGGATGAAAGAATTGAGGCCCTGGAAGGTCACTGTGGTTCTAGAAGACGGAACTCATTCATCCTGAACCCAGAGCTCCACAAGAGCTTAGCTCTTAGCTACTTTCCAAGTATTGTGTAGGGAGACGGACTCCCCCAGACTCTGAACATAGAAGGCAGCTTGGAAGCACAGTGCTTCCTTCTGCAAATGTTGGGAGAGGCAACTTTGCCTGGTGAGCGGAGGGGCTGTGGAGAGCGCGATGAGTCTCAGAGGACCCCTAACACCAGCTAGAGAGCTGTTGCTCTCTCCCGGGTTTGCCAGCTCAGGAGCCCAGCTGCCCAATGCCCAGAACCCCGTCCACCCGGAGGCCACAGCAGGACTGGTCTGTTTTGTGACCGAACTGCATAAACTCAGTTTGCTTGAAGCTTGCTATTTAATGTTTGAAACCAAATCATTCACAGCGTTTTTGATAAGGAAGATTTAGTATTTGTTAGTGGGGGTCAATAGGTGAGCTATTTTATTTTCTTATGTTTTGAGCTCTTTTATTTATTAACAACGACTATGTTTTCTCATTAAATGAAACAGAAAATTCCATCCCTAGACTATGTTCTTGCCATGATCTGCATGCTTGGTTTTCTCTTTATTAGGAGGAATTTTCAAAAATTTGTGTAAGGGGGCGCCTGGGTAGCTCAGTCGGTTAAGTGTCTAACTCTTGATCTCAGCTCCGGTCATGATCTCTGGGTCATGAGATCCAGCCCTGCGTGAGGCTCCTTATTCAAAAGGGAGCCTGCTTAAGATTCTCTCTCTCCCTCCCCTGCTCTCTCTTGCAGTCTCTCTCTCTCTCTCTCTCTCAAAAAATAAATAAATAAATAAATAAATAAAAATAATAATAATAATAATTTGTTTAAGTGACCTGAGAAAGAAAGGAAGAGTTTGAGTGTGGTTCCCGGGAGGGGAATGAAATCCGATGGACTTCCTTGGTAGTCCCCCCGCCCCCACACCGTAGTCCTTGAGAATTAGGGGAATGTACGCATGTGGGTGACCCTTACTTCTCCCGCATCACAAATGACTACTGCAAAAACCCTCCCTCTCTGCCTGCGTCCCCGCCCCCCTTGGCTGTGCTGCGCACCAACGTCACATCCGACTCAGGAGAAGTGGGAGGGACCGCTTGAGAAAAACTAGTGAATGTATCGTTTTTCTTACCGAGGAAAGTCTAAAAATATGCACAAAGAAGCATGTATTCTGTGATTTGAATCTGAAATTTCATTATATGGCATGTGTGTGATGATCTTGGCATCTGTTAAAACTGTGGTAGAAAGTGCATCCTGATTGGCTTGATTCTGAGGAGGAGACGTCAGAACGGGTTCCCCCTAACTCTCCGCACACAGTCGCTGCAGGGTCCTCACGAGCTGCGGGAGAGAGGGATGGCTGAGTGGAAGAACGAGTGGTGGATGACAGACGAATCCATCTATGGATGGGTATGAATGGCTGGAGAGCTGCTTGGAGGGACCGGGGAGGGGACGGGAGGCGATGGCATTTGCTGGGCTCCAGAGGTCCTCGGCCCACCACAGCACTGACCATACGATTCCAGAGGTATTTGTCTACCCATTGCTCTTCCCCATGAGGAGGCTGGGAGCTCCTCAAAGGCAAGAAGATAATTCTCTCCTTTTTTGCCCCTATCACGGGGTGTGGCACATTCATGGAGGTAGTAGTTAGCATGTGGTTGTAGCTGCTGTTACATGCAGCATTCCACCTGCATGAAGAGTACAGCCCAGGCACCCTGTGCTCTTCAAAGGCAGGACCCGATAGTTGCACCTTTCACCCTGGCTCACATCACATAGGCCAGAACTTAGTCATAGGGCTACTCCTTGCCGAAAGGATGCCTAGAAATTTTGTCTTATTCGGGGTGGCCTTGGATCTATTTATTTATTTTTATTTATTTATTTTTAAGTAGGCCCCACACCCAGCATGGAGCCCAACACGGCGCTTGAGCTCAGGACCCTGAGATCAAGACCTGAGCTGAGATCCAGTTGGAAACTTAACCAGCGGAAACACCGGGGCACCCCACCTTCTGTCCATTTAAAAACCAGAGGTTTTAGAAATAGCAGGAACGGATATCGGAAGGCAATTGGTCTCCCTCTGCCACCTAAGTGAGCAACACATTCCTGTTTGTTAAATGAATAAAAAGACATAAATGAATCTGACATTGCAAGTCTATTCCGAGAAGAAGCAGCATGTGGAATCACATAGTTAAGTGAAAAAAGCCAAGTAGGACTGGCAGATATAGTATGCAATTATTGCTGTCCTTCTGTACCAAGAGACATTTTGTTGAGAGCGACAGTGGGCCCAGATTAGATATTCCGCTCCCCGGACTCTCTCCACGTGGCCATGTGATGCCATGTGGCCAATGAGATATAAATGGAAGACAGCTGGGAGACCACTGAGAACGTTTTGCTTTAATATAGGTATACTTTTCCCTCATTCCTCCTACTTCTTGGTTTCTGAAGTGCAGATAGGAGAGTACAGCAGCCAAGTCATGAGACCAGTGAGAAAGCGAACCGCACACATTAAGCCACATTAAGCGTAGGGGAGCAGAAAGAGGGGCGTGGCCAGACAGAGACGCTACCATGACAACGCGGACGCTCTCGTGACCCTGCCGCCTGACCATGCCTGCCCACCGCCAGACTTTTCGCTCATGAGAAATGGAAACTCCTACCTGGCTAAGCCAGGATAGCGGCCTTTCTGTTGGATGCAACCTGACCGATACATATATATACACTGATCACATCGACTATCTCCGGAAGGATACCCAGGAAACTGTAGTCAGAGCTGCTTCCTCCTGGGAGGGGAAGTCAGGAGTTGGAGCACAGGGGACAAGAAACGTACTTTTCATTTATAGGCTTCTAATTTTGAATGTTGAATTGTTGGCATTTATATACTCAACCAAAAAGCACTGAAATAACAACTTACAATGGGGAAAGTCAAAAGACACTGTTGATTCATGAATTTGATGGCTCAAGAAATACCATGCCCAGCAGTCATAGGATTTTATCACCTAGCTACATTGTCATCAGTGGTACAGTTGTACCAGGACATTAATCAGAGGGGGTGGTTCAAGAATTGAATTTGAAAAATTATTTGTTAAAAATAAATTACCATATGTATGCCATATGTCAATAAAAGTGGGGCTGGGGGGGGTTTCTTTTGGCTTGTTTTATTTAAATCACAGAGACCTAATTGTCTTCTAGTTTAATCGTATCTCTAATGTTGTATTTCTTAAACGAGGTGGAGAGTATACTGTTCTTTGTCTTATCATTCACTGTATTTCTTTGATTGGAATATTTTCTAATTTGAAATTAATTAATTGTGAAAACCCAGAGTGCATTCAAATATAATCAAGCACTCTCAGTCCCTTGAATTACAATGCTCTTTCTTGAGAAACAGAAACAGGGCTGATATAGAGAACTACCGAAATTGCGCATGATCCACAATATATCTTATCTCACCCTCAGCTAGTGGAGATTACCCTGGCCAGTGGCATCAAAGGGCAGTGGGATTATGAATGATCCCAGTGCCTGGGAGTCATGATTCTGAGGCTTACTTTCATTTTCTTCTTCTTCCTTTTTTTTTTTTTTAAGATTTTATTTATTTATTTGACAGAGAGAGAAAGATCACAAGTAGGTAGAGAGGCAGGCAGAGAGAGGGGGGGGGAAGCAGACTCCCTGCTGCGCAGAGAGCCGGATACGGGGCTCGATCCCAGGACCCTGAGATCATGACCTGAGCCGAAGGCAGAGGCTTTAACCCACAGCCACCCAGGCGCCCCATTTTCTTCTTAATTTTATCTATAGATAAATTCTTAATAGGGAAGGAGGCAGGGAGATGAATCCAACCAGAAGACTACACCCACCTCTAGCAGGCACAGGAAAGAGCATGATCCTACTACCACTTCTATTAGGCGCCACATGGCAGTGATGATGACCGAATCGAAACCAAACTAATGGTGCAAAGGCAACATGTCGTATTCATAGTCACATAGATTCATATGATTGAATTCTGCGCCAATTTTAAACAGTAGAAGAAGATTAACTCACGTTTTTTCTTCAACAGCACATACATGTTCCTTTCCTAATATTATCTATGCTGGAAAACATGGAAAAAATAAAATTTATTGGAGGATATATTTTTAATTTAAATGCAGCTTCATATTTTAAAAATTAAGCTGCTTATATTTATATACTTTCCCTTATAGAATGACAAGGTGTTTAAATGTCCTTTAAAGGGTTGATTTTACCACTCGTATGTTTATAAAATGCTTTTGTAAATATCATGCCAAAGAAAGTATGAGGACTTATTTATTCTACTTCTCTACAAAATGTTTAATATTCCTCAAAAACAGATTATGTCCATGAGACTGTGCCTTGTATGTGAATGTCATTTACTGTGTATGTCATGGGGGTAAAAAAGGTTGAGAAACAAAAGAAAAATCCCACATTATCAATAAATTCTAATAAAACTAATAAAAAGATCAGCTGTAATTCAAAAGGGTCACTGAAGAAGATCAAAACTGGACTTCTGAGTATCAGTATGTGTGATAAATTTATATGTGTGATTTATTTATATTTATTTTATGCCAAGTCCAAGATTCTTAGCATGCTACCCCTAAGTCAAAAAAAAAAGGGGGGGGGGAGATTCTGTATTATCTCATTTGGAGGTGACTTGCTGAGGGACAGATACAAAGAAATATATTTTTCATAAGAACACTGACATTTTGTTAGGCTACAAATAGATTTGATAATAAAAATGTGTGGGTCTTTTTGAAAGAAAAAAATATTTTCAATAACTTAAACTCTATAGTAGAATTTAAAAATAGGATATCTATCCTCCAAATCACAGCAAGATAAAAGCAAACAAAACAGTCTGCATAATAAAGGACGGGAAAAAAAGTAATTAGAATGATAAACAAGTATGACTCATAAGCAAGATTACCAAAACCAAAATACATAATCTAAACAATACATGTAAATGAGTTAAATCCTCTATTAGAAGACAAAGACTCACAGATGAGGGGAAAATAAAATCAATCATATGCCTCTTTTAAGAGACTAACCCAAACCAAAACAATACAAAAAGAGTCAAAAGGGCACACAATGCAAACGTTTAAACCTAACTTTATGAAAGTTAGAAATGCACCCCTGTTACTTACTTTTCAGGGTGGGGAGTGGTGGTGGTAAACAGCTTCTAGCAGGATGCCGGAAAATAATGATTCAGTATGGAACTGCCTAGATTAGCAAAACGTTCATGCTAATCCTCTCACTCCTTCCAGACTGCCCTCCTCTACTTATGTGCCCAGAAACCCAGTGTGTATGTTTTGTGTGCATGCTGGTGAAGGGGGTGAGGAGGAGGGCTGCTTGCTTTTATCCTTTGCACCACAACAAAAACTTGAACACACACCCTTGGGGCCAGAGAGTGCCACAATTGCCAATGCAGATTATTTCAGAATAGACTGGTGGGCCCCCAGGACACCAGGCCAAGAGCTACTGTCATAGCCACTAAGAATGAAGATCATGGGGTGCCTGGATGGCTCAGTCGGCTAAGCATCCAACTCTAGATTTTAGCTCAGGTCATGACCTCAGGGTCCTGGGATTGAGCCCCATGTCGGGCTCCCTGCCCAGTGGAGAGTCTGCTTGAGGATTCTCTCCCTCTCCGTCTTCCCCTTCCCCTGCTCACACTGTCTAAAGTAAATGAATAAATCTTAAAAAAAAAAGAACGAAGGTCATGGAAGGATGGGGTGGGAAGGGTTGTTCTTCAGGGCAGAACAGTTCTTGATGTTGCCAGGCCCATTTTATCCCTGCTTTGATAGTTCCCACAAATACTGATGCAGAGTCTCACCTTCCAGGAAGGATGGTCTTACTTCCTCTATGCTATACTCCGTTACTCAAAGTCACGCAGGGACCCAGATGGGCAAGGCAGCTCTGCTGTCTTCAATATATGGTTTTCAAGATTGCTCCAGTTGTGGTCATTTCTGATGAGCAGGAAGGCAAGGAGGATAAAGCACAGAGCAAGCATCTTTAAGAATATATATAATATTGGAAATTGTAGTCACTTCTACTCACATCCCATTGAGATGAGAACTTAGCCACATGGTCACAAGTAGGTGGAGATGGGGCTTACAAGGGGGCTGAGAAATGTAGTTTCTAGCTGAGTGGCCCAGGGTCCAGGAAGAAGGAGAGGACAGTTTAGTAGCAACCATCAATCTGCCAAAATCATCATCAGTGGTCCATGCAAGGTCCCTCACTTGTTTTCATTCATTCATTCATTCATTCACTCACTCTCTTTTTTTAAATTTATTTATTATTTTTTAATTTTTTATTAACATATAATGTATTATTTGCCCCAGGGATACATGTCTGTGAATCATCAGGCTTACACATTTCACAGCACTCACCATAGCACGTACCCTCCCCAATGTCCATAACCCAGCCATCCCTATCCCTACCCCCCTACCCCCCAGCAACCCTCAGTTTGTTTTGTGTCACTCACTCTCTTTTATAGTCCTTCCACACACCCTCTTATATACTATGACAATTGCTCTACTGTGTCTAAAGTACATGCTTTTGTTTATATTTCTGACAAACATATTTTTGTTTTGTATGCATGTATTTTATTTTGAGTCAATTTTATTGAAGTAAACTTTATATTCAGTAATAGTCAACTGATCTTTGTTAAAGGAGAAAAGGCAATTCAATGGAAAAAGGATAGCCTTTTCAACAAATGGTGCTGGAACCACTAGATGTCCATATGCAAATAAAGAAAAATAAAAAAATAAAACAGGAATCTAGACACGGACTTTCCACCTTCCACAAAAATTAACTCAGGGGCACCTGGGTGGCTCAGTTGGTTAGCCGGCTGACTTCGGCTTAGGCCATGATCTCAAGGTCCTGTAATCGAGCCCCCTGTCAGGTTCTGTGCTAAGCGGGTAGTTGGCTTCTCCCTCTCCCTCGGCATGTCCCCCACTCATGCTTTCTCTTTCTCTCTCCAATTTTAGTATATGTGCTGCCAAAGCAAGCACTCTCTTTCTCTCTCAAATAAAGTCTTTTTAAAAAAAATTTTTTTTTAAGATTTTATTTATTCATTTGACAGAGACACAGCGAGAGGAGATGGAACACAAAGTAGGGGGAGTAGGAGAGGGAGAAGGAGGCATCCCGCTGAACAGGGAGCCTGATGTGGAGCTCGATCCCAGGATCCTGGGATCATGACCTGAGCTGAAGGCAGATGCTTAACGTCTGAGCCACCCAGGTGCCCCAAGTCTTTTTTAAAATTTTTTAAAAATTATCTCATGATTGGTCATAGACCTAAACGTAAAGTACAAAACTAAAACTTCTAGGGAAGACAGGAAAAAATCTAGATAACTTTGGGTTTAGCAAAGAATTTTTAGATACGACACCAAAAATATGATTGACTGAGTGAGTGAGTGACTGATTTTTAAAGATTTATTTATTTATTTTAGAGACAGAGCATGCTCCAGTGTGCTCACAAGTGGAGAGAGAGGCAGGGAGGAGATTTTTTTAAGCAGATTCCCCGCTGAGCAGAGTCAGGCTCAGGCTCCATCTCACAACCCATAAGATCACGACCTGAGCTGAAATCAAGAGTCAGTCATGTAACTGACTGAGCCACCCAAGTGCCCCTAAAAACATGATTTACTAAAGAAAAATTAATTGGTTGGACTTTATACAATTAAAAAGTTTTGTTCTGCACAAGATACTGTTAAGAGAAAGAAAAAGTCACAAACCGAGAGACTATATTTACAGAACACATAATCTGATATAGGATTTATATCCAAAATACACAAAGAACTCTTAAAACTGAATGGTAAAAAACCAAACAATCCAATTTTTAAATGGGCAAAACATCTGAACAGACACTTCACCAAGAAGATAAAGAGGTAGCAAATAAGCACACAAAAAGATGCTCAATATCATTTGTCATTAAGGAGCTACAGATTAAAACAATGAGATATATTCATAAGTATATATTTAACTTTATAAGAAATTGCCAATCAGTATTCCAAAGTGATGAACCATTTTGCTTTCTCACCAACGATATGAGTTCCAGTTGCTTTGCATTGTCAACAGTAGTTGGCATGGTCAGATTTTTTTTATTTGAGCCATTTGGTGATGTAACAGTATGTCACTGTGGTTTTCATTTACAATTCTTAATGACTAATCATATTGAGAATTTTTTTATGTACTTATTTGCTATTCATAGATTTTATTTGGTGAAGTTTTAAATCTTTTGTTCATTTTTTAAGTGTGTTGTTTGTTTATTATTGAGTTGTGAGGTTTTTTTTTTTTTAAGATTTTATTTATTTATTTGACACAGAGAGATCACAAGTAGGCAGAGAGGCAGGCAGAGAGAGAGGCGGAAGCAGGCTCCCTGCTGAGCAGAGAGCGGGACTCCATCCCAGGACCCCGAGATCATGACCTGAGCCAAAGGCAGAGGCTTTAACCCACTGAGCCACCCAGGCGCCCGAGTTGTGAGGTTTCTTTAGACATTCTGGGTATAAGTCAATATGAGTCAGGATCCAAGTAGGAGAATTATTAACAGGAGATTGAAATAATGGAGAATTGGCTTGTAAGAGTCAAAGAGAACTCTGATGAATACAGGAATAGCAGATACAGGGTCAGTCACTACTGGCAAAGCTGAGATCTAGTTGTCTGAGAAGAACTTCCAGGCCTGTTGGAAAAAGCCTAGCACAGCTCACTGGAAGGAGGAGGAGACACAGAGGTGGCTCACCAGGAGGGATCTACCCAACTGGGGATATTGTCCACAGGGAGGTGCCATACCCTGGAACCTGATGCAAAGTCACCTGAGGGGGGCTAGAGGAAGTGGCTCACAGACAGGTTCACTTGCCAGTGGCACACCACTTGGAGAAGGTGTTGAGAGAAGCTTCTAGCAGCTGGGCACTGCTGGTTGCCCTATGCTATCAAATCTGGGAGCTAGGGAAGCTGTCCTATGTAGGAGCCAGTGCAAGAAAGGCTGCACTCTGCAGGACACTGGAAACAGGGAGAAAATTCCTTCCTTCGTCAGTGTTCCTCCAGCACCCCCTACTGGCACAACATCATTCCAAATGGCACCCATGAAATATCTACACGGCCCACCTCCAGGGTCACAGAGCAGGTGAAGAAGGGTGGATTTGGAAATGCCAAACAATAACTGTTGACTAGCACAAAATCCTTTATCATATGTGTGTTTCTCCAGGCTGTGGCTTACCTTTTCATTTCTTAACAGTGTCTTTTAAAAAGCAGATTTTTTTTTTTTTAAGATTTGTATTTATTTATTTATTAGACTAAGAATGAGTGACGAGGAGGGAGAGAGCAAGAGAGAGCATGTGTGTGTGTCTGTGTGTGTGTGTGTGTGTGTGTGTGTGTGTGTGTGTGTGAAGCAGACTCCCCGCTGAGCAGGAAGCTTGACTTGGGATTCGATCCCAGGACCCAGAGATCATGACCTGAGCTGAAGGCAGCCACTTAACTGACTGAGCCACCCAGGCGCCCCTGATGATTTTAATTCTTGCTAATTCTCTTCATATGCCTGTTTGGGTTACCACTTTTATAAATTGCCTATTGACAAACTTTGCCCATTGTTCTATAGAACCTGTTACCTTTTGCTTACTTCAGATTTAATCTGTACTTCTTTTTTCTAGTTTCCTAAAATGGAAGCTTAGATCATTGATTTTAGATCTTTTCTAACATAGGCATCAGTGCTATAAATTTCTCTCTGAGCACTGGTTTTGCTGCATCATACAATTTTGACAAGTTGCATATTCATTTTTATAGAGTTACTTTTGAATTTCTCTTGAGACTTCTTTGACCCAGGTGTCATTTATAAGTGTGTTCTTTAATGTCCAAGTACCTTGGGACTTTCCAGCTATCTTCTGTTGTTGATTTCTAGTTTACTTCTGTGGTGGTCTGGGAGCTGACATTGCATGATTTCTATTTTTTTAAGTTTGTCAAGGTGTGTTTTATGGCCCAGAGTGTGGTCTATCTTGGGGAGTGCCCCATGTGAGTTTGAGAAGAATGTGTATTCTGGCATTGGATGAAAGTCGTTTATAGATACGAATTCTATTCACTTGATTGATGATGCTGCATTCCACTGTGTCTTTACTGATTTTCTGCCTGGTAAATCTGTCCATTTCTGATGGAGGGATGTTGGAGTCTCTAGGAGAGTGGATTCATCTATTTCTTCTAGCGGTTCCATCTGTTTTGCCCCATATATATTGACACTCTATTGTTAATCACATAGGTATTAAGGATTGTTCCGTCTTCCTGGAGAACTGATCCATCTTTTGTTATATAATGCCTCTCTTTATCCCTGAAAACTTTTCTTGCTCTGTAGTCTTATCTGGTTGAAATGAATATAGCTACCCTAGCCTTCTCTTGATTAGTGTTATCGTGGTGTATCTTTCTCCATTCCCTTACTTTTAATCTATACATGTCTTTTTATTTACAGTGGTTTTTTCCATAGACAACATAATTGGGTCACATTTTTTCATCTGCTCTGATAATCTCTGTCTTCTAGTTGGTATACTTAGACCACTGACATTTAAAACGATTACGATATACTATAATTGGATTAATGTCTACCATATGTGTTACTGTTTTCTATATGTTATTCCTGTCCTTTGTTCCTATTTTTGTCATGTACTCTTTTTCTGCCTTTTGTGGTTTTAATTGAGCAGTTTATGATTCTACTTTCTCTTCTTTCTTAGCATATCAGTTATACTTTTTGTGTGTGTGTGCTTTTTTTAGTGGTTTCCCTAGAGTTTGCAATAGACATTTACAACTAATCCAAGTTCACTTTCAAGAAACACGGCAGCTTCATGGGTACTGTAAGTACTTTATAATAACCAATCATCCCTAATTCCTTCGTCCCATGCCTTGTGTCATTGTTGTCATTTATTTCACTTACACATAAGCTATAATCATTGAACACATTGCTGCTATTATTATTTTAAGCAAACTGTTACATATTAGGTCAATTAAAAATAAAAAAATAAAAAAAATTATTTTGCTTTCATTTATTCCTTCTCTAACACTCTTCCTTTCTTTATGTGGATCCAACTTTTTGACCAAGATCATTTTTCTTCTCTCTGAAGAATTTCTTTTAAAATATTTTGCAAGGCAGGTTTGCTGGCAACAAATTCCTCTCATTTTTGGTCTGAGAAAGTATTTCTCCCTCACTTTTGAAGGATAATTTCCCAGGATACAGAATTCTGAGTTGGCAGGGTTTTTTTCTCGCAACACTTAAAATATTTCACCACACTCTCTTCTTACCTGCATGGTTTCTGAGGAGAAGTTGAATGTAATTCTTTTAAGATTTTATTTTTATTTATTTATTTTAGAGAGAGAGCTTGAGCAGGGGAAGGGGCAGAAGGGGAGGGAGAGGGACAAGCAGACTTTGCGCTAAGCATGGAGTCCGATATGGGGCTCAATCTCACGACCATGAGACCATGACTTGAGCTGAAACCAAGAGTCAGATGCTTAACTGATTGAACCACCCAGGTGCCTCTCCAATGTAGTTCTTATCTTTGCTCCATTATAGGTAAGGTGTGTTCCCCCCTGGCTTCTTTTAAGACTTTTATCATTGATTTTTTTGCAGTTTGAATATGATATGCTTATTATAGGGTTTTGGGGTGTGTGCGGGGGGTTGATTTATCCTGCTTGGTGTTCTCTGAGCTTCCTGGATCTATGTTTCAGTGTCTGACACTAATGCTGGGAAATTTTCAGTCATTATTACTTCAAACATTTCTTTTGTTTCTTTCTCTCATTGTCTAGTATTCCCATTATCTGTATGCTACACCTTTTGTAGTTCTCCACAGTCCTTGGATATCCCATCCCATTTTTTGTAGTCATTTTTCTCTTAGCTTTTCAGTTCTGGAAGTTTCTATCGACATATCCTCCAGCTCAGCAATTCCTTCCTCAGCCATGTCCAGTCTATTAATGAGCATATCAAAGACATTCTTCATTTCTGCTATGGTGTTTTTTATCTCTACCATTTCCTTTTGATTCTTTCTTACAATTTCCATCTCTCTGCTTAGATGACCCTTCTGTTCTTGCATGTTGTCTACTTCATCCATCTGTGCCCTTAGCATGTTCATTATAGTTATTTCAAAACTGAGTCTGATCATTCAAACATCTCTGCCAGATCTGAGTCTGGTTCTGGTGCTTGTTCTATCTCTTCAAACTGTGTTTTTGCCTTTGAGTACGCATTGTAATTTTTTATTGAAAGCCAGACATGATGTGCTGGATAAAAGGAACTGTAGTAAGTGGGCCTTTAGTGATGTGGTATAAGGTATACGAGGGGGAGGAGGAGCCTCAAGGCCGACGACAAGGTCTCCGTCTTTTGGTGAGCCTGCACCTTTGGACTGAACTTCACGGGTGGTTCCCCGGTTTCTCTCCCCCTTAAATGGAACGAGATGGCTGGAGCTGGCTGGAGATGGGTATTTCCCTTCTTCTGGGTTGTTTGAGTCTGATAAAACCGTGGCAGGCCAGGCTCAGGTAAAACAGTTTCTCCTGACAGCAGGTGTTAAGAAGTACAAAGTCGTCTGGTATATTTCAAAATGGTTACTTTTTCCCTTCCGCTGCTACGAGTGTGAATAGATTTGTCTCTGATATTTGCTTTGAGACCCGGTAGAACTTCCGGAGGTACAGCTCACAACGGTTTGGTGCCCCTCTCAGACTGGGCACCCCTGGAGTTCCTAAACCTCAGACTTGTTCACACTGGGCCTCCAGGAATCCGACAAGTACAGTTTTGCTACCTAGCACTGGTTCCCAGGGACGTTCCTGCTCTGCTAAGTTGTGAGCATCCATCTGTCGGGATCTCCAATTTTTGGAGCAGTGGTTTGCCCCGTGTCCTCAATTCTCTGGCAGATCTAAGAACACTTGTTTATTTTCAGTTTGTTCTATTTTTTACTTGTTAGGAGAGCGTGTAGACTTCCAAGCTCCTTACTTGCTGGACTGGCAATTAGAAGTCTCTGTTTTGCTTATTGGTTGGGATGAGTTACTTGTATATTCTTTTTTTTTTTTTTATTCTATGTAATAATTCCTTACCATTTTATTTATTTATTTTTAAATGCCTTATCATTTTTAGATTTACAAATATCTTCTCCCATTCTATCAAGTATCGTCTGTGATATCCTCTCTTGAACAGAGGTCCTTTGAAGATTTTATTTATTTATTTGACAGAGAGATTGAGAGACAGCACAAGGAGGTAGAGCGACAGGCAGAGGGAGAGGGAGAAGCAGGCTCCACTGAGCAGGGAGCCTGATGCGGGACTCAATCCCAGGACCCTGGGATCATGACCTGAGCCGAAGGCAGCCACTTAACCGACTGAGCCACCCAGGCGCCCTATATTGAGGTTTTTTGTAATTGAGTGTATATTTTTATTTGGTGACAGGCAGGGATCCCGTTTATTTTCTCCATGTCATCAGTTGGTCCCTTCTTTATTATTTGTGATGCCTCTCACACATATACTCCCGGTCTGACTTTGAGTTTTCCATTCTGTTCCATGATCTATTGGTCTGCTTTTGTGCCAAAACAATGTTGTTGTTTTTGCTTTGTTCAGCTTCATACGTGGCTTTGTAGTGTGCTGCTCTTTGCTCTTCTTTTGCAAGGTTGACCGAGTCCTGTTTGTTTGTATACATTTTAGAATGAGTTTGCTAAGTTCCCGGAAAACACACCTGGAATTTCTTTTTTTTTTTTTAAGATTTTATTTATTTATTTGACAGAGGGAGAGATCACAAGTAGGCAGAGAGGCAGGCAGACAGAGAGGGGGAAGCAGTCTCCCTGCTGAGCAGAGAACCTGACGTGGGGCTCGATCCCAGGACCCTGGGATCACGACCTGAGCCGAAGGCAGAGGCTTAACCCACTGAGCCACCCAGGCGCCCCCACACCTGGAATTTTTATTGGGATTTCACTGCACATGTAGATTAACTCATGAAGAACTTATGCCTGTATAATAGTAAGCCATTCTACCCAAGAGTGTGAGATTTCCCTCCATTTATTCAGGTTGGTTTCTACATCCTTTATTCAAGTTTAAAGTTCTCTCTGTGGGTTTCTTGTATATTCTTAGTCAAGTTCATTCCTAGACGTTGCACATGCTATTTCAATCCTTTTCTCCCAGAAGTTGGTTACTGCTGGTGAAGAGAAATGTTATGGATTTCTTTTCTTTCTTTTTTTTTTTTAAGATTTATTTATTTGAGAGAGAATGAGAAAGGTGTGGGGAGTCACAGAGGGAGAGGGAAAGAATCTCAAGCAGACTCCCCACAGAGCACGGAGCCCCAGGTGGGGCTCAATTTCACAACCCTGAGACTGTGACCTGAGTTGAAATCAAGAGTCCGACACTTAAACTGAGCTACACAGATGCCCCAAGCATTTCTTTTTTTAAGTTAATCTCACATCTAGTGCTTTGACTGAATTCTTTTAATAGGTTTAACAATCTGTCTGGTGACTGTCTTTGTTTTTCAAGAAAAATAAAAATACTATCTTTATATAATAATCTTTTTCATCTCTTCTCTTCTCATCCTTATATCTCTTATTACTTCTTCCCTGATCCTTTTGCCAGGAATGTCCATTATTATATACTGAATAGTAGCATTATAATTGCATCTCATAATTCATTCCAGATCTTAAAGAGAATGCACTTAACGTCTCTTCATTAAGCAAATATTTGCCTTAAGCTTTTGTCATATAAGTTTCACTAGGGGCACCTGGGTGGCTCAGTCAGTTAAGCGTCGGCCTTCAGCTCAGGTCATGATCTCAGAGTCCTGGGATGGAGCTCTTACCGCCCCCCCCCCCTCAGGTTCCCTGCTCAGGAGGGAGTCTGCTTCTCCCTCTCTCTCTGCCTGCCATTCCCCCTGCCTGTTCTCTCTCTCGCTCTGTCAAACAAATAAATAAAATCTTTAAAAAATATACCATATTAAAAAAAACCTTCACCAAGTTAAGGATGTCTCTCCTATATCCATAAATGAGTGATGAACTCTCACATGTTTTTTCTTCATCAGCGGATTGAGATAATGGTACGGTATTTGTCCTTTATTCATGGGGTGATTGCTGCCTTGGAGCCAACTCGGAATTCCTGGAATAAATCCTACTTGATCAAAATGTATGTTTTAAATACATAATCAGATTAGTTAGCTGATATTTTATTTGGAATTTTTATATTTACAGCGTAGGTGAAAGGAGCTTATTCTTTTCACCGATTGCTTTGTCTTTACTGATTTTAGAATCCAGATTACACTGGTTTCATAAAACGATCCGGGCAGTATTTGCTCTTTTTTAGTTTTCTGGAGGAAACTTACATAAGATAGGAATTAACTGTTCCTTGAGAGTTTGGCACAACTCCAGAAATTCATAAATTTTTATTACCATGACCCCGCCAGCCCAATCGTTCTAGTGCTTACCACATATTTTGAAGGAGTTGGTTTAAATTAATGAATACAGGGGTGCCTGGGTGGCTCGGTCAGTTAAGGTCTGGCTCTTGGTGGCGACTCAGGTCGTGATCTTGGGGGTCGTGGGATCAAGCCCCTGTCAGGCTCCGTACTCAGTGTGCGGTCTGCGAGAGTCTCTCTCTCCCTCTCTCCCTCCCCACTCCCTGCTCGTGTGCTGTCTCTCAAATAAATAAATCCTTAAAAAAATAAAGTAAGTTAATGAATACAAGTCTTACTTTCCCCAGGTGGCTATGCACGGTAGAGAAAATACACACAGCCCCAAAGAATAGGGGCACCACATACGGGGTAACACGCCTCAACCTAACCGTCAACCCTGTCAGTCTCTGTAGGTAAAAGGGCTGCATCTTCTCCTCAAGTCCCTCCCTCCCCAGCCCTCACCATGTACCTTTGAATTCAGCCTCCTGTTTTATTGACAAAAGGAAACCCCTAGGGCCTAGCTCCCTTGAATCTCATCTGCCGGCTCTCACAGAGACTGCCTAGTCCACATCCAGTCATACCACTTTCCTCCAGTCTCAGAACACGAGGTGTCCCTGTTCGGGGTCCAAGGCAATCCCTACGAACAGGGACCCCAAGCCCCCTCCCTTTCTCCCAGGGACCTCACTCCTTTAGACAATCCCTCTCTCTCCTGAAATTCAAACTCTCTCTCCTAACAGGGCTTCTTCTCCTTGGCCCAACAACATAATCGAATCTCACCCATCCCCAAAAAAATCCCTCCTTTGTGTGCTGTGGGACCGGCATTCTCGCACGCTGCAGGTGGGAGTGTAAATTGGCAAGATCCTTCTGGGAAGCAATTTGGTAACCCGAATCAAAAGCCTGAAAAAGATTTGCACCCTTTGTCCCAGTAATCCTGCCTCTAGAAATCCATCTAAGGAAGTAATCAGAAATGCTGACAAGGAGAGATGTTTAAAGATGTTAATCTCACTGTTATTTTAAACAGCAAAAACTGGAAACAATCTAAAGGTTCAACAACAGAGGATGGGTTCAACAAACTGTACTTAAATATGATGCCATTTTGTGCCATCACTAAAACTATCATTTTTAAAGGCTGGTTGACATGAGAAACCGTCCATGAAAAATAAGTTGAAAACAGCAACGTCTGAACAATTATATGGTCTGGGGCTGAATTTGTTATGTCGAGAAACAGCTAACACATCTGGAATGTTAGCTGTTGTGTACGTTCTCTCAATCTTCACAATATTCCTGAACAGTTAATACTGTTAGCCGTGTTTTGTAAAGAAAGAAACCAACCAGAAAGAAAAGCATCAATATCTCGGGGTGGGGAGGGTGTGGGGGGAGGGGGGGGGCATTACTGATGAATGTTATTTCCTTCATTCCCTTCCGTATTTTCCAATACTTGAACAAGAAGGTGTTCCTTTGTGTCAAACGGAAATACTGAATCTTCTTCTTCTCTCTCTGTGTTATATATGCTTTATACATAGAGTGGTGAATAATTGGGACTATACGGAGAACATGAAAATCCTTCTCCCACTCCTGCTATATCAACCCCCAGAGATGGCCACTGTGGACAGTCTGGCTTTTGTATTTATATTTGCCGCGAAAACATGTATGTAGACATACATACTGAGAAAAAGCAAACGTGATCCTCCTACCATGTCCATACACCACACTGCACAAGCCCACTGGTCCCAGCGGCTGCATTTGGGTCTCTGCCCCAGAGGCACCCAGGGCCCCTTTCTGCAGGAGGCCCACGTTTAATTTTGCCAAGGGGCCAACTATCTTTTGACTGCTCCACACCGCCCTAACGGCTCCAGGTTTGGGGCCTGGAGAACTGAGCTCCTGCCCCAATCCTGCCATTGGCGAGCTGTGTGACCAGAGGAGAATCACTTTTTCTCTCTGGGAACCTGTTTCTCCATCCTTCAGAGGGAGTAACTGTTCTTGCCTTGCCCACTTTAAGGGGCCATCGTGATGCTCCAAAGTGCTGATGGTTAAGTGCTGTGCCCAGAGCTTAGAGTTCCCCACATCTGACTCTCCTCCGTATTTCCCAGCTGCAGGGAATTTTCTACGTGTCCCCAGTGGGGAAGGGGGTCAGAGGGTCGTGAGAGGGGAAGAGAGAGGCTTTGTCACCAGACAAGCCCTGGAGGCCTAGAGACTCCAGGTTGGCTTTTGAGCTCTCTCCAGCTCACTTAAGAGTCTTGTGACGGGCATCAGCGGAGGAGGACTCTCTGGGTGCGGCAGCACAGAGGTGGCGCCTGAAGAGTGCGGTGAGAGGAGAGGGAAAGCACTAGGAGAAGCTGGGGAAAGCGTTGGAGGGCTGAAAACGCTGCGCGGCCTCCACTTCAAAGCGCATTTTAGAGGCTCTGCAGGAGCTAGCCCGCGCGGAAGCCAGTGCCCTCCTCCGCGGAGCCGCCGCCCTCTGGTGGCGGCGTGCAAAAGTTACAACTGCTCTCTCGGCCCCGCCTCCCCGCGCAAGGTTGGAGGGCCGAGTTGCCACTCACGCATTCTGCAAGCAAGAGGCCCTTAGCGAGCTTCCACAGGAGACCTGAAACCTGCCAAAAGGGGAACTCGGGGTTGGGTGATCCAGGACTGGAACCTGGGACTCTGGATAGCACGCCCAACTGATGCTTCCAGCAACCTCTGGTGATCGTAAAAGCAAAAGGCACCAGACAGTGCAGATTTTATTCAGGCTATTGCAATAGACAGAATGTTCATTGGTGAGGACCATCCCAAAGAAAAGGGAGGGGCCCGGGGATTTAGAAAGGCAGGTAAACAAGGGAGTCATCCGCAAGTCTTAAGAGAGTAGTAAGAAAAGATGGAGATGGGTTTTTCTGGGAATGTGCAGAGCAAGGGGGGTCCTGTGCAGTTAGCTGAATCCCCGTAACTTAAAGGGGTATGGGGATTTCTTAGCCATCGCAGCCTTCCGGGAGCACAGGATTCCAATATAAATATATATCATATATATATTCACCTGCTATAACAGAGGGAGCATGCTGCGGGATGGCCGTTTGAGAGCCAAGGAAAGTGGGCTCCAGGTCGCCCATGTGTGAGTTTTAGTGGCTGAGGCAAGATCCCAACTTACAGATACCGAGACAGAAAGGTGACCCCAACCTGAAGTTTCATATTCCCTCTAAGAGGAACACCAGAACGTCACAGAGGATGGGACGAGCCCAGCCAGCAGCAGAAGTCACGGCTTTCAGTTTTGTAGGCTGTATCAGAGAAGCGGGGATCACCGGGGTTCCCCCCAGGAAGGAGGCAGAGCGGTTATGAAGGCACAGTGAAGACCCTAGTCAGGCCTCAGGAAGGGCCAGAAACCTGGCAGTTCTGAGATCTGGCTATCACGTCTGCATCTCTGTGTGTCTGTCTCTGACACTGCGGGACCCGCTCAGTTACCCTTCCCCACCTAGCTTCCTCTCCCACCCAGGATCTCTACTCCCCTGCGACTTCAGCCGGCACCTGGCCCCTCGGGGCCATCCCAGCCCCTGAGCCTGCTCGGCCTCCAGCCACAGAGCCCACCAATAACTGCAGCTTTGTCTGAGCCTTTGAAGACATTGCTCAAAAGACAGCCCCTGTTTTCAAGCCAGACCATGGGTCATCGATGGCAGCCGGCCTGTGCCCGGCCTGGCCCCTCCGTTGGAGGTGGGGGGCTTCCATGATCTGCTTCTCACAGGGGCTGGGGCAGGACAGTGGCCCTTGGAAGGGTCAAGAGCACTGCATGGAGCTAAAGGAAATGAGCGATGAATGAAAAAGACCTGGCATGTGTCACGGGGCGCCACGTTGGGCATACCGCTGGACCTCATGGTGTGTGGACCCACTGCTCACACTTCCCGCAGCCTGGTGCTCGCACTCTCCCGGCAGCCCTCTGCACACCACCGCCATGACGGGCTCCGGGCTGGATCCTGGTCCATTAGATTTTGGGGAGGGACAACCTGACCCAAGTCCAAATATCCTGGAGAAGTGGGTTCTCATCGGCATGCTCGGGTACTCACCCCACAACAACTGTGCCCACCTTTCTGCTGAACAAAATGGCTTTCTGGTAGCTGGGGAAGGGGACGGGTGGGGCACTGGAGGTAAGGGGACAGCAATGCGAGAACGAACGTCCTTACTGTACTTCTCTGCTGTTTCATGTTTACCCCTGAGCTCAGGCTGTTCTTCCGCCCTGTCTGCTCCTCCCCCACAGCAGGCCAGCTCTTCCCCTCCTTGGAGACTCAGGTTGGCGTCCCCTCCCACTGGAACCACCTCCTGTCCCTCACCTCCCCCGCAGCACCCCTCCTTTCTTGCTTCCATCCCTGCCAGCTCCTCCAAGCTCCGGAGTTACTGGAAAGACTCCCCCTGTCTTATCCTGAGGGTCTGGGGCATGGACGGTTCAGTAACTGTTTCCGGGATGAACTGAAGTTGTGGGCTTGGGTTCATCACTGGGGTTGCTTTTTCAGAAGGGGATCTCAGGACTGACTTTCCAATGTTTTCACATGACACAGGGTAGCCGGGGAGTGAGCCTGAGTTTCCACTGGCACTTCACCACATGCTTGCCGGACAAGTCACCTAATCTCCTAGCTTCCTAACTCCCTCAGTTTCTTCATCCGTAACATGGGAGTACTGGTGGTACCTACTCCAAAGAGCTGTTGTGAGGGGCCAGTTAGATACTGCTTACCACAGTTTCCGGGACATTGTACGTGCTCATTATCTTATTATTATTACTATTACTATCATCACCCCCCCCCACCACAGAACTCGATGCTGCCCCCAGTGGTTGTGCCGCTCTCCAGCCCTCCGAGATCCATAAAACCACCATCCCTCCATCAGTAAAACAAAGGCTTAGACTTTTACCTCACTGGGCTTCTGTAACAAAGGTACATATTTTAAATTTTTTGGAAAGTAGAATAAAAATATATCAAGCAGTCTAACATACTTAGGTATATCTTTTCTAGTCTTTTTTCTTAAGAACGTTAAACGTAGTTCTAGTCAGGGGCGCCTGGGTGGCTCAGTCGGTTAAGCGTCTGCCTTTGGCTCAGGTTATGATCCCAGGGTCCTGGGATGGAGCCCCGCATCAGGCTCCCTGCTCAGCAGGGAGTCCACTTGTCCCTCTCCCTCTGCCCTCTCCATTTGTACTCTCTCTCTCTCTTCTCTCTCGCATGCTCACGTTCTCACTCTCTCAAATAAATAAAACCTTTAAAAAAATTAAAAAAATGAAAATCTTGCTCCTTGTGCACAAGTAAACTAATATTTGACATAATTTCAGTGATAAGTATCTGTTACCAGTTTTAAGTACTAAGAAGAAAAATAAAGGGAAACAGAATGAACAGAGGTGCTATGGTCAAGAAGTGGTCAGGGAAGGCCTCCTGGAGGAGGTGACATTGAGCAGAGACCTGAGCTAGAGAAAGAGCCTTAGGACATTTAATGGGGCTTCCCCTATCTAAAGATGGAGAAACAACCCTCGGAGAAAGGCAGTGGTTTTCCCTAGATTACAAAGGTCCTAAGACTTCTCCAGGGAAGGGTGTTCCTCCTGAGAGTCTGGGCTCAGGTGGTGTACTCCAAGGCAGCGATGCCTTCAGACCCTCTATTTCCATATGGCTGTGGTCTCATAGACCCTTAGCCCAACTCACTTGGTACCAGGTCAGCCCAAGGGTCCTTTCCCCACCCCCTTCCCTTTCTCCTCCTCCCCCCTCCCTTTCTTCTCTCTCTCCCCCATCTCCTTCTTGTTTTTACAGTTTTTTGTCAATGAACACTGAATGGTACCTAAACATAAATGTTCAGGCGAACGAATAATTAGAGGCTGAATGCCTGAGTGGCCCATGAAAACGAAGAAATGGGATGTTGCTGTCACCCAAGAAGCCTTCGTGTCTCCCTTCCCACTTCCCTGCCCTTTATGGCAATCCCTTCCTTGCTTTTCTTTTTTTTTTTAAGATTTTATTTATTTTACAGACAGAGATCACAAGTAGGCAGAGAGGCAGGCAGAGAGAGAAGGGGAAGCAGGCTCCCCGCTGAGCAGAGAGCCTGATGTGGGGCTCAATCCCAGGACCCTGAGATCATGACCTGAACAGAAGGCAGAGGCTTTAACCCACTGAGCCACCCAGGCGCCCCCCCTTCCTTGCTTTTCTTACCATTTCACCATCTACACGTGTCCCTAAACAATACAGTTTTGCCGTTACAACTTTGAACTTTATATAATGGTATGATTCTATATATGTCTTTTGTGCCTTACTCTTCTCCCTCAGCATCAAGTGCACAAGGTTCGCCCCTGTCCCTGCGGGTGCTGGGCTGCAAGGGCTACTGTAACAAAGTGCAGCAGAGCTGGAGGGCAGGAGTCCAAGGTCAAGCACCAGGAGGGCCGCCTCCTTCTGAAGGTGGTGAGACAAAGGATCTGTTCCAGGGCTCTTTCCTCAGCTAGTAGGTGGCTGCCTTCTCCCTGAGTCTTCACACTGTCCTCCCGCTGCACATGTCGCTGTCTGAATTTCCTCTTTGTATAAGGACATCTTCATATTGGCTTAGGGCCCACCCGTGTGACTTCACCTCTGTGAAGATGCCATCTCCACATATGGCCATGCTCTGAAGTATGGGAACATATGAATGGGGGAGGGATACATTTCGGCCCGTGACCCTGAATGTGACATAGTTCACTCGTTTTCATAAGCATATGATTTTCAGTCCTGCAAAGCATGAGGACAGCACGAGCTACAGATCCAGTCTCCTGAGGACCGGCACTTGACTGGGGCCTTTACAGATAATGGGTACATCAGTTTCTGCAGGGTTTACAACTAGCAATGGAACCACTGAGTCACAGGGGAAAGTTTACCTTCAGCTTTAGAAGCTCTGCAAACAGTTTTCCAAAGTGGTTGCACCAATTTCTCCTCGCTCCAGCCACAGACTCTCCCATCTTCGTGGCTCTGCTTCCTCAGCCACACTTGGTATCCTCAGACTCGTCCGCGTTAACCGTTAACCGGGAGGCAGTCTATTTTGCATTTCGCTGATGACTAAGGGGGTCGAGGACGCTTTCGCATGGGGTGTGTGAAGCTCCCGTTTTGTGAAGTGCCCGTCCAGGTTTTACCAGTTTGAACGTATCTTTTTTTTTTTTTTTTTTAAGATTTTATTTATTTATTTGACAGAGAGAGAGATCACAAGCAGGCAGAGAGAGAGGGGAAAGCAGGCTCCCCGCTGAGCAGAGAGCCCGATGTGGGGCTCGATCCCAGGGCCCTGAGATCATGACCTGAGCCGAAGGCAGAGGCTTTAACCCACTGAGCCACCCAGGTGCCCCTGAACGTATCTTTTTAATCTTTTAATCTCAGTTACCACTTTCCTGCCACTGGACTTTGGTTTGTACCATCTGAGTCACCCCACAAGTTTGTAATAACCCGACTCTAGGAGAGCAAGGCTAGGAGTGTCATCCCTTCCCTCTCAGAAATCTCTGGGCTCCTCATGCAAACATTCCAACTCTCTTCCCTCCAACTTCCCACCTATGCCTGTGGACAGAGCTTCACCCCCCAACTGCACCTCTCCGCCTACCTGATCTGTCGCTCTGCCGCCCACACGGGATTATGATAACTGATGGAGATGATGTGCAGACGTCCAACATGGTCCCTGGAATCCTGCATGCTCTTAGTAAATATTACTTTCCTCCCTCTTCCTGATGCTCTGCAGAAAGGAAGTAGAGTGACATTTACCGACTACTACCTGAGTGCCGGGGGGTATGCCAAGGACCACTCACTGCCCATTCGTTACCATTCTCTTCTTCTTTCTTAGTTACAGACTTTATTCAGGGCAGTAATATGCATCCTTTGCTTTTCCTGCCTTCCTCTTCCCTGACGCCTGGAACTTGGAGCTCCAGCAGCCATTTTGGACCAAGAGTTGGTAAATGGTAAAAGAGCCAGCTCTGGAGCCATCCGACCAGACCTTGAAAGACAACTTGTCTCATGCAGCAGAGAAATTAACCTCTGTCACCGTAAAGCAATAGTGATTTGGTTTTCTACTATATGAGGCAGAACCCAAGACTGATACTTATGAAAGTACATGTTTTTGGTTAATCATAAACATGTTTGCTTGAGCTAAATTTTCCTGCTTAAAATTATTTTTGCTGGTAAGTAAATGATAATATGTGTGAGTCTCTACATTTAAATTTGTATTTTTCAAACAGCCCATTGGATCAATATTTTCACACTGGTATGAGTAATTGAGACATGGCATCTCAAATAGCCAAGAAATTAGTATTCCCTATGATGAAAAAGTATTCCTTTTTTTTTTTTTAGATTTTATTTATTTATTTGAGAGAGAGAGAGAAAGTGAGAGAGAGCCTGAGAGGAGAGAAGGTCAGAGGGAGAAGCAGATTCCCGCGGAGCTGGGAGCCCGATGTGGGACCCGATCCCGGGACTCCGGAATCATGACCTGAGCTGAAGGCAGTCGCTTAATCAACTGAGCCACCCAGGCGCCCGGTATTCCTTACTCTTTAAAAGAAGTTGTCTTGGGGCGCCTGGGTGGCTCAGTTGGTTAAACGTCTGCTTTCCACTGGTGTCATGATCCTGGGGTCATGGGATCGAGCCCTGTGGCGGGCTCCCTCCTAAGAGGAGAGCCTGCTTCTCCCTCTCCCTCTGCTCCTCTGCGCCTGCTCTCTCTCTATCTCAAATAAATAAATAAATAAAATCTTAAAAAAAATAGGAAGTGGTGTACGTGTGTGTACCCCCACACACACACACGCGCATGCTGATGAGGCAGCCGTGTGTGATGTAGGGGAGAACACTATGGATTCTGATCGCAAGGCTTGGATGATTCACTTGATCTGAACCTGTTTCCTCATCTGAAAATGGCGGCCTAGAACACGCATGTATTGTGAGGACAAAAGGAGAAAAATGTGTATCAAATGCCTGCCAGGAACAAAGCGCTCAGTAAATGGTAAAGAAGGTGGGTGTGTTTTAATTTTTTGACAGTTGGCTTCTTTGGGGCAAAGAAGACTGATCTGTCCCTTCGGCAGAAGATCTTACTCCTTACTCCAGCCACTTGAGTTACCCCCCAGCCAGGCCCCGGGGCAGGAGGGGAGAGGCCACCGATGCCCTGACCCTGAGGCCCCGGCCTGGGGTGGCTGCCGAGGGGCCCCTCATCTCCCCAAGGCAACGGCACCCCGCGGCAGTGAAGCACGGAAGAGCTGGGTGCAAGTCCAGATTCAGTTTCAATTTTTATTTAAAGATCCTAATTTCTGGATGTTTATTTGGGGGATTACGGTGGTGGCTTAAGCTCCTTTAAGACATTCTAAGTTGAAGTCTTTCCTTCACTCGGCTGCTAAAGTTTAATTCAGTCTAATTATTTCATATGGCACCGACTATAATAGTTTCATAATTTCTAGTATATTAAGCACTTAATATGTTGTGTCATTTGAAATCACATATTAAATTCAGCAAAGTACATTTTAATGAGAGTTAAGTGGTGTGAAAATATTAATACAATGTGATGGTTCATCTTGGTGCTCATATTTTGTAGGTCTGTTCCTGGTGCACAAATGCCTCGCTCACCAGGTAAGCGAAGCGTTTAACTACCTGAGGCCGGGATGGGTGTCTGGCGAGACAGTAGTCCTACCTTTTGCCACCTAGCACTTTACGGTGGGATTTCTCGGGGTGCCTGGGTGGCTCAGCTGTTAAGCGTCTGCCTTTGGCTTGGGTTATGATCCCAGGGTCCTGGGATCGAGCCCCACGTTGGGCTCCCTGCTCGGCGGGAAGCCTGCTTCTCCCTCTCCGACTGCCTCTGCTTGTGTTCCCTCTCTCGCTGTGTCTTTCTCTGTCAAATAAATAGACAAAATGTTTAAAAAAAGAAAATACAATGGGCTTTCCCATTGGGCCTCACACCACCCTATAAAGCGAGTAGGGAAATCCTTACTTCCATCTTAGAGAGGAGGAAACTGAGGCTCACCGCTGGCCCTCGTCAATATGGCCCCTTCTTGGCTCAGAGAAGGTACACCTCCCTGTACACAGAGGCTGTCATGTGTCACTTCTCCCATCTGCAACCCCACGTGGAAAAACTGACAGAACCCAGAAGTTGGCAGCCTTCGTACTTGGACCTGGAGATTCTCTTTGCAACCTCTTTCAGAGGGTCCCTTGCACACCCTCAACCTAAGCACCCTGTGCTCTCAGGCTGCCCTGGGAATGCCCGAGAAGAGGGTCTTGAATTAAATCACAGTAAGCCCTTCAGATAGCAATAGCTCAGAATAAGGATGCTTCAAAGGCAGGAGTTAAAGCAACAGAGAGAGAGAGAGAGAGCGCCTCCCAAAACCCTCCAATGGGACTGGACTCCTTTATTCCATCTGGGTGCAGAGTTAGCCCTTGGAGCCAGAGAGATTTGGGAGCAAATTCCAATGTCACTCACTAGCTGTGTCCCTTTCCTCTCCAGGCCTAGGTTTTCCCCATCAGCAAAAGAGGAACAACACTCCCTCCTGCTTATCTCTGAGACATGAAAAAGAAACAGAACATCAAAAGAAAGGGCAAGGATTCACACTAAGCTTGGGGAACAGGAGTGAGTTACATGCTGTCCCCTCCCGGAGACACGGCCGCAACCAGGGCCTTCCACGTCAGACCCAAGGCACCGGAGCCCTCTGAGCGAAAACAGTCCTCATCACAGCTAAGAAAAGGGGGGAGGAGAGACGAAGAAAAGGAGCTACTTCGACAAAAATGTTATCGTAGCAAAGAAACAGTCCCGGCAGTAGCTCTAAAAAGAGGAGCTATTTTCACTTTTTTAAAAAAAATTTGATTCATCCAGAGAGTTGCAAAATTAAGAAGCCCAAAGAAGAGTAAGGAAGTGGTTATACATGGAGGGTTTGTTTTTTTTTTTATGATTTATTTTAGAAAGAGCGAGAGAGAGCGCACAACAGGAGGGGCAGAGGGAGAGGGAATGTCAGGCGGACTCCGTGCTGAGTGCAGAGCCCGGCCCCACGACCCCAAGACCGTGACCCCAGCTGGACCCGAGAGTCAGATGCTTAACCAACGGCGCCGCCCAGGCACGCCTACGTTGAGTATTTACGTGCCTACTGCGGACTTCCCACGGACCCAGGGCCTGTTCCAACACTCCACATGAAGCAGCTCAGGCCATTCACATCAGCCCTGCTAGGCTCGCCGCAGAGTCACCATTCCACAGGTGGGGAAACAGCAGATCCGTCCAAAGCTCCAGGCGCAAAAAAGAGATCTGGGGGAGAGTGAAAAGTGTGGTCCCCAACCCCCCTCCAGATGCAAGCTGGGAAGGGGCAGCACTGAGGTCAGGCACCTGGGATGGATTAGAACTGCTCTAACCACAGCAGGGGCCAGGCCGGAAGAGCCAGGGCTCCCAGCACAGGGGGATTAGGGGGCTTGGAAAGAGATTGAGGGTTTTGGAGGGGAGGGGGTGGGGGGATGGGCGAGCCTGGTGGTGGGTATTGAGGAGGGCACGTATTGCATGGAGCACTGGGTGTGGTACATAAACAATGAATCTTGTAACACTGAAAAAATAAAATAAAAGTATTTGGGGAAAAAAAAATAATAAAAAATTTAAAAAAAAAAAAAAAAAAAAAAAGAAACTCCCTCTGGCCACAGCTGACCCTGCCTCTTCCCTGAGGCCTGAGGCCACCCTCTGAGCTGTCCGAGAACACAGACCTTCTTCTACCGGCCCCTCCCCCTCCCCCTCCCCCACCCCCTGGCTTTCTTTACTGGGCGGCAAAGAAGGAAATATGGATAAACTCCTTTACACTGGAGTGATTAGGGTGGGAGAGCATGCTTCAAAAGAGATCTTAGGAGAACAGGGTTTAAGTCAGAGCAGGCGCTGCTCAAAGGGATTTCTAGGGCTTGAGGAGTGGGTCCTTTTGCACACCCAGACCGCCTGCAGCCCCTTCCTGTGTCTCTCCTGTGTCTGGGCCCTTGGAGCTTCTGGGCCAGGCCTGTGAACTCAGCATTTCCCTGCCCTACAATTCTGGGTAACACTTGGAGGCCACCAATGCCATTCATGCCCAGGTCCCCAGCACAGAGGAGGCCACGGCTGCTTCTCCACATCCCTGCTTCTTCCTCCCTCTGGTGGGGCTGATGCTGATGCGAATTCCTGGCCCTTCTTATTTCAAATGAATGACATGTGGAAACACTCAATGCTCCCAAGCTTCAAGGGAAATACTATAATAATGTTAGAGAGTCCTAAGATCTCACGTCTTCTCCGACATGTTTTCAATCTGAAACAGCCCATTTCTTCATTTACTCAAATTTAATTAAGGTTGGCCCTGATCTCTCCCACTTGGAGCGGTGGGAAGCTCCACCTCAGACGGGATCGGGGGAACCACTTTGCGTCTCTTGAGCTTCTGCAGCCCAGGACATTCAGGGAAGACTGTCGGGACTCAGGCCACCTTGGGTCTCAGAGTAGAGGGAAGACGACAGCTCTGAGGGCCAGCAGGAGCCGGCTTCCCCTGTAGCTGAGACCGCCAACCCATGGAGACACATACTCCTTGCCTTTTAGCGTCCATCCCCTTGGGATCTCTGGGGGCAGGATCCCCTTGGTTCTCTCCACACCGAGTCCCTCCATCCGTCTGTCCTCCAGCTTCATGTCACATCCAATCCACCTCCTCCCCTCTCATCCCCACCCTCCTCCTTCCTCCACGCTGGGCCTTCAGGGTTCAGCGGCGAGCACTGCAGGGTTCTGCAGGTCCCAGACCCTAGCTAGGTCCACAGCAGCCCCTGTGGACTAATTCTTGGGGTCTTCTGTGCCCCAAGGACGACCAAAATTCTCTACCCTTCTAAAACAGAAAGCAAAAAGTGTTGAATGTTTACATCTTGCTACTTATAGTCTCCAAAACAGTCCTTCAGTTACCCAGTTACCAAAAAAAAAAAAAAGAAATCACAGCATATCAAAGCTGAGAGAGATGTGAAAGATCATCTCTAGGACAGTTTTGTCACTTTGCAGAAGCTAAAACAGGACCAGAGAGATCCACGGAGTTGGGCGAGGTCACAAAGACAGACGCAGGAAGGAATGGAAGCGAGAACTCAGATGTCCCTCCTCTGTGCTACAATTGCTCAGTAAGAAAAACAGACCAAAAAAAAAAAAACCACAAAACCCACCTCTGGCTCAAAATAACACATGCCTGTGTAGCCAGAAATAGTGAACAACCTGGTCCATCTCCTGCTGGTTTTCGCAATAAGGCGGTTATGAACCCCCGAGATGTACCTGTCACCGGGACACGTGTGCGCATCGACTGTGACGAAAAGGCTCTTCTTCTAAATAAATGAATAAAAACGTGGATGCTAGTTGAAGATTAGCATCATCTCCCATCAATGCTAATACGCTTTTTGGTTATTTGCAATTCCCTTTTGTAAATCTGAAGGAAACATCATTGCCCAAATTAGCTCTTTTCGCTCAATAAAGGCCATATTAGCATTCGGAGGTTTGCGTTTGCTTACTGCTTATTTAGAGAGGGGTCAGATGAGAAGTTAGGCAGCCTGCACCTGATTTCCATTTCACTGAAGACAGGTGGGGGGAGGGGCTCCAAAGTCCCCAAATGCCCAGGTGCCCAGCACAGACTGGCTGTGGCTCCAGTCAGGCTGGGCTGAGCCAGAGCAGGTCCACGGGGACAAACCACCTCCACAGCGGCCTCTCCTGCCTGAAGGACTTGCCCAGATCCGTGAAACTGACTCAGGTGGCTCCCAGGTCTTCCTCTACCCAGTACTGCCTGTCCTGTCCTCTCGGGGCTGCAGCCCTATCAAGCGACAGCTCAAATGTCCTCTCCCCTCCTGCCCACCTTCCTACCCCAGTCCACTGTCTATCCCCCAGGTTCTTCCTTTCCAGTCCGTCTCAGCACGGGACTGAGAATGCTCTGCCATGTTAGCCTGGCTCCCTCGCCGGAACCGAAACGCCGTGCAACCACACAGCGACCCAAACCACTGCCTGTGGGCCCTGCAGCGCCCCCGCTGACGTCACAGGGGCTTGGTATTTGGTGAAGGAAGGAAGGCAGGAAAGGAAGTCTGAGCGGGTAAGGCCTTGGGGGCCTTGTCGAGGTCAGAGAAAGGGGAGGGGCGCTCCTGGTCCCAAATCTTTCCTCGCTCGAGTTCCACTGGGAGGGGAAAATGAAACCAGACTTACCTCCAGAGCTCAACTTTCACAACTGGCAGGGGCAATTTGGGCCTTGATTAACCAACTAGGGCTTGTTTTCTAACCTGCAAATTGAGGGGAAAGCCACCGGTCGGGTTAAGGGCCTTAGGGACCTGAGCGCGGTGACCCTTCCCAGGTTGCCACACCCCGAATCACACTATGGTGCCACACTATGTGGTACCCCAAAGCGTACCCCCTGACTTGGGCTCCAAGCACCGGGCGCCGGTCCCGAGCACCGCAGGGGAAGCGGCGGCACCGCGTGGCCCACCCCGCCGCTGCAGCCCTCGGCCACGCTGCCCAGCCCCTTCCGGTTCACGCTCCGTGGTTCCAGCTCTCGCCGGGGTCATGGGTTCTGGAGCGCGGACGGCCCCACCTGCCGTTCGCAGCCGCTTCGGGGTCCCCGACCGGCATTCTGCGGGGCCTTCGTGCGCATCATGGCCCCTTCTCCCCACCCCCCAGCCAAAGGCCCCGGCCCTGTCTCCGTAGCGTCGGGGGCCACTGAGCCGCCGCGTTCGCTGAGGAGCCCCGCGCGCGACCCCTGGGGGCCCAGCCAGGCTGGCGCGGAACTGGAGCGCGGGCCGCGCGCACCATGTGACAGAGCGTGTTCCCGGCGCCCTCTGGGGGCGCGTAGAGGTCGGCCCGGCCTAGGGCCAATTTCCCATAGTCCCTTCATTTGCATACACAACGTTGAAAGGTTAGGGACACAATTAGATTTCATTTGGCCGTAATCACGAAGATACAATTACTGTGTGTACGAGATTTAAAAAAAGGTCATAATGCCTTGGCTACTTGGGGATTTTTGAAAAGCGCGCAGCATAGTCACCATAACTGTAAAAGCATTGCTATTCTGAGCCTTATATACTGTCCGAGGAAACACAAGAACCGTGCTCGCTTCGGCAGCACATATACTAAAATTGGAACGATACAGAGAAGATTAGCATGGCCCCTGCGCAAGGATGACACGCAAATTCGTGAAGCGTTCCATATTTTGTACGGGAGTTTACCTATACCCCCCCGCGCAAACACTTTTCCACCCAGAGATTTTGTCTTTTGTTTCACACAAAGGAAACCGTAGGCCCGGGAGATAGAATAAGAGGAGGTGGGGTGTAGTCAGATTCTCTCTCTGCGGTGCTTTTTACGCCTGACCCCAGGCCTCGATCTTTCCCCATGTTGCCCCTGCTTCCCTCTGCACTATCCTGAGTCCTAAGGAACCTTACACTTAAGCGGATTTGCCAAAGATGACCCGCTTCAGGTCCAAAACATAACAGGCCCCTAGTACTATGATAGACCCAAGGAGACACGCAACGAGACTCCCCATGCCGCCTCTGAATCTTAAAAAAACATAGTAATGCCCACTCCTTATTAAGCATCTACCACGTGCCAGGGGCTTCCAGTATCTCAGTATTCCTGACAGCCCTGCCTTGTGGGTACTATTGTCAGCATTCTACGGGAGACCCTGAGAGGCAAAGCACCCTGGCCGTGGTCATGTAATTAGTACGTGGCCGCCACGAGGCCCGACAAGACCTTTGGAGGCACAGGCCCTGAAAAGATCGGGACCCTGCCCCGACGTAATGACTGCAAAAAAAGCACAGTCCTACTTAGTAAGATGGGAAGGGGAAAAAGTCCAGTAAAGTTCAGATTTCTTGCGCGGACTTTATCGACGTGTTTTCTTTCCAGGAGAAAAAAATGTTGGTGTACAAGCTTTGCTGGTGCCTGAGCACACTCGTGGTGGGCCCAGCGGTCTCTGCAGCCGCTGGGAGAGCCGCTGGTCGCCTCCAGGGCCGCGCGGCTCCCAGGCTCTGGGCTCCCCACGGTTCGGGCAGGCAGCAGAGGTGGAGCCCCCGAGCCGCCCCGAGCCGCCCCAGGGCAGCGGCGGGTCCTCTCCCTGCGGGCGCTCTCGGAGCAACCAAGCGGCGTTCCATCGGGATCCATTTCTGTTCCCTTCAGTGGAGGTGAAATGATCCTTTCCAGGTAACAGCCGAGAATGGGGGTCTGTGGGACCTCTCGTTGAGCCTTCTCCTCGGCTCATGGCCTCCAGTGCATAGAGTTGAGGACAAGCTTTGGTTTTCCTTTCCTCCCCTAAACATGCCTGGTTCTTAGGAGGAACTTGGGTAACTGGGTGAGTAGTTTTCAAAGTTTCCTTCTGAGATGCCAAACAAGGAAAAGACCAATGTTGGCATAACTCTCCTTCTAAAGAAACTTGTTATTCCACTTGATATGACCCGTTGTCTCGGAGCAGATAAGAGGAAAGACAGGCAATTCTTTGTCCTGGAAAAGCCAGAGACCTGGCTGACTTTCTTGGCTCTGCACAGTTCTGTGAAGTAGGTACCCTCTCCCGCCTCCGTTGCAGATGGGGAAGCTGAGGCACAGAGAGATTCAACAGCTTGCCCAATGTCACACAGCTAGCAAATGGCAGAGAAGGGATTGAGACCCAGGAAATCTGGCTAGAGAGCTTGTGCTGTTAACCAAACACTACACCATCTTGGATGGTAGAGAGTGAGATACAGCTGGTTAGAATTAATGGAAAGAGCACATGGGTCCAGTTCTGCTTTTGCTGGTTTTCTGAATTCAAGGACAGGAGTCGTATTTTTGCAAAGGATCGAGGCTATAATTTAGATCAGGGTAGCTGGGAATAAGTGGACAGGTATGTGCTTGGTGAACTTGCAAAATGTGAAGGCGTGAAGGAGCACCCTCTTTGGGACACAGCTGGAAGAGGAAGTGTTTTCCTAGGCTGACAATCTCTTACCAGACACCTGCCCCCCCCAAATAAGCCTATTGATGAAGGATCATCTGAGCAATAAACTTGTGCTTTATTAATATGACGTAAATGAGCTTAATTGTCATTATCCCAGTAGCCGTTATTCAGAAGCACCTAGGGACTCCTCCCCTCAGACATTTCCAGCACCTGGACTAACCACCAAGTTGGAACCCCTTCATTGAGACATCTGTTGAGGTACTGGGATGCCCTGGGCCCTGTGTTGCCCAAGGAAGGGCAAGATGTGGCCCCTGTTGCCAGGGTACTTAACAGTCCTATGGGAAGCAGACACATGAAACCAAGAACTCAGAGACCTGAACACCCCCTGACTTTCATAACCCAAGTGCCATAGCAATGCAGAGGTTGGTCCCAGGAATCCAGAGGTCTTCCAGCTGTTTTTGTTTTGTTTTGTTGTTTGTTTGTTTTGCTTACAGTTTACCCAGATTTGCAGGATAGATGGAGTTGGGGATTTCCTCCCAGGGGGGTGAAAAATCAAGCTAATTTTGCCTGGTACTTTATCCCCAGACCCTGGACTCCAGAGCCAGACCTCCTGTGAGCACCTCCCGGAGGCAGGAGTGTGAAACCAAACATCTTGATTCAACATCCAGGAGGACTTTCTGTGCTCCACAGCCCTCTAGCTATTCCCCAAACCCCGCTTTTTCTCCCTAAGATAAGGCTCCCTAGTCTGGGGCTTTCGGAGGCTGGGCTGTCATACCTAAATTGTGTCGCAAGGTGGCAACGTTGTGGCGAGAAATAGACTTCTTAAAAATCCTGGGTTTTTTCCAAAGCATATTTTCCCTATTAATGTTTCATTTAACTTAATTAGAATCTGGTAAACTAATTAAAGTAGCTACGAGTCCCGCAATCAGCAATAATTCGTATAATTATTGATAATTACATCCATACCAATCGTTTGGTTATTAACATTTGGGGGAGAACAAACCACTTCTGAAGGGAGGAGGAACCCAGGAGGGTTTAGCGACAAAGCTTTCTGGGTCGGATCCGCCTACACCTCCAATCTGCAGGGATTCTGGCCCAGATGGGGCGTCCTTTCGGGCTAGCCCCAGCTGCCTACGGCTTTTTTCCCCTCCACTTTGGGGGAATTCAGAAAGGGAAGGTGAAAAGGAATATTTGCTGGGCTCCACTGTGTGGGCCGCGGCCACGGAACTTCCTGCCTGGGCAGTGCCTGACATTCCCGTTTTACTGAGAAGGAAGTGCAGCTTCCAAAGGCGTGGTCGCGCCAAGGGGGTCAAGGCTCGTGCTCTCCCCAACACCTGCAATGTTGGGCCGTCCGACCGCCGCCCGGCCCCGGCACGCCGCGAGGACGCAAGTCACTTCCTCTGGTGCACCCAGTTTCACCGTTGGTACAGTGGGGAATGATCGGGTTGATTCCACCCATAGGAAACGTTCCCGCTCCCTGGAGGGTTCCTGCTGGGACATCGCGCCTCCCGAAGTGACTTCTTCCCTGGGAGACATCTCACGGTTTAGCCGGAGCCCTCCCCGCCGACTGGAGGTGGGCTGTGAGCCCCAGCGCCGGGGGCTCCGGGGACCGGCCTCCTGCCTCCGCCGCGCGCGCGCGCTCCTCGCCTGCGCCCCTTCCCCGCGGCCCGCCGGGCGCCGCGTGCTCGCCGCCCCGCCACCAGGCTTCCCGGCCGACGCAGCCCAGACCCCCAGGCCCGAGGGGAGGAGCGGAGAAGCGCACGGAGATCCCGGGGACGTTGGAGGCCGGGGTCGTCGGGGCGCTGGTCCCGGCCTCGACCCGCGGCCCTGCGCTCTGCTCCCCTTCCAGACGGAGGGGTTAGGAAGCCCCAGTGTTATTTTATGTGGGCCAAAATGGAGGCCTAGAGGAATAAAGGGAGCGACACAGCACCCCTGCGAGTCAGCCGAGGAGGTGAAACTGGAAGCCAAGGCTCAATGATCCCCCAGTACCCGGCGCTTTCCCACTCCAAGCACACTCTTCCCCCCACTTTCCTGCCCAAAAAAGTGCGCTGCACTTTCCATCCCTTATCTGTAGCCTAACCAGCAGGTGCGCTGTGGAAACTGAGGCTGACGGAGGCCTGTAGCAAGGTAGGGCCTCATCAACCGCGGCCAGGGAGCAACCCACCCCTGTCTCTCTCTCACACACACTGACACCCCTTATCCCCCAGGGAGACGACCTGACTCCAGCGCAGGCGGGCCTCACCTGGCTCCGCGGGCTCCTCCATGTCCGCACACCTCTCGGACCGAAACGGACAGAACTTTAAAACCTGCCAGGGCTCGCTCCGTTGGGGTAGAAGAGGCGCAGGCGGGAGGACATCTGTGCCCGAGCACGGAGTCACGCCCTTCCCTCGCTGGCGTGCCCAGCCGAGGTCCACCCTACGTACCTCGCCCCTCGCCCCACCCCAGCCCTTCCTGTCCGGGCCGGCGCGGCCGGTGCCTCCCGGCAATATTGATTGAACCTGGACTTCCCGGCAGCGTCCCTTCTGAGAGCGCTGGGGGGGGACTTCCCCGGGGAGGGGGGCAGGCGTGGAAATGGGCACGAGTAAACCCTCGGCCCTGGCGAGAGCTCCAGGGAAGAGTCGGAGACCATGGCACCCAGGAGGCTGCCGTAGTCCTCTTACCCCGGGCCGAGAGGCTCAAGGGAGGGACCCAAACGCGGGGAGAGGATGGCCTGGGGGAGCAAACTGGGTGTGGCTCAAGGACCAGGGAAGAGGTCGGGGCGCGGCGATTCTCAGCCCGGGCGCTCCAGAACTCCCACGTGAGGTCTCGGAGCCGCACCTGTTGCACCGCCCTCAGCCCGCTGCCGCCGCCCACCCTCCCCCACCCCCATCCCCGCTCCCCCACCTCCACAGCCCCAGGAAGTGACAGATTTCTTTTTATTAAAAACAAAACAAAAGTCACGGATACAGGGTGGTCTCCCCAAACAGGCTCAAGGTGGTCTCCATCTCGTGAGTCGTCGCCCTTTTTAAAGTGCTGTTACATCAAGAGGTTGTTAACAAGGAAAAAAAAAAGACAAAACAAAACCCAAAGGGGAATGCAAAATGGGACTGGAAGTAGGTCCAGGAGAAGGAAGCAAAATAATTTACAGCATAAATAAAACTGAACCCAATACTGAACCCAGAGAGACTCACAGTACATTTATACCCATTGCACATAGCCACTTTGTCATTAGGAACAAGTTTCAGAATGGACGGGACCGGGGAGCGCGGGGGCAGCGCCGGCGAAGTTGCTACATTGTGTACACAACTGGGGGGGCCGAGGCTGTGTGGGGCGGAGGAGGACCCCCTTTCCCCCTTTCTTACCCCCTTCGGTCCAGTTAACCCCATGAGGTCCGATGCCCTGGAGTTCAACCACGGGGCGAGATGGTATTTACACTTGGAAGCAGAGAAGTGGCCCTGGGCCGAGGCGCCCGGGACGAGGGCGGGCGGGCGGGAGGCTGTATGTACATCGGTCGTGTCCGAATGGCTTGTTCCTCGCTCTCGGCCGCCGCGGCCGCGGGTATTTACAAGAAGAGAGCAGCATGGCTTGAGGGCGCGTGGGCGCGGCCGGGCCGGCCCTAGGGTAACAACGGGGGCTTGAAGGAGCAGTTGCCAGTGCAATGGCGGGGCGTCAGCATCTTGCAGGAGAAGTGGTGCAGGGCGTCGTGGGCTTCTGGAAAGACGGGCGGGCCAAGTCGGGCACCTCGCTTGCCTAGCCTCGCCAGTGGGGCCTGTGGCCTACCGGCTCCGTCCACTCGCCCCCTCCCCTGCCTGCCCGGGTCTCACCCACCCCCTTGGGGCTCAAGGGTTCTCAAGTGAGCGGGTCAGAAAAACGTAGGAGTGTAGGCGAGAGAACCTGGCGATTTAGAACCAGTGCGCTAGGGCACGGCCCCATTATACAGAAGAGGAAACTGAGGCACATAAAGAGGGAAGTCAATCTGCCCATGGCCAGATTTGGATCCCACTGCAGATTTCCCAATGCCCAGGGTTTAAGGGGTTCTTTCTCCCTATTCTATTGTTCTAGAATTATTTTCCCATTTAAAAAAAATTCCCATTTCCCTCCTCTCAGCTTCTGATTTAGGTAGATCCGGCTTTCCCTTCTCACTAGTCCCTCCATTTACTCATTCATTCATTAGCTCATTCATCATCCATTCATCCACCCATCATTTATTCACTCATTCATTCATTCAGGGGCACAACCAGAGCCTGGCAACAGTCCTATCTTTGTTCCCCGGCATCCGCACCTTTTAATTTCTGCTGGATGGCATAGCGCGCCTTTCGCTCTTGGTCGAGTTCGTTACACAGAGTGTCTGGAAGACATGGGGAGGGGCCTGTGAGGAAATGAGACCACCCTCCAGCCGGCCGGGGTCACAGCCCGGGGCTCACCCTCTCCCCAGCGCTCAGCCCCTCGAAGAAACACATCCGGGAGACCGAGGGGGGGAGCATCAGTGCGCCAATCGGCAGCCTGGCAGAGGGAGGAAAAGGCCTGGGATGGCGCTTAAAGGCAGACGGATCTAACCAAAATTAAAGCGAACTTAGGCATTACTTCCCAGGTAATTTTACGCCTCGATTTTTAATTTAGAAACCATGGAAATTGCCGCGATAAGAAGTTCAATCACTCCATGTAATGATGCCTGCAAGCCGTTTGCTGGGCTCGCTTGCCATTCTGAGGCTAATCAGAGTATACAAAGGATATTAAATAAAAAAAATAATTGTTAAATTACCTTCAATTTAAATCCAAATGACTGAGCCAACATTGCGGCTCCTGCCAGACGAGAGGCAGTTACGGCCCGTGCGCGCGCTCACCTGACTCCCGTCTTACCTCTGACAATTTGCAGCTGTTGCACCATTTCTTCTCGATAAGCCAATTCCCTCTTCATTTGATCCTGAAAATTATCTGTGCAAATTGATTAAGTGAGAGCTGTGACGCACAGCCCCCTCCCCCGGCCCCATTTCCCCACTCCCCATTCCCGCCCCCGCCCCTTCGGTCTCCGGCCTAGCGGGAAACCCCGGAAAAGCAGGGTTCTGCGGCTTTGCGGGAAGCGCAGCCGCGGCTACCCGGGTCTGGGGTCCGGGCGCGCAGGAAGAAGGCTCTCGCGCTGAGGTGGGGTGCGGTGGGACAGGAGGGGGGGCGGGTACCTTTGAGACTCTGAAATTCTCGCTCCAATTTCTTGCGGAGCTCCATTTGCTCCAGGAGCAGTTTTTGCAATTCTTCTGCGAGGGGGCGAGAATGGGAAGTAAAAGAGGGTGCTTGGGGCTCAGGCTCCCCCCACCCCCACTACCACCACCAAGGCCCCGCAGGTCCCGCCCTGGCCCAGAGCCCTGAGATGGGAGTTGTGGGGTGGTGGGGTCAAGAGGTAGAGGCCCTCTACACTGTTTTCCCTTTTGCTTCCAAAGGATTTGGGCGAAAAAGGGCTAGGAGACAGGTTGCCCAAGGGGATTAAATTCAGGATGGTGGAAGCTATGTTGGGCTTCTAGGCGCTAACCTTGGGGACATCTGCTTTAAGTTGTTCCCAACTCCCTAACCTTAGAGGCTGGCCCAGGACTTGATTTACCCCTCCAAATGACACAACTAATCGTTCCCTTCAACACTAGGAGCTGGGTGAATCTGGTCAAAGACTTGGACCCCTGCCCTGGAAAAACACCTGTACTCACAACAGTTTGTTCACAATTTCAGGGGCTCCCAGGCCCCCAAATCCATACTAAGAGCTCTCATATAAATTAGTACCAATGATGCTGAAGGTGATTGTGTATCCTGTATAATCCGTGACTAGGAAGAGTGGAAGACCACCAATGCTTCTCCCCCTTCCCACACCACTTTCCAAGCGCATCCCTGGGCTGGTTGAGGGCAGCATGGTGGATAGCAGGTGGATGTGGAGAGCCCCGTTTGTGCCCTCAAAGCCAGCTACAGAGGGATGGCGGGGGTTGCCCAGAGCTGTTGGGATCTGGGTCTTCCCCATGGGGAGGCTCTCTGAGAAATCCGCCCCCCCCAGCAGGTGCTGAGGAAACACAGAAATGGGAGGGAGAGGAGCAAAGTGGGGTCACAGGTTCTTGTCCTCTGTGCCTCAAGCCACCGACTCCCCTGAAAGTGGAGCAGCAACCCCAGGATCCCATTCTGAAAACAGGCTCTACCCTCACCCCATTTAGGGCGTGCTGGGGGGTTCTGCATTAATTCCAGGGAAAAATTAACCTCTCAGACATTCCTTAAATAAATGCTTCCTTGCAATCTTGCTTTTCAGAAAAAGTCCTATTTTCCAGTGAGGTTGGGAGACCCAGATTGCTCTATCTCATCACCACACACATCAAGTTCTGAGGATCGCTACTCATTGCTCTCTTTCACTGGGCTCTTCAGACAGGCCGGCCTTGGGAATCCAAACTTCTAATGAACTTCTGGGGGTTTGGTTCACTCCCCCACCCCCACACCTCTATGCCAGCATCATAGGCCCAGAGGATTGTCCTTTCCACTCAGTAAAAACTGATCCCACAAGAGCCCTGTGTTCCCAAACACTCCCCTACAAGAAGGGGTCATCTCCCCCAAGCAGGGTGTATCCCCATTTCACAGATTTAGCCTCACCTCTGGCCAGGTTCTCGATATCTTTCTCCACTAGCTGAGTTCCTGTGACATCCAGGGTGAGCCCATCTTCACCTGGGATACAAGGGCAGGTAAGAGGGGCTCTATCCTGAGAGAGGCCTTGGGAGGGGAAGGGTGAGCTGCCCAGGAAGTGTGCTAAGTCAGGGAGCTGCTCCAGATCTTCTGTCTTTAGGAGAGACAGTGACAGGCATCGAGTACCGCCTACCTTCCAAGCTATCATTTTAGGGGTATAGTCCTCATTTTAGAGAGTGACCCACTGAAGAAGGACGGTGGAGTCAGGGAAATTGGGCTGTCTTAGGGCAGGAAGCGCCCTCTGACCTGCTTCATGTGGGTGGTGGTGTCTCTCGTTTTCTTTTAGTACAGCCCCTTCCCTTACCCGGAAGAGCCCCAAACCCACTAAGGAGGAAAGCAACTCGGGAAATCGGGCCTGCACCTCGCGCGCGCGCTGTTTAAATATGTATCTGCCAGCCGCACGAGGGGACCAGCAGCCGCTTACGCTCGATCGAAAGCCCTCCACGCAAGCCGAAGCCGGTGGGAACCTGGGCCACCTGGGCCCCAGCTTCCAGGGGAGGTTGGTGCGCGAGGGTCCTAGGGCTCACCTCGGTCTGTATTTGCGGGACTTGGTTGGGAGATACTCCTTTGGTCTGGATAGGATTTCCTCGTTTCCAAATCGTCGGCGGTCGAGTGATTGTCTTCCTTATCTGGTTCTTAAAGGCAATAAACCGAGTTTCAAGGAGAAGCAAAGAAACCGTGACCCCGATACGGACAGAGCTGCCACGGTCGGGGCGCCCGAGCCCTAATTAAAAGCGTTGTGGCCGCCGCTGGTTCCCGGCTGTGCGCCTGGGCTTGCACCCTCAGGCTTTGGGCCGGGCACCCCCTCCCCCGCGCGCGGTCTGCTCATCTCGAGCTCCACGCCCCCTCCCCAGCCCCTCGGAAAAGAACAAGACGAGCAGCCGAGCCCACCAGGGACAAGCGACCTACATCGCGCGCAGATACTGGGGCACCGCGAGCGCGCGTGGCCGCCGGGTCTGCCTGCGCCGCTCCCGCCGAGAACGCGGCCCAGGCGGCGACCCGCGCGGGGTGGCGGCGGGGGAGACATCCTTTCGGGCTCGGCCTGCCGGGATTTCCGAGGCCCTCTGCCCCTCCTCTTCGAGCCACTGGGGCCCGGCGCACCGGCAGGGCTCTCCCCCTGGTTGGGCCGCAGCTCCCGCGGCGATTCCAAGCGCGGGGTGTCCAAGCGCGCAGCCGAGCGTCTGCACCCTCCGCCCTAACCCAGCCCGCCCACGGAGGACCTCGAGGCCAAAACACTTGCTGAATAAATGAGAGGATTTGGAAGAGGTGCCAGGAGCGATTTTTAAAAAGGATTTAAGTCAGCGTGTGAGATGTGTAGTGTGGTGGACGAGGCGGTTTGTTAAGTGACCAAACGATGGAAGTTATTGGGAGTTCTCGCTTAGCTTCCTTTTCCTTTATTTTTCTCTCCCTCTCCCTCTTTCTCTCGCTTTCTCTGCCTCTCTCTTTTTTCTCCTGTCTTTCCTCGAAGTCCCCTCCCTCCGCCCCAGCCCTCCGCCCTAGGTCCCCACGTCGCATTGGCCAGCGACCTCGGCAGGGGGGCTGGGGGCGTTACCGTGGGCCTCGGGGGTGCAGAGGTAGGAGGCCGCGGGCCCCAGCGCCGCCGCGCTCTTCACGTGCTCGTCCCGCTCTGGCGCGTACACCTGCGGCGGCCGAAAATGACAGGCGGTTAGGCGGGCGCTTGAAGCGGCTCAGGGCCATTCGGCCCTGCGCCGCGGCCGAGAGGGAGCGCTGAGATGGGAGGCGGAGGTCTAGCCCGCGGGACCCGAGCGCCCCGGGCGGCTAGGAGGCACGCGGCGCAGCCTGGCGCCCTCGGAGGCCGCATCGCATCACCGTTGTAGTGTCAGGATAATTATTAGCGCCCTCGATAAATTATCAGAAAGACAAAGCGGCTCTCAAGCCAAGGACCGTTCACAGCGAGTCCCCCCTCCCCCAACTCCTTTTCGGCATCTTCCGCCAGCCCTTGCCCAGTCCCCGCATAAATGACGCCTTTCGCATCCAGCTAATGATTCGTGTTTTAATGGACCCAATGGAAATGTACAGGTGTGCGCACCCACTTTCAAACGGCCAACGATTTCAGCTTAGTTGCACAGCCCCGACCCGAACCCGTGGCCCAGCCAACCTGAGAGCCCCTCTCCCGCCCTGCAAGCGGTCTTGACAGCTGCCTACCAGTGAACCCTGAGGTTCCCAAGGCCAGAGTTGAAAGGGACTCCGAAAGCTACGCGTTGGGGTGGAGGTGGGACCGGTACTGCTGGGGCCCAGATTGAGGGAGACGCCGTCCTCTCCTCTCCTCATAGGCTTGTCTTCCCTGGGACTCTGATCCCCATCTGGGTGCCTCTGCCATCGGCCCAGCCTCGCACGCGCTTTTCTCTGGCTTTGGATCCCTTTATCTGCTCCGCGTTCTTTCCCCAGACCCCTTTTATTTCATTCTGTCTGTGTTACTGACGGTCTCTGCCTCTCTCCACCTCCCTTCCCCCCAACCAACAAAAACGTAAAGCACCCTTTTCTCAGGCCTGAACCGCGCCCCCCCCCCCCCCCCGATTTTCCGAAACCCTTACTCGGAGGTCCCAGCAAGTTCCACAGCGCTACCGAAGCTGGGCCTACACAGAGCAGCTCGGGCCTGCCGCTCCAACGCCTGCTCCAAACATAATCCTTGTCCCTAACTTGGCCAGTTCCTGCCCCACATCTCCGAGGTGCCGAGGGGTAAGCGGGGAGGCGCCACCAGCGAGGCGGGCGCGGGGCTCACCTTGGCCGGCGCGGGGCCCCCCAGCGGCCCGCAAGGCTCTCGCAGCTCATAGCCGCCACTCGGCGGGCTCCTCTCAGGTCTCCGCACCACGTCGTCGGCCGCCAGGTCCCCAAATGTTGACCGGCTGGCTGCGGGCAGCCCTGGGCGGCGCCGGGGACGAGGGCTGCCGCCATCTGGGGAGTCTGTGGGACCGTCGGCGCCCGAGGAGGTGGTAGACGGGGGCCCTGCGGGCTGGTCCGCGTCCGGGCCGCCTCCCGTGCTGGGCGCGCTGAGTACGCCCGGCTCGGTCTCGTCTGGAGCGCCCTCATCGTCAGGGAAGCGGTTGGACTCCACATCCACCTCGGGCTCGTCAGCAGTGTCCACGTCGGGCGAGGCGGAGTGGTAGCTGGAGCTGCCCTCGCTCAGAAAGTCTGGGCTCACGTAACCGCCGCCGGACCCCGCGCCCGGCCCCGGCCCACGAGCAGGCCCGGCGCCGTAAGCGTCGCGGGCGCTACCGTAGAGCTTGGCGATGCTCTCGGCGTCCTTGACCACAGGTCGGAAGGCCGACACGTAGGAGCCTTTGCGTGCGGGCGGAGGTGGCGGGGCAAGTGGGGCCAGAGGCGGCGGCAGCGCCTCGTCTGCGCAGTCCTCGTCCAGCGGCCCGCGGGACAGCGCGCTCGGACAGCGCTCCTCTGCGCCCAGGCCGCCCTCCTTGGCTGGCTCGGCACCGTCCAGGGACTCGGGGCCGCCGCTGCCGGCTGCCGCCGCTGCCGCCGCCGCTGCCGCCGCCACAGCAGCCGCCACGGCCTTGGCTTGGCTCTGCGCAGCTGGATAGGGCGGCACCGGCAGGCTGCCTGCCGCCGGCCAGAACATGGGAAACGTCGGGTATACGGTGGCTGCGGCGGCCGCAGCAGCCACGGCCGCTGCGTCCTTGGCCGCCCCAGAGGGCTGGTGACCCCAGAACATGGCTCCGCCACCCGGGCCAGGGCCTGCCCCTGGGGGCAAGTGGCCGGATCCTGGCCCGCCCGCGCCTCCGCCAGTGCCCGCACCCGCGCCGCTCCCGGTGCCCGGGCCTCCTTTGGGTTCGCCCGCTCCTAGCACCGGGTCGTCCTTTTTGGGGCAGAGGCCGAAGGCCGTGGGGAAGCCGTAGGGGTGAGGGAAAAGCGGCGGGGGCAGTTTCTGCAAGAGGCCAAAGCCCTTGCTGGGCACCGGGATCACTGGGTAGCTGCGTACGCCGGCGCCGCCACCAGGCCCTCCAGGGCCCGCTGGGCCGCCGGCTCCTGCCGCTAGACCAAGTCCCCGCTGCGGATGGGGAGGAGGCGGCCCAGGAGGCCCAGTGGCCTCGTCTTCGCCACAGCGCAGGGTTTTGTGGGGCGGCGGGCCTGGGGCCATCTCTGCGCCACACCCCGGGCCGCCACCGCCGCCAGCACCACCCTTCCCCTGTCCACCCGACCCGCCATTAGCGCCGCCACCGCCGCCTCCTTGCAGCGAGAAAGTCCGCTTGCGCGTGCCGCCATTGAACATGGCCTTGACGTCCTCCCAAGCGTGGCTCAGTTCGTCTGTGGCCGACTTGTCACTGAGTTTGAGGTGACGGCGCCACGAGTTGAAGTTGGCGGCGTCGGGCTGCGTGTACTTGGCGTCGGGTGTGCGGTGCGAGTGGAAGATGAACTTGTTAGGCGAGAAGTACATGCTGCAGTAGCCGCACTTAATGCACTTGGCACGCGAGCTGTTGTAACGCGCGGGGATGAAGCTGCCACGCGAGCCCCACGCGCACTCGTGCACCACATCAAAGGCGAAGTTCTCGGGCAGCTTGGGTGGCTTATGCTCGCCCAGGAAAGACTTGCACAGGCGTTCGGCCTCGCGCTTCGTGATCATACCGCAGCGGCGCGACGAGATCGGCATGGCCCCAGCCCGACGCAGAATCTCCAGCTGCACTGGCGTGCACTGCACGCACGTGATGCCCAGGGCCACACGGCGGTTATGGATCTCATTGTAGCTGTAGTTCTTGAGGAGAGTGTTGGAGATCTGCGCCAGGCAAAGGCGCTCCTGGCCGTCGATGACCAGAGACACGATAGGCACCCCGTACAGCGACGTCTCGCCCACCTGGTTGGGTTTGAGAGCGCTGGAGCCCGAGTAGGGTTGCAGCTCCTGCTTCGAGTTGGGTGAGGAGCTGCCCTCGCGCCCTGGCCCCAGCTGAGTGGTGAGAGCCTCCATGCCGCCGCTCCTGTGAAACAGAAAGTAGAGAGCAGATGAGCCATTTTCAGCGCCACCATGGCTTGGGCCCGCCCAGAGGGGCGCGCCGACTTGGGCGCGCCAGGAACTTGGCTACGGGGAGTCCAAGCTCATTCGCCCCCTGGATGGGAGACTTTTTGTTATTCAGACGCGTGCTGGTGCCACAACAAAAGCCCCTGAGGTCTGCGGAGAAGAAGGGGTATTTGAGACCTCAGGAATGCCCCGGCAGCTAGGAACCCAATTTTGTTTTCGGATTGTGGAGGAAGTGGGGCCCAGAGACGGAGAGTGACTTGCCCAAGGCCACACAGCAAAGCCATTTCCTAACCCAGGCTTCCCAACGTCCAGATCCGTGCGCCTTTGGCTACCCTCGCAGCCTGCCCTACCCGCCCGGGTCCTGAAGCCCGGACTTCGGGGACAGGCTGCCCCTCTGCTCAGTCGCGCATGCACGCGGGCGGGCGGGGGAGGCGCTGGGAGGGATACGGGGGGGAGGGGCGGTCACTGCCCATCTCCAGACAGCAGGGGGCGGGGGTTGGGGAGCAAAGAGAAGGAGGAGGGTCTCGAGGCCTTGGGGGAGGGGGGAGAGGCTGAGAGGACCGCTGTTCGCGGTGCTGAACCCGACTCTCCAAAGCACTCTGTGCGCTCCCAGCCCCAGGGCGACCCCCACCGCACCCAGGTCCCTGCCGAGCCCAAGCCAGTTTCCGAGGATAACAGCACTGGTTTCCACAAACCCGAGCTTCTCCTCTCATGCCCAGGGCCTCGCGTTCGTTGAGAAGAAAGATTCCGGCTGGAAATACAAACCGTTTTTTTCCCCAGCCATCAGTGGAACCAGGGTCCCGCAGTTCCTAACCACATTTTCTGCATTTTTAGCTGCGTTCCAAACCAAAGCTGGTTTCCATCAGGGTCAGCGCGTCGGACAGAGGGGTTCTCGATGAAGTTTCTCAGGAGCCACTTCTCCTTTGCTTCTAACAGCCCATTCCCTAAGTTTTCCTCCTTCTTCAGATATGCCTTTCCTGCTCAGGCCAAATGCTGTCTCTCCCTGCTCCAGGCTTCTTCTTTTGGGGGAGTCTCCTGAGTATACTTCAAGCCGGCCTGTCCCAGTTCATATGGGTTGAGAGGAATCCTGGCCAGTATCCTGAGCCACAAGGCTCCAGGTCAAAAGTTGCTGCCAGTCCAGTGCTTTGAACTCTGGCCCAAGCAGGGACGTAGCCTCTCCCGTGGACCTCAGCAGCAGAAGGATCCAGGGATTGATGCTTGGGGCCCTCTAGGTCGCCTGGCCCAGCCACGTGTCCTCAGACACCGAAGGCTCTCATCCGGCCCACGGCTGCAGGCGCTCCTGCGGCCCAGGCAGCTCAACCCAGAGGGCTCCTCCCGTAAACTCGTCAGAAAAGGCAAATCCAATTTCAAAGGGGCAGCTCCAGCGAGACTGGGGATCCAAGTTCAAAAGCCTTCATCGAAGAGACTGGGCTCTTCTGTCTGTCTCTTTCCCTCCCTCTGTTTGTCTAGGTGCCCCTCATCTGTCGATCTTATCTGTCCCTGAGCTGCCTGTCTCTCCCAGCTTGCTCCTCTTTCTCCCATCTGTCTTCATACCTTCTTCAAGTATCAAGCTATTTATCTGTTATCTGTCTGTTTCATCTTTATCTCTGCTGATCGAATTGAAACAAGTTGACCCTCCTTTCACGTTAAAGTCCCCTGTAACATCTTAGGAGGCAAAAACACTGTCCTAACTCCCCAGCTGAGGCAAGCCCCGCAGCCCCCTGAAGAGCTCTCAGGCGGGCTTGAGGAGGTGACGGGGGGTTCCGAGGCTCTGGGAAATGACGATATCTTCTCGGTTTCCCGAAATCGGCAAGTGTGCCCTGCCCGCATGCAGTGAAGGGTGCGCCTCAGAGCAGAGCGCGTCCTCCCCAAGCTGAGGGTCTGGGAGCCCCGCGGGGTTTTCCGGAGTGGAGGGGGCTCTGGGCCCCAGAACAAGGAGAAGGGGGGCCCTAGGAAAGGAACCGAATTTCGAGGGCCAGAGCGGAAAGCCCGGGCAATGAGCTGTACGCAGCGGCCAGGAGCAGCTGCCAGGGCTGCCTTGCGAAGCCCTCTCCTGCTCCTGGGGCTTGAGGGGTGAGCTTGGAGAGGGCGACAAGGCGGGAGGCGGACAGCAGTGGGAGTGAGGCGATGGAGTCTTTAGGTATAATAATAAAAACAACAGACACAAGAACCCAAATCGGAACTAAACGAAAAAAGCTGTAGGGGCAGGGCGCGGGGGCGGCGGGCGACCGGACGGGGGTACTCACCGTGCGGCGGCGGCGGCGGCTGGAGCCGGGCGAGCGGTGAGAGGAGGTGCGCGGCGGGCGGAGCGGCGGGCGGGAGTCCGGGATCCGCCGGGCTCTCCGGGTGACGGCGCGGCCCCTCCCCGCGCGCGCGCACAGCCGCGCTCCCGGGCTCCTCGCGCTCACACCCGCGGCCCCGCTGGCCCCTCCCGCGCGGCGCCCGCTCTTAGCGGGCGCGGGACGCCAGGGCCCCTTGAGCGAAGACGTGTGCCCTGCGCCGCTGCCCCCGAGGGCCCGGAGGGGCCTGGAGCGGAGGCGTAAGCCTGGAGCGCATGGTGCAGCGACGGGCTCGGCGCGGTCACAGCCCGAGTGGCGAGGCCGGCGCGGGGCGAGCGCGCCTGACAGCTGCGAGCCGGGGCGCCACACCCACCGCCCGCGCAGTCACTCGCGCCCTCCCGGGGTCCTCTAGCCCGCGGGCCACGCGCCGCGCCCGCCGCCTCCTGCAGCTCCCGGGCCTGCGCGCCCCAGGTAAGCGGCCGCACACCTGCGCCCTGCGCCCGGCACCTGCGGCCCACGCTCGCCAAAGGGGACAGGAGGGAGGAAGGGCCTGGGGTCGCAAAGTTTGCCTCCCAGGACAAACTGGGGAGGGCCCAGCCCTCCCCGCCAAGGCGCCAGGAGCTGTCTGGGCCAAGGCCGGATGACCGGGCTGAGGAAGGCTCTGGAGGATGGGGCGCGAGGAAGGGCATCACACTTTTGGGCCAAAGCAGTGGATCCCGGGAGTGGCCCTGGGGAGCCAGTTAGGTAACCAGAGGCCAGCTGGGGCAGAGGTAAGAGTGTGGGCTGAGGCGGGGGTCGGGGGGGGCGCTCCACCATTTCTCCACCACTTCTGATTTGGTTGGGAGGCGTCAGGACGCCTCCAGCCTGGGGAGGGACGACTCCTTCACTAAGCAGTGGAATTGGGTTTGGGCCACCCTCCCTTGGTTGCTTCCCCCCACCAACAGCGACCTGCCCAGGGTAGGAACTAGGTCATCGTTGGGAGATACCGGGGGGTCAACTACTTTCTAGGTGGCTGCTAGAATCTTCTCCAGCTCTCCTGCTAACTCAGTTTCCCAGTAGTAGGGGTTTAGCCCCCTGATGCTCCAGATACTCCTTGGCATCTTCTCTCTTTACAAAGCTCCATTTCTCTCCTCCTTGTCTTCCCTCTGTGCCTGTAGGTTTCTTTCTTCACTATTCTTTCCCCCGACTACCCCTTTGGGTCACCGTGTTCTCCCTTTCAATCTCCGTCTCTACTTCATTTGAGTTACCAGTCTCACCCCCTCCCTATTTCTTCATACCCGGGCGCCCCCTCGAACCCCCCACAGCATTAAGTGTCCTTAATGGACACGTTAATTAAACTGTAATTAATCATACTGTCCAGACTAAGTTTGAACAATTACCCTAATCAAACAGAAGTTAATAATGGCAGGGATGGCCCGGGGCGCAGCGGGCCGCCCGGGCAGGGGACGCAGCGGCCACTGCGGCTACCGACGTCGGAAGCAGCAGCTAGCGCAGCCCGTCCTTGGAACACCAACGGCGCCATAAATCTTCCGCGGCCAGCGGCGCGGGGTCGCGCTCGCCCCCGCCCCCTCGTTTTCCCTTTCGCTCTGGGTTACAGGCCCTCTCCCCTCCTGCATTCCGCCTGCTCTGGGGTTTGTCACTCCTTCTCCTTCGTCAGTCCACTTCTCTCCTCTCGTTTTTCTCTTCTTCCCTGGCTCCCAAGGACCCTGGGAGAATCCTCTGGGGGCGCGAAGGGATTGCCCAGGCCTTGCCCTTGGAGAGAGGGAGCCTGGCCTGACTCGTTTGTCACTTCCTCCCCTTGGCTAACATGTTATCCGAGGCCTCAAAAACTACCCCCAAGTTTAAGGGTTCTGTCTGCTCTGCGGGGGCCCTTCTAGAGCGGCATCTTGCTCTTTCACCTCCCTCAGTTTCCGTCTTCCTCTCTCTTGGATCTCTTTGCCTTTTTCTCGTTTCTCTCAGAGCCTGTTCAGCCCTTTTCTCTGCTTCTGGTCCCTCCATTAATGCGTCTTTCCCAGGCTTTGCCTCTGTCCTGCTCAGACTCTCTCTCTCTTTACCGTCCCCCGTCCCCTTACACTTCCCTCCGAGGTAAACAGGAAACCCATTTTCCGTCCCAGTCCGAGAGCCACCCCCAGCCACCACCTGCTCATCCCCCTTCCCTCTGCCCGGCCTCCCCCATCCCATAATTACAATCTCGTTCGGTAATTATTCTTAGGCTCCTAATGATTTTTTAAAAGGCATCTCAGAATTCGGTGTGGTAGTGACAACGGTCGCGGAGCCAGGACGCCCCTGGGGTAGTGAGGAGGTGGGAGTGGAAAGAGGAGGGGCAAGGCCTGCCTGTCCTGCCTCTATTGTACTGTGAGGGCCAACAGCGCCTCCGGGGCCGGCCTCTAGGGCGTTTCCGGCAGCCTGGCCCCGGGCCCCTGGGGACTTCTCAGACAAAAGTTCCTTCCCCGGTTGTGGCACTAAGGCTGTGCAGGGTCACCCCTGCATCTCCGTTCAGCACCAAGCTGCAGACAGCTCCCTGCACCCAAGACCCCCTTCGCAGACCCCACCCAACGCTCCATCCAGGGCCTGAGCTGGAGAAAGACTGACGGCGTGTGGAGAGAGGCTGGGGAGGTGACATCGCTCGCTTGGGGGGTAGTGGTCTCCGGTGAGTGGGTGTCGGGGGTGGGGTCTGGGCTCTGCTCTGGACCAGCATCCAGTTGGTTAGTATCACTGTGAACTGCATTTTACAGTTGCACGGGGCTCCCAATGGCCGTGGGAGTAGGTAGGGATCATTTATTCCCATTTCACAGGCAGGAAACTGAGGGTCATCTAGTGAAAGCCAACCCACCCAAGTTCCCCAGGCAATAAGGGACGCAGACTGATCTCCCAGACGCCAAATGTGCCTTGAACGCTGCTGACAGAACCTCGCTTAGTGAAGGGAAGATAAGGAATGCGCAGGACCGCGCAGCTCACGAGGAGCTTTTATTATCACAAAACACTTCGTGCAGAGGAAAGAGGCCTAGCAATGCCAGGTCACTTGCTCAGGTTCAGGCAGCCAGTGCGGGGCAGCGCTGGGACTTGAACTCCGGCTCAGACTGGGGAGGGTGGGAGCCGTCTTCCTCAGAGGGCGCTGTGGATCCTGCGGCCCAGTGCAGAGTCTGAGGAGACCGCGGCACTCAGTGCCCTTGGTCTTTCCGACCCCCATTAGCGCGGATTCTCTCTTTTATCCATTGCGGGGTGGCACTGAGGTGGGAAGGCCGTTCTCCGGGTCACGTGCTCCCCCACCCCCACCGCCGGGTCCGCTCTGCCTCCGCGTCCCCGGAGTCGCGTCCACGCGGCCGGGCGCCCGGGCCCCCATTCGGGCTCCGGCATGGGCTGGGGCTGGGGCTGGGCGGCCGCGCCTCCTCCGCGAGCACATATCTTTTACCAGTTGAATTAACGGCAGTTTTCGTCAGTTAATTAGGTTTAATTTACATAATTAGTACAGTATAAAGAGGATTGGGGATAATCATGGGGTACGTAGCGCTTACTGTGTAAACACGTATTCTGAATTAAAAATCAGATGTAATTAAGGCGCGCAGGCCCTGTTTAGGCAGGGTTTTAATTGTAATGAATTTCTAATTAACACTCAATGATTGCCAAATGCAAAGGGCTGTAAAATTTTCTTGTAGTTTTGCTAATTTATTGTTTACTTAATATCTGGATATTAATCCGACGGCCAGATAGACCCGAACCCCGCGCGGCGGCCCCGGCCCGAGCCAGTGAAGGTGGTTGGGCGGGGCCTGCTGGGCCGCAGCCCGAGAGCAGTGCTCAGGTCCCGGGAGAGGCAGGGGCCCCGCCGTTCGCGCGAACCTGCTCAAAGCTACCGACCCACCTCACTCTGGATGCGGCCGGCCAGAAAGCCTGAGGCTCCGGGAGGGCCGGGACTTGCCTGAGGCTGCACACTCTGGGCTTCTGGCGCCCAGACCTGGCTCTTTGGAATCAGAGGCCAGGCCAACGCTCCTCCCAGCGGAAGACTCCCAGCTCCTCGTCATCGGAAAGAGCGAGGGAAGTTGAGGCCCAGAGCCCGTTCTTCCATTCACCACTTGAGTGACGTGGACCTTCACTTGGCTTCAGTATCTTTCTGCATCTGTAGGATGGGCACATTGACCAGCACCTTTTCAGAGTGAAGGATTAACCCGCTAAGGAGGCTCATCTCTCTTTGGAGCCCCGGGGGTGGGGGTGGGGTGGGGAGTGGGACCTCAGCGCCCCTGCTTGAATGTTGATCCCAGAGCTAAGAGGCTTTGGGAAAAGGTTCGAAGGTCGTAAGGCCTGGTTCTGTTCATCCTGGGGTTGGCTCTGCACTTGGGGAAGCAAGTTAGGCTGGGAGGGCCTGAGTGGGGAGCCCAGGTCCGAATTTCTTTGCCTCAACCTGAAGCCTCCAAGACCTGAGCTGAGGTATGTGGTAAGAGGGTAGGCGAGTAGCTGGGCTGGCCCCAGGGCTTCCTCTCTGTCCAGATCTCTAGTTTGTGTCCCTGCTCATATCCCAGCTCCCCTCCCCTCCAACGGCTCCCCTCTGGTCCTTGCCAGCTTAGCCACAAGCCTCTTTCCAAGGTCCTTAGCACTGGGAGTCTGTGCGCACTCAGAAACTTCCTACAGACCCAAAGAAATACACCAAGAAAATTCAATGGCATCTAGAGACTTCTTAACCCACAGAGCAGGCTAGCTTTGCTTCTCTTTCCAGTGTCTGCTTTTCAGAAGTCTCAGAGCATTCTCCTGAATGCAACACTGCCTCCTCTAAGCCTGCCTGCTTCCCTGGGCCCGCATCCCTCTGCCTCGTACTGTTTCGTTTTCATCATTAGATTGCTCACCAGTTAATACTTCGCAATTAGTTATTTATTTGTATTTTCTGAATCTCTCATTGGAATGTTTTATTTGCTATTGTATTCCCGGGGGGCCTAAAACAGGGTCCAGCATACAGTAGGTACTCACCGTATTTGTTGATTGAATGAGTGAACAGCATTTGAGAGTAAGGGCTGTGAGCCCCAGCCCAGGTCCCAGTTGACTTGCTGGCCATAATGACTGAATGGCACCCTTGGTGTCGAGTGGCCAAGTGGTTCTTCAAGAGTAAAAGGTTCTGTGCTCCTTGGTGATGTCTAGGAGGTCCTGGGATTCCCACCATCCTCACAGGTTCAGGCAAGACGGCTCAGGTAGAGCCCCCAAAGTCTTGCCCTCTTGGAAGGTGGGGATAGGGGTGCCCAGGTGGCTCAGTCGGCTACGCGTCTGACTATTGGTTTCAGCTCAGGTCAGAGTCCTGAGATCAGCCCTGCCTCCTGAGATCGAGCCCCACCTCAGGCACCTTGCTCAGGGTAGAGTCTGTTTGAGATTCTCTTTCCCTCTCCCTTTGACCTTTCCCTGGCACACACAGTCTCTCATTCTCTCTCCTAAATAAATAAATAAATAAATAAATAAATAAATAAATAAATAAATAAATAAATAAAATCTTTTTTAAAAAAGAAGAAGGTGTGCATAGGCCCTGGCAGGCAGGCAAGTTGGCAGACTTGCTGAGCTCTCCTTGGTTGTAAGGGGCTTCCTTCCCAGGGCCTCTGTCCACTTGTCATAGTGGGGGAGGGCTGGAAAGAGGACAGACCCTAGAGCCAGTGAGACCTGTGCTCAAATCTCAGTTCTGCTCTGAGTCTTCAAACCCTCATCAGTAGTATCGTCATATGGGTGTCACGGTGATGTTAGAATGATTAAATAACCTGCTGGGTGTATGGCACATACCCAGGTCTGGGGCTAGAGTGAGGTGCCTGGGGTGCAAAATTTAAGGAGACATTTTCTTTCTGAGTCCTGAAAATCCTTCCCCTAGACTCAGCCTGCACAAAGCCCATGACCATGCTCAGCACATATGGGTTTTCCCCTCCTCGACAGCCTCAGATCACTTCCAGATGGCTGCCCAAATATTGGTGGAGTCCAGTTGCTGGGACAGGTCAAGCTTTACTGAGATGTAATTCATGTACTACGTAATTCACCTATTTAAAGTGTACAAGTCAATGGTTTTTGTATATTCAAAGAGCCATGCAACCATCACTTTTAGAACATATTTATCACCCCAAGGAAAAACCTTGTACCCATTAGCTATCACCCCACAGCTCCCCACCCTCCCAGCCCTAAGCAACCACTACTTTCTGCTTCTATATATTTGCCAATTCTTGACATTTCCTCTAAATAGAAACAAACAATATGTGGTCTTTTGTGACAGGCTTCTTTAATTTCACATAATGTTTTTAAGGTTTATCCATGTTGTAGCATGGATCAGTGCTTTATCCCTTTTTATTGCCAAATAATATCCCTTTGTTTTGGTATCTCTTATTTTGTTTGGGTTGTCTCCATTTCTTGGCTATCACGAATGAGGCTGGTATGAACATTCATGTGCAAATTTTCGTGTGGTTGTTTGTTTTTTTTTGTGTGTGTGTGTATGTGTGTGGTTGTATGTTTTAATTTCTCTTGAATATAAATCTAGGTGTAGAATTGCTGGGTCATTTAAGAACTCTACACTTAACCTCTTAAGAAACCAGACTTTTTCCAAAGCACTGCACTATTTTACATTCTGCCAGCAATATATGAGGGTTCTGGTTTTTCCACATCCTTGATAATGCCTATTATCACTTATTATTATTTTTAAAAAGATTTTATTTATTTATTTATTTATTTATTTATTTATTTATTTATTTATGGCACGCCAACATGTATGTCAGGGGGAAGGGCAGAGGGAGAGAATCTCAAGCAGACTCCCTGCTGAGTGCAGAGCCCCAATACAGGGCTCAATGTCACGACTCTGAGATCAGGGCCCTGAGATCACCACCTGAGCCAAAACCGAGAGTCAGACGCTCCACCGAATGGACCACCAGGTGCCCCATCATTTCTTTTTATTATAGCTATCTTAGTGGGTGTGAAATAGTATCTCATTGTGGTTTTGACTTGTATTTCTCTGAGGACTAGTGATTTTGAGCATCTTTTCATTGCTTATTAGCCATTGTACATCTTCTTTGGAGACATGTTTGTTCAAATCCTTTCCCCATTTTTTCAATTGGGTTATTTCTAGTTTCATTACGGAGTTGAAAGAGTTCTTAATATATTCTAGGTACAAGTCTCTTGTCAGATACAGGTTTGGCAAATATGTTCTGTGAGTTGTCTTTTCACTTTCTTTAGGGTATCCTTAAAACACCTAAGCTTTTATTTTTGATGACACCCAATTTTATTGATTTTATTTTTTGCTGCTTGGGCTTTTGGTGTCATATCTAAGAGCTTTGCCAAACCCAAGGTAATAAGATTTACACCTAACATTTTCTTCTGAGTGTCATAGTTTTAGCTCTTAGATTTAGGGCTATGACCGATTTAGAGGTAATTTTTGTGCATGATGTGAGGTAGGGATCTAAATTCATTCTTTTGCATATGGATATCCAGTTGTCTCAGCACTATTTGCTGAAAAGATGACTCTCTCCCCATTAAATTGTCTTGGCACCCTACTGGCTTTCCTGGTGGGGAGAAATGATTATCCTTCTTTCCCCAGGAGAGATGGGGCCTCCCCAGAGAAGGGCCCCCTCAGCCTCCTCCCTCTGCAGATGCAAATGGAAGTTCACCATAGTTACTCAGGAATTAGGAACCGGTCATTCTCCAGCAAATACCTTGGGGCTTTCCCCTTCTCCCATTGACAATTCACTTCTCCCGTCTGCCTTCCGGTGTGTGAGGCACGTGCCTCTTTTACTACATAGCCTGGACGGAGGGACGAGGGGGAGTTCCATCTCTCTCTGTTCTTCTCTCGGAGTAAGAGTCCTAAGAGAACCCAGCCCGCTCCTTACAGGGAGCGGCTGTGGCTGAGCTTCAGGCACGTATGGGTGTAAATCTTAGGGCTTTGGCTGTGAAGCTTTGGGCAATCACTTCGCCTCTCTGTGCCTCACCTTTCTTGACTGTGAAACGGCATGCTGGCATCACAGGACTGTTGGGAGAACTAACCGAGATGAGATACGCCAAGAGCCCAGCACTGAGCCTGGCACATGGGTGGGGGCTCAAGTTTCCTTAGCTACTACCACTGGAAATGGGAAAGTGCCCCTGCTTCCAAGCGTGGCTGCCCTCCGAGCCCTCATCCTCTGGCCCTTTGCCCTGCTTTATTTCTTCACAGCCATTGTCCTCACCTGAAGTTATGGTATTCTTTCTCGTCTGTCTCCCCTGCTGGAACGGGAGCTCCGGAGTGCAGGGACTTGCCTTGCTCCCCGCTGCGTCCCCAGCTCCGGGCACACACGAGATGCTGAGGAAGTGGCTGATGAATAATAGCGTCTCCAGTGCCTGCAGTGGGTCCCGCTGAGGATCCAGAGAGGCCCCGGGGCGCCCCCCGCGCCAGCCAGTGCCCAGGATGGCTGAGGTCCTGTTAAGGGCCCAGCCTCCAAGGCTCAAGCAGGGGAGTGGAGCTGGAGGTCCGAGGGAGCCTGGCTCGTGAAGAATGGGTGTTGGAGGTGCTCGGCGCATGGCGCTGGGAGAGAGCATACACGGTCAGTGGGGAGGGCGGCTAAGGACGGCAGCCTAGAACACGGGCTTTATAAACTGTAAAGGGATATACACATGGGAGGGTTTGTTCCAAAGGCATATGGGCAGCCTGGGCTGGAAAATGAAGAGGAGACATTGTTTTAGATTCCTATTGCTGCTCTACCTAAAGGAGCACACTGTTTTAAAACAGTACAGATTCATTATTTTATGATTCTGGAGGTTAGAGGTTGGAAGTGGGTCTCACTGGACTAAAAGCAAGGAGCTAGCAGGGTTGTGTTCCTTCTGGAGACTCTAGGGAAAATTGGTTTCCTTGCCTTTTCCAGCTTCTAGAGGCCACTTATATCCCTCGGCTTCTGGCTCCTTCCTCCATCTTCAAAGCCAGCAGCCTCATAGCCTTAAATCTCTCTTGACTCTGCCTCTCCTGCCTTCTCTCCCGCTCTCAGGGGCCCCTGCGATCACACTGGGCTGACCTGGATAATCCAGTTAATCTTAATTTAAGATTAGTTAGAGGACAGGTGATTAGCAACCTTAATTAGCCATGTAACATTAATATATCCATAGTTTCTGGGTATTAGGATGTGAATTTCTTTGGGGGGGGGTTTTCTTATTTTGCTTCCTACAGATGGAGGGAGGCAGACAAAAAGTGGGGAGTCACAGGGACTGAGGGGTGACTGTGTGGGGGTGTGTTAAGTGGGGTGAGCAGGGTAGGGGCATGACCTACCTGTCCTGGTCAGCATCAAGGATGATTTAATAATGACACCAACAATCCAGGATGTGGGTACTGTCATCACCCCATTTGACCAATGAGGGAACTGAGGCTCAGAGAGGCTAGGCATCCTGCCCAGGGTCACACAGTCAGTCAGTGGAAGAGCCAGGACTTGGGCCCAGGTCTGTGTGACCTCAAGCCCATTCCTTCCATTGCTACATTCCACCATCTCCCCCACTGGGTTGCCAAAAAGGGACCCTGGAGGCCACGGGGTAGAGGAGAAGGGCTCCATGCGCATGTCAGAAGACTCACATTGAAGGCTGCCTCTCTCTCTCACTGCCTTGTAGACCAAGGGATTTAAAATTTTATTTTTAAAAATTGTTATAAAAATAAGGAAACTGAAGCGCACCTACGCCCCATGCCTCCACAGCATTTATTAGAATCTTGTTCCCAGAAGGCAGGAGGACCAGGCCTCTTCACTGAGTTTGCTGTAGCCCTGCCCTTCCCCCTCCATTTATTTATCTGCTAGCCCACCCCCTCCCCAGCATCTCTCCTGAATGCCCGTGCTGCCCTAGCTCCTACCTTCCTGGGCTCTCACCCGAATGACGCAGACAGATGGTGTAAGAAAACAGATCAGGATACACAGCAAGGCTGGACCAGGGCTCTGGGGCCACAGGTGGACAAGTCTGTCCACCTCCCTACTCCACCTCTCCCTCCCCAGAACTGCATTTCAGCCTTGAAGGATGAGTCGGAGTGAGGAGACAAAGGGTGGCTGGGAAAGGTGTCGGGGCTGAGGGAACAGCCTATGCAATGGCTTGGCTCACTGGGGAGCAGAGCGTTACCTCCTGTGATGGAAACCCGGAGTGGGAGACAGAACAGAGGAGGGCTAATCACGCTCCACCCTTGCAGGGGTGCCGGGAGGGCCAGACGAGGCGAGGCTGAAGGCAGCTTGTGGGGCCCAGCGGATGCTGCAACAAAGTATTATTTCTTTTCTTTCTCAGAACCAAAGTGATCTGGACCCAGTTACTCTGGGTACCCTCAATTCCTCTTTTTCCATCCTGCAGCCCTTGCTGCTTTTCCCAGTATGTATCCCCACAGCTCTCCCCACTACCACCCCCTACTTCCCCCAAAAGTGGGGGGATAAAAAGCACATCCCTGGGAAGGACCTGCGGCCGAGCCTGACTTCCCCCGACCAAATGCCTTTAACTAAGTCTGTAGACAGTGGAGACTTTTTATCCCTTGCAAGTTAATGCGAACTGTTAGGGAGATAAATACATGACAGGGCTGCGGATGGACTGTTGGGCTCAAAGGAGGGAGATTTGTCTCACTTTAGAAGAAGGACCTGGAGGGCTCAGCCCCATCGACTCGTTCATTGCACTGTTATCTGCCAGAGATGTGGTGACACCACAGCAATTAAGACAAACTTTAGTCTCTAAGTTCGCGCCTGCAATCTCTGGCTTCAAAACAAGACAAATGATACCGCCAAGGGAGGAAACAAAGTCTTTTTCAGACTCTATCCAAAGTCACAGCGAATATTTGTGGTTGTTCAGCAGAAAATCTGTCATTATGAGGCCCGGGCTTCGCGGCCCCCACCCCCGCCCCGCACTACACCCCCAGCCGGTCTCCAGGACTCCACCCGGGGCCCAGCCTGCTCCGCCCCCGACACCGCCCTCCAGACCCCCAGTTTCGGAGCCTCTCTGGTGGGTCAGGGACACTGCGTCTGCCCACCAGAAAGGAAGTGCCATCAAAACCCAGCCCCACCACTGAAGGCTGGCCGACTTCCTCCCACTTTCCTTCTGCTGCCTTCACTCCACGCAAGCAGCTAGGGCCCGGTGAAGGAGCAGGCTCTGGGGGACTTGGCCCTGAACCATTGACTGCCTCTGCCTGCCCTGGGCTCCCCTGCTGGCCGCTCCCCACATCACCACCCCTGCTGGCCTTCGCCACGCAGCCCTCTGCTGTGGCCCCGTGCTGCTGCTGGCCGAGTCCCACCGGCTTGTGGTGGAAACACTCTGACCCTCGGTGTGGAAGTTAGGACCTGGTGCAGGAACCATCTTGGGAGTCCCCCTGCCCCAGTACCGTGTCAGGAACCCTGGGCTGCCTGGGCTGTGGTGAGGGGTCAGTGCTGGCTCCCTGCTTGCCCTCCTGCTCTCACGGCTCCCCGGCCTTCTGCCGGCCTGCCTGGCACTCCCCCGGCCCCCACCCCAGGGCTCAGGGCCTGTGTTCTGTCTCCCATCCCCCTTCTACACTGAGAACAGAGGCTCCCATCTTCACAGGGCCCAGACTGAGTTAGCTAAAGGATGAAGTTCTAATGGGGAAAGCGGGCAGCAGTCAGTGGGACAGGAGCTGTCTTTGAGACAGCGTCCTGGCCTTGCTGGGCTCCCCCAGCCACGTGGAGGCGGCTGCCATCCCCTTCTGACCAACCTGTGTGACAGAGAGGCTCCCGAGAGTTGCCGGCGCGTCCTCCCAGCACTCCTAGGACCTCCCTTTGAGGTTGTACTCTGGCCTTCAGTCTTGAGTATGTATAGATCTGGAAGCCTATGCTCAGCAGGAGCACAAGGCTCTAGGCCCTTGGCTTCCAGGCAGGACCCCTGCAGCCTTCCTCAGCCAGGTTCGAGTACTCAGCCCACCTTGTACTTGCCTGACCACAACCTCCCCAGCAGGGCCCCAGGCTGGAGGCTCGGGGTCAGACTGGTCTGGGCCGCAAGGACTCTGTCTAAGCACACCTGGGGAACGAGGGTCCCACTTTCCTCCCTCTGTCTCCATGGCCTTTATTGGAGGATCCCCAAAGCTCTGGGATCCTGTGACCTTTATTTCCCACATGGGAACCGAAGGACAGGACCAGGAAGGGGCAATGGGCAGAGTGGCAATGGGCCCCCGTGTCTCCAAGCCAGGGCAGCACTTGCTCCCCAGTGTGACTTGGGGGCCCTGTGAGGACGCTCCTGTCCTAGAAACATTCCCCTTCAGGCTTCCCTGAAGTTCTGAGAGGACCGGAGCTGCCTCTCACAGGGTTTGGGTTTCTGGGAGGCTCTGGGTAGGAAGTAGATGGGCTTTACTAAGGGCTGGAGCAAGAGGCCAGGACAGGAGAGTGACAAGTCCTAGGCAGAGGGGGCTGCTCCAGGGGCTTGGGGCCTGAATGCCCCCTCCTTCCATTCTGCCAGGCCTCCTTCCCACACCTTGGAGCACCTTCCCCCTGCCAGCCCTGGCCAGCCCTGGGGAGAGAGGAGTCAGACTCATCCCTGCCCTGGAGGGGCTCACAGTCTGTACTCAGAGAAAGGAATAAGGAATGTTCCAAGAAGAGATGCCATCTGAGGCCTGACGGGAGGTGTGGGAGCTGGCCACGCGGACAGGTGGATGATGGCTGGGCAGAGGAAGAGCTCACTCCCGCCCTGCGTGTTCCAGGTCTCAGCCCTCCCACGGCCCCTGAGCGCAAAGGCAGTTTGCCCTCGGGGCTGCTGAAGGTGATGGGGGGCGGTGACTGAGCCTCACCAGGCAAAAGAGGGTCTTGCTGTCTAGCTAAGGGGGTCTTTGCAGGAGAGCCCAGCTCCCCATCCTCCCAAGACTTTGAATAGAAGGAAACTTAGATCTTGGGGCCACCCCAAAGCAGGGGCTTTCAATGTGGGGTCCATGAGTGAGTGGGCTCCGGGGGTTCCAACCCTAGTTGTGAACAAAACTTGGTGTGCGCACACGTGGGTGCACATCCTTCTGGGGCAAAGTGTGGGATGCTCATGGGGGTAGCCCCTGCTCGAGAACACCAGGGCTGGGAGAAGCTACAGGACCCCGTGAAATCAACACCTGCATCTACTGATGTGGAAACTGACGCTCAGATGGACACGAGCCCCGTCCAAGGTCAACCCAGAAGCCCTGCTGGGACTTCAGCCCGCCCTCTGGAGCAGTGTCTCCCAGTACCACTGGGGGCGCTCTGCCTGTGTGTCCCAGGGGGCTGGTCCCAGAGCAGATCCCTGGGCCCCATTCCCACAGATATTGACAAAGCATCTTTGCACACCAGTGTGTGTGTGCAATTCTGGGCTAGACAGAGGACAGGGCCCATGTGTGCTTGTTCACACGCACATATGTATGCTCGGGGAGCCGACTTTTAGAGCTGTTTTTAAGGGTGGGGTTCGGAGTTCCAAACCACACTTTGCTACTTACTCGCTGGGAGACCTCGGGCCACGTCTCTTGGCCCCTCTGTGCTTCAGTTTCTCCATTTGTAAAACAGGCAGATTACTACTACCACCTACCTCATGGCATTGCGGTGAAGATGAGAGTCAAGGAAGCAAGCCTTCAGCACGGGGCTGGCCTGGAATACCTGCTCATTTTCTCCACCTCCCCTGTCTTGGTGTCTGGGGATGACAGGCTTGCCGGGTGCACCTTCTTGAAGCAAGGGTAAGCGTTAAGTCTGGGTGGTGGCTGGTTCACATTCTGGGGCGGGCAGACCCCTCTGGGGAGGCCCTGAGCTTTCCCCACTCCCTGAGCACCTCTTTTTCAGGAGTGCCACACTCCGTGTTCCTTGCAGCCCTCCCTGCCCAGAGCCCTGACTCGAGGAGCAGAAGCCGTGATGGCCTGGGCCTCATCCAATTCTGTGACCTTCCTAGCCCCAGGCACCAGCAGGTGCTCAGTAAGAGATGAGCATTCTGTTTGAGGCCAAGGGGCAGCTGGGAACCTGTACCACCTTGAAAAGTGTTACTAAAAGTCGGAGGACTCCGATCCTGCGGGAGAATGCAAAATGATGCCTGGCCAACAGACTGAGCACGGGCTGGGAGTCACAGCCCCCCTACCACGTCAGCCATTCGGCCAACAAACGTTCACTGGGCGCCTGCGAGGCCGGGCTCTGTTCTTGGCACAGGGGAGCGGGTACCATGTGAAGAAAACAGAGCAGCATCTCCGCCCTTGTGGAGAGTGTATATAGCGGACTGGAAGCAAGAAGACAGAAGGCAGGTTGTGAAAGTAGTGCTTTGTCACATTGTAACAAATACCGTAAGGACAATGTGTAGGCAGAGGGAACATGAGTCCCAGGGAGGTGTGGAGGGCTGCAATTTTCAACAGAGTGGTCAGGTCAGAACTCAGTGAGATGCTGTCTGAATACAGATCTGCTCCCACACCAAGTACAAAGGCCTGTGTTAGTCGGCATGACCCCAGCTGCCAGTTACATATCGACAGAATACTTGTGTTCTGGCTCAGTGGGCTGCGTTCCTCCACGTGGTGACTCAAGGATTCAGGCTCCCTCCATCTGGGGCTTGGCCTTCCCCAGCCTCCCACCACAGCCAGGAGGAGAGAGAAAGGGGAGTGGAGAAGGCACTTCTGCACCTTACATTTCTTGACCTGGAAGCAACGGACCACCTGCTCTCTCCTTCCATTGACAAGTGCTACACGGCCCCCTTCAGTGCAAGGGGGACTGGGACATGTCCTCCTGGGCCGGGCAGTGACTTCCCAGCAACCGCCCTAAACGATGGAGGGAGTGTGAACCTCCCGGGGTTGACTAGATGTCTCTGCTGCGGTCCTGAGTGAGCAGTGTGCCTGGATGTTCAAGGATCTGAGAGGACGCCACGTGGCTGGAGGGAGTTGGGGATGATGGGAGTTGGGGTCAGAAATCATGGCAGAATGTATGGTCACACAGGCCATTGTGGGGTCTTCGGCTTGTCGCTGGAGGTTCTGAGCAGGAGAGGACCGTGACCCACCGTGTTTTAGGGGGCTCCCCCTAGCGGTCGTGTGGAGAACCGACTTCAGGGGCAGGGCAGGCATGGGGAGCCTGGTGGGAGGCTGTTGCGGCGATCCAGGCGAGAGGAGTGGCGGAATCAATACATTTTGAAGGTAAAGACATCAGGTCTTTGAGGTGGGTTAGATGTGGGGTGTGAAGGAGAAAGGAGTCAAGGCCGAGTGCTAGTATGTTAGCTTGGGCGCTGGGAGGATCTCCATCTCCACCCCTTACTGAGGTGGCAGAGCGGTGGTGTCAGGAGTTTCTTTTGGATATGTGGAGATGAGATGCCCCTTAGACCTGCGATGCAAACTGAAGCCTCTGTGAGCCTCAATTCCTCACCTGTAAAATGGGCGTGACCACACTCACCTGGCAGGATTACCGGAGGGCGGCTGTGAATGGCCTGAGATGAGTGAGGTTTGCAGGGCGTGGGGCCAAAGGCAGTGGCCTTCGCTGTGGAGGAGCTGGAGGTGCGGTGTGGGAGTGGGAGCTGGGAGAAGCGTCTCAGAACCGCTCGGGGCCCTTTTCCAACTCCTCGCCCGCTGCCCTAGGACAGGTCACTGTGTCGGAATGGCTGTGGGGACAGACAAACGCGGTCCAGCGAGGAGCATACAACAGGGGTGCTGAGCTCCCGGATGTACTGCCGGCTCAGCTACTCCGTGCCGCGGGACTTGGTTCGGGGACCTGCGTGCCTCCGTCTCAGGCGGGCTGCGCTGGGGGCATCAGAGCACATCGGAAGCACCGGGTTGCTTGCAGGCGCCTGGGGGAGGGGCAGCTCGGGCACCGCCATCCATCCTTGCTGAGGGGAGGCCCCGCCCCACCCCCACCCCTGGAGGGGTAAGACACTCCCCACACAGCACAACCCTCACAGCGGGGGGAGGCAGTTAGGAAGCAGTAATACTTTTATTCCCGTCAGTGATGCTGACGGGGCCTGGCCATTTACAAAGAAAATGTTAGGAAAAAAGAGGGGCAGGGGCCGCGAAGCCTCCGTTCTCGATACCCCCACCCCTCTGCCCATCCCACCCGCCCCCCTGTCAGTGCCTCCAGACCAGAGTGGGCAAGGGCTGGTCACTCTGGAGGGCTCCCTGGGCTAGGCCATCTGCCAGCAGAGTCACAGGTGAGAGCAGGGAAGCCGGGCCCAGCAGAGCTCTTCTGGTGCAGACGGCAAACAGGGGGCACGATGGGTGGGTTGTCCCCTTGGTGACCAGTCCTGGGCTATCCGCGCCCCTCTGCGGCGTCACGGGGGCCCCTGTTGGCTCCGCCTCTCCTCCAGCGCCCTGCACACCCACATGGACACCACGGTGGCATTTCCGTCATTGAACTGCATGATGAACGGGTGGCCCTGTGGGGGGGAGGGGAAGAGAGGCTGTGACACACATTCCCCAGACTCCGCACTTCATTATGCTCGCAAAGGCCTATTCTTGGCCTGGACCTTCCTTCTTCTCCCCCACTAACCCTGCAAGGGAAGGAGGACACTATCAACCCATTTCACAGCCAGCTTGACTGAGGTCGGTGGAGGGGCTGCACTCGCTGTATAGCTCAGATTCCGCCCCCCACTCGACCACCTTCTCCTGAGAGTCTCGCCAGCCTGAAAGCTGCCCGTGGAGGAGGGCCTGTCCTGTCTCCACACTGCCAGGACCCTCCGCACCCCGCACCACTCCGACAGCGGACCGGCCAACGCCTGGCCCCAGTCCATGGGCTGCCAGCGCCCATGGTTGCCATGCGCCCCAGTCCATGGGCTGCCAGCGCCCATGGTTGCCAGCGCCCCAGTCCATGGCTGCCCACAGATCAGAGAATCATCTCCTCCGAGGCTACGTCTCTCCCTTCTGGCGTTCTTCTTTGTCTAACACTCTCTGAATAAGTCCCCATGTCTGAGTGGAGGGAAGGCAAACGTAGCAGGGGAAGGAGGGACACGCTGGTGGGTGCAGATCCCCTCTGGTTCCTGGTGACCAGGTGGGGGCTGGACTTCGGAGGGACCGGGACTGTCTCCATGTGGTCTGTCTCGGGCTCTAACCTACTTAGCCCATAAGTCAGGCCGCGTTATATTTAGCCAGTCCCCTCCCCTGCAGTCCTGAAGAATCAAGATTCACATTCACAAATCTTAGGGCCTCCTGGGAGTTCCCAGGGAAGGTCAGAAAAAAGCAGGGGCAGTCAGTCACTCTGACTACAGTTCAAAGGTGAAAGGGAAACTGAAAAGCATTCTCTTCCCTCCTCCTTACCAAGCGGCTCCTCTGCTAAGAAACACACACCAGGAAGCTTCTTCCTCTCCCAAAAATGTAGTCCGAGACTCAGGGAGCCACAGTGGGTGAGTGTGGGGGGGTGGATGAGGCTCCCTGCTTCCCTCCCTTCCCTCCACCACCTCCTCTCCTGCCCCTGCAGCCTTCCAGCTTCAGCTTCCCTGAACCCTCAGCTTTCTTTTTTTTTTTTTTAAGATTTATTTATTTGAGAGAGAGAAGAGAGTGAGCACGCAGAGAGGGAGAAGAATCTTCTAGCAGACCCCATGCTGAGTGAGGAGCCTGACACAGAGCTTGATCCCACGACCCGTGAGATCAGGACCTGAGCCAAAACCCAAAGTCGGATGCTCAGCTGACTGAGGCCCCCCAGCGCCAGTGCACCTCCGGGTTTCTGAGCCCTTCTCGGGCTCCCTCTCATCTCCCCACCTCCTCACCTCCCCAGTGTGAGCTGGGCTCCCAGCACCGCTTTCCCCATAGACCCCAGTCTTGACCAGCAGCTCTGGGGGACAGCCAGCCACTGGCCACCTGCTTGCAGCTCCAAGCTGCCTCAAAATGAGTTCATCGCATGGGCTCACATGCCCTGGGTGCCCAGATTCCAGGGTCTGCGGGAGTGGCCCAAGACCAGGCCAGGGGAGGCCATGAGGCTGTTTGGTCAGACCTGATGTGTCTCTGGGGATAGGAAGGAAAGCCATCCAGGCTTCTTTACTCTGGACTCCTGCCGCATCCGCTTACCTGGCTTTCTCAGTTCAGGCAAGGAAAGCCATTCCCCGGAGCAGCGGGCATGGTCTAGCCCAGAGCCATACAGAGCACTGGATGAGGGCAGGGAGCTCAGCTTAGGGGTGCCAAGGGCACTCAGCCCAGGGCAGCGACTCACTGAGGCGGTCGTGGAGCTAGGCCTGGAGCCCATCTGGGCACCTCCTGGGATCTCCTCGTGGCTTTCCATGGGGGCTCCCAACACACCTGTAGGACTACTGGGGGGAGCAGGTGCCCCTCGCAGACTGCCACTGGGTAAGGGGACTTGGAAGCCAGGTGAGGTTGGTGTCCTGCAGGCAGCTGGGTTGGGGGCTGGGGCAGGAGAGGCCCAGGAGGGCTCCTATCTTGACCCCATATACAGTTCTGCCCCCCCAGCCCCCCAGTATATATGCCTACCCTACACCTGCCTTCCTAAATTGCTGCCTAAATAGAGAGAATTCTTCCTCAAGTCCGAGTGTGCACATTTCCTTTTCAGGAGGCTCAGGAGAGGTGACCTTGCGCCCTTGTGAAGAACAAAGGGAGAAGCTGTGCTCAGAAGCTGATGGGCCCCCTCCCCCCCAGCCCGGGGTAGCACAGTGTCACTTTCCCAGAATGCCCGGTGACTTTGGGGCCCATATGCTGCATCTCTGTTATCATCTGTTCGGGAACAAGCAGAGCGGAACTGCAGGAGGGGAGAGTGGAGGCATTCCTCCAGTTATGGGAAGGCTGATGGCTGCGCGGCAGGGAAGCACTGTGCCCAAGTGCCCTGGGAGGCGCGAGGAGGAGAGGGTCGGCATCCACTGCTCTGGAGGAGATTCTGCCCCCTCTCCTGCCCTCCTTGGCTGGGAGGTGACTCTTCTGTCCTGCGTGTCCCTGATGCTTTACACCCGCCCGAAGGGAGGGACCTGGACAGGTGGTCTTGTCCCCAGCTATTGCTGATTGGCTCGGGAGGGAAGGGTGGGGGGACCACAGAGGGACGCAGACAGACAGATACGGGAGGGAGACCCCAGCCTCCCTAGGCAGCGGGGCCTGTGAGCTGGGAACTTGGGAGCCGTTGGCGGTGGGGCACACGGAGAAAGCCAGTGAGCAAGGAGGGAGAGCACAGAGAGAAGCAGAGCGGAGCAGCAGTGGGCCCCCGGGGCCATGATCCCCAGGCTTGGCAGCGGCTCTGCCTGCAGGGCCCATGGGCACCTCACAGTCCGGGGACAGGCACCAAGTCAGTGGCGGGCGCTAGAATCTCCACTTTACACATGAGGAAACGCAGGCTGCTGGCTCATGGCTGACCTGCCCGGGCTCCCAGGGCTGGGCCTGGATCACAAGTCTCTGGAGCCCAAGCCCACTGCCCCGGGCTCTCCCGGGCTGACCGGGAGCGGACAGAAGTGGGAGAGTCAACAACCAGATCGCAATTCCCCTCACCTTCATTTCTGCCCCGTGATTCAGACCCTCCTGGACAGAGGTGACACTGAGGCTGTGAGCCCACACTGCCCCAGGTCCTGACCTCTGTTGGCGCTGTGCCCTGGACACACTGGGAGAATGCGCACCTGTCATAGTGGCAGGTGACTCTCCTTCGACGCTCCCTACCCCCGTCAGCCTGTGTGGGAAGCACGGCACGCACACTGTCATCCCATTTTACAGAAGAGGACACTGAGGCCCAGGAAGGGAAGTGAATGGTTAACAGTGCTGGGGCTGAACTCAAGTGTCCCGGTTTCTAGGCTGGTGCATTCTCAGGGCTGGACTGTTGTGCCCTGTGACCCTGGCGGGTGTGTTCCTCGCTTCCTCTCTAGAATACAGTGACACTCCTCCAGCCCTGACACGCAGGATGCAGAACTCCTCACAAGTGTAATAAGCAAACAAACAAAATCTGACGGACGATTCTAGAGAAAGCAGGAGAATTCCTCAGCCACTCTGAGGTGGCTGGGCTCGCAGGAGGCTCCGGACAGGCCCGAGTGGACGCCGGCATAGGCAGAGATGCTGGCGATGGATGGAAACTACACCCTACATAACACAAGTACTGAGCCCAGCACCATGGACGGGTGCTGTGTGCCCGGCACTTGCCGAGGGCTTTGTCCTGATTTTCCCACAGAATACCCACGCTCACTCTGGAGGCACACACAGCCATGTGTGTCCAGCTTCCAGATGAGGAAACAGACACTCGGGGCCCTGTCTGGGGTCATCGAAGCAAGTGGCCTTCTGGACGCCAACACGGGGCTCCTGACTCCAAATGCTCTCGCACCTGCAACCAGAGAGCTGACTTTGCAGGCCTCTCTCAGGGTCTCCATGAGGCCCTGGAGGGTTCGAGCCTCCCGCAGCGCTCGGGTGATGTGCCCGTCCCTCCCCAGGGAGAGGAATCCAGACGAGGACAAACCCTCGCAGCCCCCATCACGCCGCAAGGAACGGGGTGGGGGGGGGTTGCCGTGCTCCACTTGCAGCCGGACGCCCACAGGCAGCTTGTCAGGAGCATCCCACCCCGCCCCACGGTGCCTGCCCCAGGTACCCGCACCTCTGCCCTCCAGCCACAAAGTGTGTTAGCAGCCGCTCCACCGAGGCTGGTGGGGCGCGCGCCGGGCTGGGGCTGCTGCTGATCTCGTCGGCCTCATCAACAGGCAGTGGGAGCCACTCTCATTTCCTGCATTCTCTCAGGGCCAATTGCGACAATTAAACCGGAGAGGGTTGAAGTATTATGGTCCACAAACTTCGCCACAGAAGGTGGAGACATTAATGAAGGGAAAAGGATGGGACTGCAAGAGATAGGATGGCTCCAAAAGTGGGACGTGGGGGAGCGCGAGAAGGACGAGTCCGCAGGAAAATGGCCACCATCGTCTGGTGTGGCCATGGCCACGTGGAGCTGAGCAGCAGACCATGCTGGCGCAAGGAAGGACCCTCACGGAAACTAAGAACTCGGGGCGGGGGGGGAGAGTGTAGTTCTCCCTCTCCTTTATCTGGGCAAAGTGACCGGGGGTTCACTAGAGCAGGACACTTTGCCTCTGTAATATTGTCCCTAATTTTTTCCCATCCATTTCATTGTGATGAGATGCCTTCCTGACCAACCACGGGGCACTGCCGAGTCCCTCCCATGTGGGCAGTCCTCTACCCTCCGCCGGGGGGGACTGGGAGGTAGGGTTAGTGTGCCCACTGCGTGGGCAGGAGGGGAGCTCTGGGCCTGCTGCGTTGCTAAGAGCTGCCCGAGGCTCAGGGGTCTGGAGACTTTCTTCCCAAATGGGAACTGACCTACTTGGGGTCTGCGCACGTCCTTCTCTTGCATAATTTCCTCAAGAACATCATGCATCTGAATCATTAACATCTGCAGATGTGGCTGCCATGCCGGCACACAGTAGGCCCTCAATTAGCAGCAGGCCTGCGGCAGGACAAAGCCATCTGCATATTCTGTGTGTCTGCAGCTATTCCACAAGCACTGGCCATGCGCCGTACGGCTGCTGGACATCTGCATGTGGCCTCGAGCCCTCCCAGCACCCCCATTTACAGACAAAAGGCACTGAGGTGCCAAGCAATGGGACAAGAGCTAGAAAGTGGCAGACTCAGGGTTTGAATCCAAGACTCTCTTCTGTCCTGGAGGACATCGACCACTGTGCTCTCTGATATCGGGCATAGCGAGTTCTAAATCTCTGCTTTCGGGGAGCCTGGGTGGCTCAGTTAAGCGCCTGACTCTTGATTTCAGCTCAGCTCATGATCTCAGGATTGTGGGCTGGAGCCCCGTGTTGGACTCCGTGCTCAGTGGGGGGTCCGCTTGAGATTCTCTCCCTCTGTCCCTCTGCCCACTTGCAAGCGTGGGCTCTCTCTCTAAAATAAAAACATCTTTAAAAAAATAAATTTCTATTTTTTTAAAGATTTTATTTATTTGTGAGAGAGAGAGAGAAAGAGCGAGTGAGCACAAGCAGGGGGAGCAGCAGGCAGAGGGAGAAGCAGGCTCTCTGCTGAGCAGGAGCCCGATGTGGGACTCAATCCCAGCACCCTGAGGTCATGACCTGAGTCGAATCCAAGAGTTGGATGCTTACCTGACTGAGTCAGCCCGGTGCCCTACAACAAGTGATTTTTAACTGGTAACTGCAGTTAGGGTGACAAAAAGGCATTCTCTGTGTCCTCGCTTGTTCAAAGTCCTATGTGTTAGGCACTTTCATTCAAATGATTTAACAATCAGGAACTCTAAGTATTTTTATCTCCATCTGACAGATGAGGAAACTAAAGCACAGGAAGGTTGAGGAAGCTGCCCAAGGCTGTGGAGCTTGAACGCCATGTTGACTCCAGAGCCCGAGCCCTTAGCCATTGTGTCGTCCTGGGGCATGAGCGCCAGGGCTGGAGGACGGCAGCCCCCACCCTGCAGGACAGCCTCCCCCCAGAGCAGAGGTGGGTGGTCTAGCCGAGAACCCCCGCTTCCCTGCTTCTCCAGTCTCTCTCCCTGGGCCCCCCTCCAGAGAAGCGGGAAAACTATGGTCTCGTGTCTGGAAACGTCCCAGGGCTACAGACGCTGACTGGGCTCTGAAGGTAAGCACAGAAAGAACAGTCAGCAACAGGATGTCCACCAGCTGACTGTACCCCAAACCTACGATCTCCCCCAATGGGGCCTTTCATCATGTCTCCTCACAGAAGATGCTGTCTCTCCCAGACAGAACCATGCACACACCTTCTTGTGGACCTCTCTAGAAGTCTTGCCTTGTTCTGCCATGCGTTACCATCATTTGAACCCACTGTTACCCTAATGTTAGACTGGAAACCACTTGAGGGCAGGGCAGAACTAATCACATAGGAGCCGCCAAGACAATTAGTTGGATTGATTGGTAAGTTACGGCATTTCCCCAGGGGCCTGCTGCCAGGCTGAGAAGCACCACAGGCTGGGGCGGGCAGGCCTAGCGAGAAGGCTCCACAAGCTGAGGAGGCTCTAGACTCTGAGGGGAGGGGGGTCCTCTCTGGACCACAGGATGAGCCGCAGGCCACCAGGCACTCCTCTCCCACCAAGGAAGCTGCATGGGAGAGAACTGCAAGGACCCAGGAGCGCGTTGAAGCAAGCAGACCAAGCCAGGTTGCATTTTAGCCAAGTCTGAAACAAGTGAGAGTCCCACAGGCTGCTCACGCGAGCTCGCAGGGGCAGTCCTGTGATCAGGTGATGCCCGTAACGGGTGACCTGAGAGGCTGAAGGGTCCCCAGTGTCAACGCTCTGCCCACCACTTCGCGTTTCCTGGCTGGGCCTGTGAGCCTTGCCTGAAGGCTCTCCGCACGTCCCCTGTAGGACTCCAGCCCTCACAGCAGGGCTGGCACTTCCGTTCCTTCTCGGCAATAACAGAGGAGTGGCAAGGACTGGACGGGACTGCAGAGACCAGCGGAAAATGCAGGATGTGAGGTGTGTGGGGGCTTCTGCACGTTTGATTCAAGTTGCCAAGAAATATTTTAACTGTATGTGTAAAAACCTAATTAAAAACTATGGTACATACTCATCTGCTTAACTCAACGTGTCCCATTGAGTGCCGACCAGCAAGCATTACCCTGCACGGTGATACTAACTTATTCTTGGTAGCTCTTGGAGCCAAGTCAGTCCTGCTTGTTAGATCTGTACATGTTATTGAACTTCTTCTCTGAGAGGGGACAGTCAAGAGGGCTGTTCTGGCGCACCGGCCATTTGAAAGCACTCAGGGCTGCGATGTGCGCTCACACCGTAAGGACACAAAACACGGTGAGTGCCGCGTGGGGGCCAGGCGCACCGAGCCCGTGATGTCCGTCTGTCTGGCGGCTGCCCCGCAATACCCAGCAAGGGCACTGAGGGTCAAGGCTGCTCTGGTCCATTCCAGCAGGCTCTGAGTCCCTCTGGTCTGACCTACAGATTTACCGTAAGCAACTCATGTGAACAGTTGCTAGTTACTGTCAGTGACTAAACTCTGAAAATAAAAGTTTTCTGCTGTTCCCTTTGTAAAGCTTCTATATAGGTTTAACAGATGCCTGAGCTGAGCAGGCACCGGGGAGAGTCAGGATTTCCTTGACTCTGTGCTACTGAGACAACAGCAGAGGGAAGCCGAAAGCTCACGAAGCTAGGATTGTAACTCTCACTTAGGAGCCCAGCTCTTGGATTCTGTGTCCGTCAAGAGAGGGCTCACAAATGACTTTACAAAGAAGTGTCCACAGTGAATACTAATACATTCATGCTAAAAAAAAAAAAAAACCAATCACCCTTTTTTTCCTATCTTAATACTGAGGTGCTGCATTAGCATTATATAATAGAGAACATTCTGTGGCTACAGGTTCAAAACTACTAATTGAATCCCTGCTTACCTAGGAGGTCAGTCCGATCAGAGAGCAAACTGACTTATAAAAGGACGCACAGATGCCCGACGTCTGCTAGCCTGCTGACAAGTGGCAGGGCAGCGGGCAGCCTTTATAATATTAATTACATGACATAAGAAGTCATAATCACTCCTGGGGTCAACCCTGTCTTCCAGGCCGGGTGTGCCAGGCTGGTCACCAGGCGGAGCTGGGGAAGGTGGCCAGAGAGGAGCCCCCACAAGTGAGGACTCAGCAGGGAGGAGCCGAGGCCCCTCCATGAAAATCCTTCTCCCTGTCCCTGGTTAGGGTGATGCAAGGAGCCCCGGACAGAGTCAGCAAACCCTCCCGGTGCTATCCCGGGGTGATGGCTTGGGAAAGGCCATGACAGCCTCATTGCAAAGGAGCAAATACTCCAGGGGGGACCTCCATTCCCCAGGCTTCATCATTCTTCACGCAAGGACTTCTGTTGTTATTACACTCCTGAGCTGTGCCCTCAGGGAGGAGGAGTGCAAAACGGGGAGGAAGGATGGACAGGGATGAGCTCAGGGGTCTCCTGCCCATGGGGAGGGCACGTTTTGGCCTGCCCTCTCGTGGGGGAAGCCTGAGGTTGCTCACCCCTGGGACTTAGTAAATTCCCAGCAAGGTAACGCGGGCCACAAGGTAAGCGCGTCCTTTAATCTAGGTCTTTATAGAGGTAAAGCTGATACTTGCTTTCCATCATTTCCTGAGTCCTGTTTCTCAGCTGGTTTTGAACACGGGGACAATGTTTGCTAGCCTCCCCAGGCCCACTGAATACTGCTGCACTCTCTTCCTCTTGGGGAGGGGGTTGTAAGGACCAAACGAGATCACCAGCCCACAGACTAGGCTTCTCAGACACAGGTGGGCAGTGTGAGGGGTGCTTATTACTCCTCTGCATAAAACACTTTGGGGGTGCAGCAGTAAGATGAGGGTGCAAGCCTTGTCTCTGTGCAGCTACTGTGGAACATGCCTGTCTACCTAGCTCGGCTTTCTAGAATGTGCTTTCTCAGCCTCTGATTTCTAAAGCTTTTCCCTGGGTGGGGGTAGAGGGGGTCCCTTCCACCCTTCATTTTCTTTTAAGACTTCAGAAACAGTTTGCAGCTGTGACATGCCATTTCAATCAACCTTCCTGAGTTTATTCTTCACAACTGCTACAGAAATAGATGTTTCTCCCCAAATATTCAATTATTAGCAGCAAATTGCTTACCTCTAGCCATCCTAGACCATACGCGGGCATCTAAGGGGGTCAAGGAGCTCACCACCTTTCATCTGAGCAGATCTATGTGCTCCTACACAGAGTAATTGGTCAGAAAATGGCCCATCGAGAGAACAAGGTATTTCCAGAGGTCTCTGCGAGTCCTCCTAGGGCTTGGGCAGTATGGTGCAGGGAGGGGGCACAGGGTGACTGCAGAGGGCCACGGTGAAGGGGCTACACATGCGGGATGCCAGCACTCATGAGTCTGTGCCACAGGGAGCTGCCCATGTGAGAGGCAGAGTGGTGTCTCTTGCCCATTTAGGGCAGGGGCTGTGGTGGCTGCCTGGCAGGGAGCTCGAATGGCACCGGGGAGGATGCTGGCTCCTCCAGGCAGTCTTGGGGTGGGCAGATGCCCAGAGGAGTCGGATTAGAGGGTTCCAGAGGCAGAATGGGGGTCTTGCTTCAATAATGCTGAGGACTCTTGCCTGACAGGAGGACTCTGCAGCATGTCTAAGCAGTGAATACGGGGCCAGTTACTGATGTCTAGATGGTCAAGGTCTTGTGGGGTGATGGCTGTAATGTGGTGGAGATTTAAAGACACGATGCTCAGAAGGATGGATTCTCTCGCCTGCCCTCTTTTTTTCCCCCCTTACCTCTGAAGCTTTGATGTTTGAGCCTGGAGACCTTTGTGTGTGTGTGCTCATGTGTGTGGGTATATGTGAGCATGTGAGTGTAGGAAAGGCAGGGGTAGGCAGTGAGAACTGGCACAATTTCTGGCACACAGTGGGAGCTCCGTACGTTTGCTGAACACAACAGAATGGAGTGATTCTGACAGTGAGCCAATGAAGAGATGATGAGAGACTAAGACAGCCTAAGAGTCTTCCTTCTACATGGCCCTAGCCATGGCAGATAAAATGGAACAGTTTTAAAAAGCACAGCTGAACTCCTAAGAAAGAAAGGGAATCCATAAGGGTTACCGAGGAAGAGGAAGCTGAAAACCACAAGGAGTGGAAGTCTTGTGGTTTTACAGGGGTTACTGGTTCCAGGAACGTAGTCCTAGAAAGAATGAAGAACTAAGCAGAAACAGGAGACAAGGTCCCCCAGGGAGCTGACCCTGAGACCCTGAACAAAGCTTAAACTACAGAAGGGATAAGCTATAAAAGGCTGCCCATCAGCAAATGGAACCATAAGTGGCCCTGAGGGGAGTTGCCCAAGAAATACAAAAATGGGGCAGAGCCCTGTGCAGTTTGGGACCCGGTGTACTGCCTCTGCGGTTTGAGAACCCCAGGCTGGTAAACTGATACAATGTTGATCTTGATCTAGTGTTACTCTGGAATGTCTGTCAGAAGCATACGAAAAACCCTTCTGGGGCAATCCTTCTGAAATTTACCCATTTCCACAGTAATTAACCCCACTCGGTATGAACTTACAGTAAAAATTCCAAAACATGTGAGGATATAATTCGCCATAGACAAGAATGAGCAGACAAGATACACACAGGGAGATGAGAGTTCTCAGAACTGAGATTATCAAAAAATAATTGGGAGGGAAAAGGTAAAAAGGTGTACATTTGAAAAGATAAAAGACATACAAGAAGAAAGTGATGTATTAAGAAAAGAATAAGATATGATGAAAAAGAGAAGAGAGAGATTTGAAAAAGAATGTAATGTAGCTTATAGAAAATAAAACAGTCACTGGAAAAAAACAAAAGAAACTGCATGGATGAGCCAGCCAGCAGACTGCATATCGCTGAAGAGAGACTTAGTAAGCTACAAAGAATGGCCTAAGAAGACCACCCAGAGCACAGCAGAGAGAGATAAAAATTTTCTTTTAATGTGAAAGAGAAAGGCCCAGAAGAAAGACCCAGACAAGACTGAACATGTGGGGGAGGGGTGTTATCCAGAGACAAGAGTTGAGGATTTTGAGAGCTGATGAAAGATGTGAATTCTCAGATTACAGAATCACAATGACCTCCAAATAGAATAAATATAATGAAACCTACACCTAGACAAATTGTAGGGAAAGTGCAGAATACCAAGGACAGAGACGTATTGCCTACAGAGGGAGGTGCAGATTCTCAGCAGCAAGAATAGAAGCCAGAGGACAACAGAGTATCTTCAAGGCCCCAGGAAAAACTGTCAGCCTATACCTCTAAACCTGATCTGATTAAACTAACAATCAAGAATTACCGCAAAGCAAAGATAATCCTAAACAAAAGCTCAATGATTCTGCCACCCACAGACACTCCTCTACAGAACTTTTAATGGAGGAAGCACGATGCAATAGCAACAAGGAACGAACAACTGGTATACCCATGGATAAATCTAAACAAGCACTAATTATATGTAAAATGACAATGACAGTAAAGACTGATTCTGAGGATCTGAAAACAAGGTGACAATGAAATCCTGGACTGTGAGGAGATACTCGCAAAGTCCTTATGCCTGGGGGAAGAAGGGCTATGGCAGAGAGTGCTGGCTGCCTCTCAGTATCCCTTCTCTCTTCCTCCTTACTGATACAAATCCTGAAAAATCACAGCAGTGTATTCGAGATTGAGGGCATTCACGTAAAGGTAAAAGACACACTTTGAAATGAAGATAGAGTCTTTTGGCACAGCAAACACAGACAGAACTGTAAGGAGAAACTGACAAACCGCACTAATTGAGGAAGACTTGAACACAGCTCTCTTAATGACTGAAAGAGAAAGCATGTAGAAAATAAGACCACAAAATATTTGGGTCACACAATTGACAAGTTTGATCTACAGGATGTAAAGAGGATACTGCGTTCAGCAATGAGAAAATATACTCACATTCCTTTCAAGCAAAGCGAACACAGGGAGAAAAGTCAACCATGTAATGAAGGAACTTCAACAAATACTGATTTGATTTTGGACCAACGAGGCACACTGACCAAGAGACATGAAAAGCGGGTAACAATCAAAAGACAGCAAAACACCTGAGTGTTTGCAAATAAAAAAATACTTCTAAACAATCCATGGGTCAAAACAGAAATCCTAATTGAAATTAGAAGTTATTTAGAACTAAATGACAGTAAAAATACTACGTATCAATATTTATGGGATATAGCTAAAAAAATATTTAAAAGGCAATTTATAGCATCATATGGGTATATTGGGGGGGAAAGACTGGAAATTTTTCAACAGAATATAAACAAATTGTAAACAGAACAAAAAATAAATCCAAAGAAAACATAAGACTGCAAATAAAGAAAGAACACAAGGGATTAGATAGAAAGGTATCAAAGAAATGGTCAAATCATTAGAATACCGGTCCTTTAAAAAAATTATTAAAGCAGACTAACCTCTGACAAAATTGATAAAGACAAAGCACACATCACTAGGAATGAAAATATGATACATAACCGCAAATCCAGAAAACAAAATAATGACATTCCATATGAATGTTATGAGGCCAACATATTTGAAAATGCTGAGTGACAACCCTACAGCAGACAGAGTGGGGTGGGGGGAATATGGACAGATATATGGTGGGGGCATTGGGAAGGGTGGCAAGGGTGGTGACTGGGAGGTCCCAAGACCCCTGACCAAACATCCCCACACCAGGTGAGCCCCGGGTTCTGAGCCCTGGTATCCCACTTTCAACTTGTAAAAGAACTTCCTATTCCATTGTCTCATCTTATTTCAAGAAGCATCCAATTAAGTGAGGGCTACTTCTTAAAATCCATCTTGGTAATAGTTTTTCTAGTTGGGATAAGGAACTAGGGTACCTGGGGCACCTTCAGCTCAGCTCATGATCCCGGGGTCCTAGGATCGAGCCTGCTGTCAGGCTCCCCACTCAGTGGTGAGTCTGCTTCTCCCTCTCCTTCTGCACACACATCCCCTTGCCGGAATGTGCGTGCGCTCTCTCTCTCTCTCTCAAATAAATAAATAAGATCTTAAAAGGGGGGGGGATAAACAACCCTTTGCATGAAGACTGAACCTAAAGGGGACATTTTTGATGCTACCAAAAGCAACAAAAAACACAGAGGAAAGAAAATTGCTAAAGACAGTGGACATCAAAATTTTGGGTACATAACTAACTAAAGTGCCATATTATTTTTACTGTTTTCAGCTGTGATGCCGAGTTCACTGAGCCTCACTCAATTCATTGCAACGGGTTACTACTGGGCTGAGTGTGGGGGAGCCCACGGGACTGGCTGGGGCAACCCTTTTGGAAAATTTGAAGAGCCTAACAAAGGCCAACGCTGTCAGGCCTAGTCTACAAAATACAAGATTGAAAATGACCAGTTACTCTAGCGTTTCTGCTATCAGCAACCAACGTTTTCCATTGGAAACTGCCTGTCTTTTTCGTTTTCAAAGGATCGCCACAAAAAAAGGAGCAAGCCACTTGAAAAATTCTGATCATTCTGTGTCCCAGCAGCAAATAAAAATCATCAATAGAACCCACTTCTAGCCTTGAGCAATATTTTCTAAAACAAAACACAAAGAACCTGTGGTACTTAACTATTCTGTTATTGATTTACTGTGGTTTGCAAGGTAATGTTGAAGAAAATTAAATGTACGGAAGCCTGAAATGCATTTTCCGTGGCGGTGAACGGTGTGGCCTGCGTTTTCTGAGGCTGTGTCATTGGTCATGCGCACGATGAATGATTAAGGGAGCACACTTCATCTGCTTACAAATAAGCTGGCCGCCTTCACTGCAGAGCCTTATGAAACCCAGTCTATTTTCATCGGGAAGAGGGACAAAGTGACTTAGTTACAAGCTTGCTTCTCCTCGAACTTGGGCTCTAGTTTTCAGTCAAATCCAGTATAGATGGATGGAAAGGCTTCTAGCTCCCTGACTCTAGATCTGGGTTTTAGAGCCCAAGCGCTCCCTTTGGCATAGTCATGGCTTACTCAGTCCCTTCTGGAAATAACAAAATTTCAACACTTTGAAGTCTTCCCTAATTACTGATTCAAGAGCAAAGTGGGCATATTGTTTCGGACATGGACACTGACGCGCGACATTACCTTGTGCTCTATTTCCGACTTAGACGAACGGCCTGTCTTCAAATCTGGGAGCACCTGCCATATCAACAGGTCACTACAATTCGACAGCCGTATTTAAGACGAAGAATCTGGAAGTTCAGCTAAACCTTGATCACTTTTAGCTAGTCACTCAAGCCTTTATTCAAGCCGGTTTTCTTGTATTGCAGACTTGGTGCTACCAAGCTTAGTATCCGGTTTTCCAATATAACGCACAAAAGAAAAGAGTCAAAGGGTAGAGGAAGAGGTGAGGGCTAAGTGTTGGAGGGAAGACCGAGGACAGGAGTAAAAAGTGCCGTTGATGAGCAGCACAAACACAACAAGAATGGAAAGCCAGCTTGGGGTCAGTCAGGGCAGGGAAAAATGTCCTCACACACGTTAATATCAGGAGACACTGGTACAGTAGAATACAGCAAATGGACCATGTTCACAATGACAACCTAAAGACATCCTTTTAGAAAGCTAAATCCTGATGTACTTATCTGTTTCAGAGGATAAGGAAGGCAATGAAGAATACGTTCAAGAAGACCTCTTATCTGTAATTTATTTTTTTTAATGTTTTGCTTTTATAAAGAATAAGCTTCCGTTATCTGGATAGCTTCCTTATATGGAGCAGCTCATTCACCAACGGAAGGCGCAGAGCTTTCGAACGTCAATGTTAAACATGGCAAAGCTCTCACCCTGCCCAGAGCCTTTCTGCGGCACTGTGCGATGTCACGGGGCAGACGAGCCCTCAGATCATCTGAATTCAGTAAAGACATATGGGGCCATTCGGGGCCCAAGTTTATCCCCGCTTCCTTTGCAGAGAGTTTGATTACTTCTAAGATTTATGGTTGAAGCGGAGGGAAAAAAGAAATACTTCACAAGAGCAGATTTATAACCTCATCTTGTTTTTTTTTTTTTTTTTAGTAACGTTAGGGATGACATCCTATGGCAGAATTGCTGGGCAACTTGGAAAAACTCAGTGGGAAGTTTTATATTTTGGGAGTTTGAAGCATTTTGTTCTTAGAAAGGTCAGGTAGGAAAAGGACCAGGGAAATGAGCCAGGGAGACGGTCGGAGAGTGAGTGTCAGCTGGCTTAATTTTCTGTGTCAACTCTGAAAATTAGATAAACAATGACAAACCAGGCTTTTTAAATGAACTTGTCACTTCTGGTTTTCTTGATACACGGTAACATTTTTCAAGTCCTGGTAGTCCTAAAGACAGATTTAACCCCTGAGAGGTTTATGTGTAAGTGTTCTGAAGTCTGCACATCTGAAAACAAAAGGTTCAGTCCAACTCTGTAACCCTGGAAAGAAAAACTAATTATCTTTGAAACTTAAATACTCTTCTCCTAACAATTAAGGGGACTTTGCTACAGCCAAAAAGTTCAGCCTTTTCAGGACAGTCTCAGCAACTTTGGGTTTTTTTCCTTTCCATCATCTTCTTGGCTCCCCAGACCAGGTCAGCCCATTCAACATGGTCCCTTGATCTTCTGACTACCATTCTAGGTGATACTGAAATCTTGAGCCGGTACTCGTTGTCCTCCTGCTAACTCAGGAGGGCACAGACACTGCCCCTGCGCCCCTGCTCTGCTGTCATGAGGACGTGGGATAGAGTAACTTACTTATTGTAAGTCTACATTTCTGTGCTGACACGCTCCCTCGTGGTGAGGGGGGAGACACCAGTGAGGCCTTTTAATAGCTGCCCTTATTGGCTCTGCTATAAGGATATTTATTCAAAGATAATGCAGTCTGAATATGTTGGAGAAAGAAATACAGTTATTTACAGATGCCAGCATTTGAGTGGGGTTTTTCATTCCACAAAGTGCTTTCAAGCTCATGATCTAAATTCCAATGTCACGACCACCCCCAGGAAGTGGCTGGACGGCATTACCGTTACTACCTCCGATCTGTGGGGTCAAAAACCAGGTTCAGAGCAAGTGACTGGGTTATGGTTGAGGGGGGAATTTGAACTGGACGGTCCATTCCAAAGCCTGTGCCTTTTGTAGAATATGGTACAGCAGCAGCATAATAAGGACCGTGGTGAGCTCTGAGCCCGTATGTTACCGCATGCCACTTTCCGCTGAAGTGGATGCCAGCCTGTTTATGAACGAGGACGACGGAGCGCTGGTGCAGTAAGGACTGCTGGGGGCCCAAGTCTCAGGGCTGGCTTGACCCCAGGCACTGGATGTCCCGTGTCCTTCTTGCCCCAACCCTACAGCTGGTAGAACCTGTCCCTTCCTGCCCAATAGAGCACGGACACCACGGTCTGCCCTGGATCAAAGTGAGAACTCGGTGATTTTCAGCCCTCCAATCCCAGTCTTGGCCTCATCCCTAAATTCGGATGTCCTTTTCTTTTCTGATGTAGAAGAGTCTCCTTTTCTGGGGTCCCGAGTTCAAAATCACCTCTGCTACCAGCTCACTGCTGAGAAGAAAATCACCGGATTCAATCAACTCACAGGAAGGTGAGGATGACAGGCAAGAGCAGTGGGACTGCGTGTGTTTGAAGAGAGGGTGCTCGCCCAGCACGAGTGCCATCTCTGATCTCTCGGGGGGGGGGGCTGAGCGCTGGCGTGAGGGGCTCCATCTGCGCCCACACGTCATTGACCTGTGGCTCCTGGGGGCCGGGACCTCTCCTTCTCTGCACTGCAGCTGTCCCCTCAGCTCTGTGAACTTTGTCTTCTGCCAAATAAGGAGAAGAGCAGCGGCCTTGAGGGGAGGCTGAGCGCTAGTCACAATTATCAATGACCGAATTGTGGCAGTACTTATCATACTTCCTTTCTAAGGAGATTTTTATAACACCTAACGTATGTTTAATGCTAAGAATGGAAGACACTAGACCAGCTCTCCTGACAGCAGTGCACCTTATGGGTAGATGGGCAACAGAGAAGTAGGGAGAATTAGGAACCTTGCCAATTCTCCAGTAATAACCCTGTATGAAGGACCCTCGACGCTCATTGAGCAGCCCCTCCCCTGAGCCTCAGGCCTTTAGCCCGGACTCGCTCCCTCATCTAAACCAAGAGCGAGCAGACTTTCCTGGGTTCAGAATTCCATGTAACTAAAACACAAAATAGAAAAGAGGCTTCCCAACTGTTGCACTCGTGCACAGCCTATAGACAAGACGGCAGTGCCCTCAGACAGCATTTCAAATACAGTTTATTAGTGTGTGATATGAAAAGGGTATTTTTATTGCATGATATAATGCAATGGGACCTTGGGCGCTCTGTGGAAAGACCTCACACTCAGAAGTGTAATGAACCCGTAGTCCCCAAAACATTATACTGTACATTAACCTATCATTAATGGCACATTAGGGCTGGGGGCATTGCACGCTTGCTGGTCAGGGCTCCATCAGGACAGTGGTGAGAAAACCACACAGTCTTCCCAGGCTTAAAACAAATAGAGAAAATAAATATTCCTGATGTCTACAGGCAGCTTTAACGGAAGTTCAATCCCAGCTCTGCCTTGTAATTTCCAAGCCTGCTTTTCTAAGAGAGGAAGACACACAACTAAACAAAAGAAGAAAATGGCCCTCTTGCAGTTTACCCGCAGCTATTGGCTATGCAATCTCTGTGCTGGCTCGGCAAGGCCGCGGTCAGACGGGCTCTTTTGTTAGCATAAAAGCTGCCCAAAGGACAGCTTGGATCCTGGATCCTTGGGCCGGGGTCCCAGACCAGAGAGGCAGAAGGGGCCTTGGAGGTGGTACGTCTACCTCCCTTGCTTTCTAGATGGGGCAGTCAAGGCTCAAAAACACGACAAAGGAAGAGACGACCTACCCAACAGAAAGAGGGGCAAAGTATGTGAAAAATATCACAAACGGCCAATAAGTGCAAGGAAAAAAGGGTTCAACTTCCTACTTAATGTAACAATGCAGATTAAGACGACTATCACTGATCAGATTGGCACCGATTCAAGTCTGGTAATTCAGCATCAGAAGAGGTGAGGGGGAGCTGGCATTCCTCTATCCGGTCTACAACGGTGTGTACAGAGATGGCTGCCATCTTAATAGCAAAGCTCTGGAAATGGTCCGGGAGTCCTACGACAGGGTCCTGGTTAAATATTATATGGTACATTCATATTATGGATTACCATGTGGCCATTAAAAAGAACGAGGTAGACTTTTACAGGATATGGAAAGATTCTAAAGACACAGTAAGTGAAAACACAAGGTGCGGAACAGTTACAAAAGAAACTACTGTGAATAGCGTTCAACTCTTGAGAGTGGGGGCTGGGGCTGTGGGAGGGGTTGGGAGAACACGAACTTCTTACACAGATCCTCCAGTGCTACTGGGAATATAACCATGACTTAAAAACTAGTTTCAGAAGAGAAATGACGAGGGTAGGAGCAAACATCTTCGGGAACATCTTATTTTCCAGCTCCTACGCTATCTGCTTTATGTGCTTCACCCTGTCTGGATTTGCACAAAAACAGAAACAGTAAGTCATAGTGACTAACTATGACCCCCCTCCACGAAGTGGGGATCGAAGTCTCAAGAGGTGAAATAATTTGCTCAAGGTGACCCTCTTTTCATCTACCTCCAATAACGAAACAGTGTATTTGTAAAATAGAGAAATTCTGCCCAAACTCTGATGCGGCCCACAGCCACCTTCCGGAGCTGGGACAGTTGGCCTAACCCAGCGGTGATCCAGGATGTGGGGGAGAAGGCAAGGAGAAGAGGCTGCTCACTTTGGCAGAGGTTCAGCCAAATTTCTGGAAATATCTTATCTCCATACCATTAAGGGGGGTGGACAGGGACCCTAGGGCTACACGGTGTCCAAGTAAATAATGCTTGGCAGCCAGGGCTCAAACACACGAAGGGAAGTATTTCCCTAATTAAACATGAATCAACTTCAAAGGAAACCCAGCTGCTATTCCATGGAGAGGCAGTGGCCTCAGACCAACAGAGTCGCAAGGTTGACAGTCGGGGCCCGGAAGTCTCTGGGCAGCCCCACAACTTAGGGCTGTCCGTGTCAAGTCTCCCCATTGCTGCGGAAAGTTTGCTCTGTTTTCTCACCCCTCCATCCTTCCCAAGAACAGTCTTGGGATTTTCGGATAACCGACTTTGCAAGCGATATTTTAAAATGCTAGATTTTATTTGTCCTGGGGTCTGCCAGCACACGCTGTAATTAAAATGTTGATTAGTAAACAGTTTAAATATATGACAGACAATGCAGTTAAAGCCTACAGTTAGGTCAATATGTGATTTAGATTTGCCATTTAAAAAATCTCATTTAAATTTTGCATACATTAATCACTACCATACTTCAAGGTTCTGATATCCACCTGACTACAATATTAAAATAAAACTTGCTGCCCCAGGGAAATCCTACTTATTCTTAATTGTTTCGAGGCTTTGATGGGCTTTTAATCTAAGATTAATTTATGCAATTTTAAATAACTCTTCTTATGATTAATAAGCTTGAAAATTAAAAGGAGTCTAAAGCAATTATAATGAGCATTTGGTCATAACCTCATTAGAAGAAGGAGTGAAGGATACAGCTCTGGAATTCTTACAAGACTACAATTTAAGGTTACTTTTAGAGAAGTCAAACATAGTTCCTGAAATTGCAAAGGCAGGTTAGCAAAGGTCAGTGTTAAAATGACGGCTAGCTAGATTAGCATACTAATGATTTTCCCTGATGGTGACAGAAAGGACACTGAAAAGAAGCTGCAGAAAGAGAGACAAATGACATGCTGTCAAGAAGCTACGGGCTCTGAAGTCAGTTTTCTCTTCTTCTGGCTGGAGACCTTCATGGAATTTCAGGAAGAGCCAGAGGGTTAGGACATCCCTACTCCGAAGCTGGTTCCAGCCGGAGTCTGGTTCATGCAGAGCAGGCAGAGCCCAGCACTGGGTGGTCCACCTGCCTGCGGAGGGGTAGCCTCGCCGAGCCCCTGCACTGCTCAGGAACCAGCAGCAGCTTCTAGATCAGAGCCCTTCTAGATCCGACCCACGCCACCCAGCCAACTTCACTCCCTTTGTTCCCAGGGCTCTCCTTCGCTTTGGCCAGAACGAAAAGGGTTCCTCATTGTCCCGTGCTTCCTCTGCTCTCAGCTTGTGCTGTTCCTTCTTCCAGAAACCTTTCCCTCTTGTTATTAGCAGATGGTGATGATCATGGCGACCATTTACTGAGCGCTCTTTTATGCCAGACACCGTGCCCGGCAGGTAACATACTTTTATCTCACTTAAATCTCCCGCTGTGTGGGACTCCATCTGTACGGGTAAGGAACGTGAGGCTGAGAGAGGGGCCATGCCTGACGCCGAGCAGCTAGCAAAGGAGGGGTGGAGGGATGGGAGGGGCTGGCTTTCGGCTGAGCTGCCACTTCTAATTCTCATACTGAGACAAATCCCAAGGATCCTCCAGGTCTGGCTGGAGCTGAGCTGCCTCCCCAACCACGGAGAGCCTCAGCCGTCCTCCCCTGAGCTCTCGCGCCAGGCGAGTCAGCAGCACACAGCCCCTCCCGCCCTCTCTGAATGTCTCCTGTGCGGGTGTCTCACCCACTCTCCATTCTCATCCAGAAACACAACTGTTTCTTACATTCTTTTTGAACCCACCACAGCACCTCAGAGATACAGACAACAAATACTGTTGATTAACTGTTTCACAATAATTCCCTCCAACAAGATGCTCGTTACCTCTTACCGATAACAGAGGACAAAAAATTAAGCTTTCTAATGACTGGGGAGGAAAACTCACGAAGGTCTGCCCACCCCCCAAGAAATTCCCAGTTCACGGGACACTTGCTGCAAACAGCCACCACGCATTTACTTCATTCTAACTCGCGGTCAGCTCCACTAAACACATTTGTCTTCCAAGAAGCTACTAGTTGGAAATACCCAGAACACTAGACGGATGAAAAAATCATAACCCAAGGAGGGGGAGTGACTTAGTGCTCCAAGTGTGTCTAGCATTTTACAGTTTGTAAGCACACTTTTACAAAACTCTCATCTTGTTTAAATAAAAACAACAATACTTTAAGATTGGTATCACCACCCCCGTTTTACAGATGAAGAAGCTGAGGCTCAGAGAAGCCACATAACTGATGACTCCCCAGCTACTTAGAGGCAGCGCCTGAACTTGAAGTTGTAGCTTCTGATTCCCAATGCTCTTTCCAGTTTACCCTGTTGCTTCTTGTCCATGTTCATGAAAGACTCATTTTCAAGATCCTGAGCCCATCTTCAGCTTCTCCAGACTTCACATACAGAGGACAGAGTATGTCTGCCCACCATCTGGCCACAAACCTTTCCACCGTTCCAATTCTACCGTGGTTATGGAAGTGAGCAAGGTCATGGCTCCATGCTCGTGCCCCTGCTGTTCCGCTCCCATGAACGTTGGATACTTGCGGGTCTGCCTTTCCAGCCTCAGGTTCCCTTCTGCCTTCCTGTCGGGCCCTGATCTCTGTCTGGCTTCCTATTCCGTGTGACCTAACTACTTTGATCACATGTCTCCTAGGGCACTCACCAGTTCAGCTTCTCCTCCCTTTAGTTCTTACCCCCAACTGGTTTTATCAACTGGCATACAGCAAATGGCATACAGCAATGTGTAAGTTTAACGTGTATGGCATAATGATTTGACTTACACAGTATTGTGAAATGATTGCCATAATAAGGTAACATCCATCATCTTTTTAAAAAAATATCCATCATCTTACATAAATAAAAAAGAATTAAAGAAAAAAATGTTTTTTTCCTTGGGATGAGAACCCTTAGTATTTGCCATCTTAACAACTTTCAAATATATCATATAGTGGTGTTAGCTATAGCTATCATGTTGTATTTTCTATTTCTAGTACTTACTTATCTTTTTGTACCTTTTGTACAAATAAATAAGGTACTTATTTATCTCACACGTTTTGACCACTCTCGTCTAATCCCCCCCACCAAATCTAGTTTCTATGAGTCTGTTTTGTTTTGTTTAAGATTTCATATACAAGTGAGGTCATACAGTATTTGCATTTCTGTCAGATTTATTTCACTTAGTATAGTCCCCTCAAGGTCCATGCATGTTGTTGCTAATGGCAGGATTTCCTTCTTTTTATGGCTGGATAATATTCTATTGTACATATATATACTGTATCTTCTTTATTCACTCATCAGTCAATGACATTTAGGCTGTTTCCAGACTTGGCTATGTAAATAATGCCGTAAACATGGGGGGTGTGGACATCTCTGACATAGTGTTTTAATTTCCTTTGGATATATTCTCAGAAATAGAATTGCTACATCATATAGTTTATTTTTACTTTTCTGAGGAACCTCCATACTGTTTTCCACAGTGGCTGCACCAGTTTCCATTTCCACCAACAGTGCAAGAGGGTTCCTTTTTCTCCACATCCTCGCCAACACTTGTCATCTCTTATCATTTTTGTGGGAGCCATTCTGATAGGTGAGAGGGGACAGCCCATTTTTTGGTTTTATTTCCCAGAGGCTCAGTGATGTTGAGCATCTTTTCATGTACCTGTTGGCCATTCTACATCTTCTCTGAAAAAAATGTCTGTTCAGGTCCTTTGTCCATTTTAACTGGATTGTTTGGTTCTTGCTGTTGAATTGTAGAAGTTCTCTATATATTTTGGATGTTACCTCCTGATCAGATATATGGTCTGCAAATATTTTTCCCATTCTGAAGGTTGTCTTTCATTGAGTTCTTTTTGACCGTCTATAAACAGATTACTGACCCGCTTCTTGGTGTTTTGCATCAGGCCAGCCGTACCCCTAGTTACGTAAGTGCCTCACTTCCACACGCACTGTAAGCGCCTCTGATTAGCCTGTGTTCCCTGCAGCTGTGTAGTGGTTGGTCTGGGAACTGCTTACTACTGGTCTGCTACAAGATAAGGAGCTATGTCACCAGATCATTCTGCACGCAGCTTCCTTCATTGATCAAGTTTTCCTACAAACGAATGTCAGCTGAATTAAACAGAAGCTTTGAGTCATGCTTGATCTATATTCTGGTACAAACTATTTATCGTGTGTTTGAGAAACAGTTCAGATGCTACTACTAGTCCACGGTCCGTATTTGAGTAATACTAAATACAGCATCTAGCAATATATTCTGCACACAGTATAGGCTCAGTAAATTTGCTGAATTCAAAGAAATTTCTCCCAAACTCAAGGAACAGTATGTATCTCTTAGAAGTTGCTGATTTCTGTAGCCATGATGGTAGAACAGAGAATAAGAAAAGGTTTGAGGCCCTCAGTTTCTGCAACAGGCTGACAAAACCCAAAAAACGATGATAACTCACAAATTCTCACAGCCTTGTCTCAGATACAGACCAAGTGCAAACGGCTGGTGATTATTTTCTCTCTCCCTGGTTGGTCTGCTTGCACTGAGGTCCAGGCTTCTGTGGGCAGCCGCCAGCATCTTGCCTCAACCACGGCCCGGCAGCTGCAGGACGAGGCCAAGGCAGAGGGGACCATAAGGAGTGAGTGAAGCAATCATCCCGGTGGGGCATTTGGGCATCACAAGCACACTGCTGAAGCCCGACATGTTTCTTTGCAGGCTTTTTGTGCTTAGTTTTATTTTCGACTGCAAGAAATAGTTTGACTTTGCTGAAATTCTCACAAGCACTCTCCCCTGCCCACTGTTAAACAGCTTTGTTTAAGGCAGAATGGTCCTGTGTCCGTCCAGGCTGCGCGGCTCCAGGCAAGTCAATTAACCTTTCTAAGCCCCGGTTTAACACATCGGTTAAATGGGGATAAGAATAATCCTTGTAGTGTTTATGTGAAGGTCAAATGAGTAATTTATATGAAAGAACTCTGTAAACTCATGTGTTTAAAAAATGTTATTTGTTTAGATTAATTTCTCTCTCTACAATAAATCTCTTTTTTAAATGTTAAAGAGCAGAGGTCTTTCTGAATTTATCTGTAGCTCCAAGATGCAAGCAATCCTCATTCCAACTGCTTTCAGGTAAGTTCAGAGAAAATAAGTTGTAGTATGGATTCTGGCTAGTGTGGATCTTAGAGGATCTGCTACGTTTCCTCATGATCCGAGCTGCGTTCCACATTATATGCAGAAAGTAACACGCACACATAAATAAATGTTCTGTGAGGCCTGCCTTACTTGTCATGGGTTCACAAAACCTCCCCAGAAAACCTTGGCTGGAAGAAATCTTGCATTCTGCAGAGAACATTTTACCTGTTAATTTCATAACATTTCAATTCAATAGCTATTTAGTGAGCATTCTACTTGGGGCTAGAGACTGGGCTAGATGGTAAGGATACTTGGGTAAATGAGACATGATGTTGTCCTCCAGAAACTCGTAGTCTTGTTCATGGACTATTACCGGTTAGGTAAACAAGTTACTGCCACAACAGGAGAAAAGTGCACTAACAGAGGGACCTGCCAGGAGGAAAGGTATGTAGGACAGGAAGTCAGGAACCCTATGGAGGCAGGCCTGGGAAGCTTGACAGAGGCTGTGCTAGTTAACCCTGATCTCCCATCGAAAGCTACTTCCAATCCTCAGCGAGTTTGGAGGGGCTCTTACAATGACTGGAATTGCAGTAAGGAAACAGCACAAGTCAGGATACGACCGGGCGAGCATGCCTCCCGCATGTGGGCACTGTGAGAGCGTGAGAGGACGGGGTGCGTGTGAAGGAGCCCCATGAGGCGAAGGGGGGCAGGTGTAGGCGAGGGAGGGCCTTGGCTGGTTTCACATTCTATCCAGGGCTTGGCCGTTTATATCCTCATTCTCCTGGCTAGACTGCAGGTGGGCTGAGGTCAGGAATCAGGGCTGCCACATGCTTCCTCGGCATCAGGCGGGAGGCTCCGACAATGAAAAATGGGGAGAGCACACTTGTGACGTCCAAAGCATGTTCTGTCCCATCTCCCAGGGGTAGAAAGGGCTCCTGAAACCCGTATCTGTACCAGACGTGCAGTGGGTTACAATTCAGCCAGCCCTCTAGATCTACCCTTCTGCCTTTCTTTGGTACTTAACCCACTTTCCACACGATTCGGCACCTTGGCCTGCACAGGAGAGCTGGGCTATTTCCGCAGGCGGGAAGGACAGTGCGCCCGGCCACAGCCCTGCTGACCTCCCTGACAGGGGGACGGGACGCCTGCTTTGGGGAAAGAACTTTCCAGCCTGGGAGCTGGTGCCTCGGACCCTGCACACACCAGCATTGCAGGGTTGCCGATTTTTGCCTTCTGAGAGTTAGAGCCGGAGTATTCCAGAGGCAAGGCTGTGGCTTCAAAAAAAAAAAAAATCATGTTTAATTTAAAAATTAGAAACTGGAGCAGGCTGTGAGCACAGGGGTTGATTGAAACAAAATTTAAATTCCTGTCAAGCCCATTTAAACACGGGGGCCCTTCATAGACAATTAGCTGCTCCCTGTGAATGCTGAATAAACTCAGGCCTGGTCACTGCGAGAAGACAGGCGCCTACTGTGAGGCGCTGGAAAAAAAATTAACTAAAATCAGGCTGTATGAAATATTTCGCCTTTCAGTATATCACAGGGGTTTGAAAGTGTAAACAAGACAAAAATCGATTCCTTGGTGCCCTCAAATCAATCCCCCAAAATGGTTAGGGCATCTGTTTCTGCTAAATTTTGTTTACATCGGCAGATTTGCCTTAATTGCAGTTGTTTATCTCTCATCGTCCCTGGGGCCCTAATCTCCCGATTACTAATACTTAACACTCATTTCACATCTAAAGCTACTTCTAATCCTCAACAGGTTTTGGGGGCTCTTAAAATTATTGAAGCCACAGAGGCGGGAGACACAGCCTCTTTGTGAAAGGGACATTTTCTTATCTACTACCAGCTGGGCCCAATCATCACCAGGGATGGTGACAACAAAGGTGCTAAAAGGCTCTTCCACAATGACTGCTGCTCCACTGGGGATTCAGAGGATAAAAAAGAGCTTTGATGGAAAAATCTGAACAAGAGGCGAGAGCAGTCCAGCCAAATAAAGTTACTGTCATAATCAAATGCTGTCAATCACCATGAAAATCCAATTAAAAATGTTTCAGCACAGCCCTCTTAAGTGGAAAAATGTACCCTATTTATACAAATTTTTGTCAACTCCACACCAGTCCCACAATTAGAAAGTCCTGCTATTAATTGAATCCCCCTACGCGCCCCCCCCAAGTTTAAAAAGACACGCAGGCCATCCAGAAGTCTTCTGAGGGAGGTGAGACACACGTAGGCTATTGGTATACAATTAGGAGTTAATCGGGTTACATTTGAAAATTCCATTTTTATTTGTGCCCAGGGAACCTCTGCCCGAATAAACGAATGCTACCTAGCCTCCTACTTCAGAATCAGTGACCATTTACGCTGAGAGAACAGAGAAACGGTAAACCAGGATACTGGAAAGAAACTAGTCCATGCTCCGGCAAATGTCTCTCGGTAGACCAAGACCTAATGTTTAATTCTAATCTTGAAAATTAAATAGAGGACAGAAGGCCCAAATGTCTCTACTGCCTTTAGGCAGTCTCTAAATGGCCAAGCGAACCTCAAATTATCTGCAGGCAGATCTGGCCCCCCAAATAACTGTGTGTCTACCAAAGGCCTCACTGAAACCACAAGACTCCCGATCCCCAAAGGTCTCTCTCAAAACTGCTACAAATTAAAAAGCAAACAACCCATTAAACAAATCCAACTGGTTTCAACTGTAAATAGGAGGCTTCTAATATTTTCCCAGCCCTTGAAATTCCTGGTTAGGCTCATTAATTATTGATAAGAATTGCATCTATTTATTGGAGTGTACTCCCAGGAAAACACGTTTGCTGCCTTCAACGGCAATTCCCAAATCACAGAGACTAGGCTTCGGATCTTTTTGTATTTCCCCCACAAACGGCTAAATATCTTCTGGTCTTTTTCAACTTAATCCATTATTCCTGAAAGCTAGGAGTTGGGGCGGCATGCATCCGATATACTGATAGATGAAGGCCGTGGGGGGGTCCCCCCCCCCCGCCCCCCGCCATCAATCTAACCAAGCAACGATGGTGCTGGCCAGGTGGTCTCCTCTAGGTCTTGGCTCTCTGATGACTTCTTGTTTTGGAATTAACTGTCGGAGGTAAATTCTCAAGCGGCCAGAACACACGCCAAAGATCACAGGTGCTGCTGGGTAACACGTGCTGAACACCGTCTCGCTCTTCCCACACGTCCCATCCCAAGGTGGGATGGCCGGAGCCCTGGGGTCTGCTCTGACTGGTCACGCCCATGCCGTGCTGGTTGTTAAATGCCTTGAATGTTATCCCTGCAGACACTGCAACATCCTCAAAATGCCTTTATTTTGGCACCAAATTATTTTACCCAGATGACCTCTGGGTTAAGTCAAACAAAACCCTTTGATCGGACCATGCCTGCTAGTGTGCTCAGCCTAACTCATAGTGTACATTGCAATGTCCCGAGATGGCCTGTCCCTGGGTCAGTTTCCTCGGCTTTACTATGTGAGTTCTTGGAGAACAAGAACTGTTCTGTTTGTCTATCTGTTCGAAGTCCAGGACACTGTTTCATTGAGCTGGATGAAAGAGACGGGCACACGCAAAGAGTGAGTGATAGTGAGTTCTCTTCCTGTAATGAGAGCAGAGACTCGCCTGAGCGGCAGTCGCACAGAACCACGCTGGGCACTGAGTAAGAAGAGCATGATCCTCCTTCAACGCACTTACAATCTAGTTGGAGGAAAAAAGGCATTAAACTAGTGAGTTTCACCTCCGGCTGCTCCTTGTAATCACATGGAGAGCTTTAAAAAACAAAACAGTACCTGCTCCCCAGCCCAAGCGCCAAGAATTCTTTGATCTGGGCTAGGATCCAGGCTTTTTTTTTTTTTTTTTTTTTTTTGTGGCTCTTATTTTTAACCTACTCAGATGATTCTGATGAGTTGCCAGCATTAGGAACCACTGTACTACATGGGCCGACTTGTGACTAGAAGACAGATACGTAATTTTGTGTAGTTAAGTGCCGTTCCAAGTCAGAGACAGTAAATTCTGGAGTGTCTCAGAGAAGGGGGCAAGCACTGTGATGGGAAGGAGGACGGAGACCTCCAAGGATGGTGGGGGTTATTCCAAACTGAGACTGCCACTCAAATAAAAGAAATTACCAATGGGCTGAGTGGCGTCAAATGAGGAACCAATGGGCAACCACACCCAAGACCCAGCTGAGCCCCTGGGAATGTGGCGTGAAGCCACAGAGCAGCCCCAGCGATCCACTTTGCCGTGTCCAGGATAACTAAACTATTTTTGCGGTCAAGGCGCCATGGCCTCATTGTACCGTGAAATGCAATACTGGGAAGGTGACGGCTGGCCCAGGAAGACAAGAAAGAAGCATTGCAGGCAGGAGTTCAAAAAACCCGCAATCTTAAACAGGCAAATCATCACCGTATTAAGAGATCTGACCTGATGATGGAGGAAGAAAGTTATCCTTAACTGGGAAATTAAAACTGTTAGATCACCATGATCAAGGAGTGACAGATTTTATCTATCTGTATCTCTCTTGCTACACACGTGTATATAAATACACACACACACACACACACACACACATTGATCTGCTAAAGTCTCGTGAAAAGATTAAGCAGCCGCGTCTGTGGAAAAACAAAGCTTGTTTTCTGGGGTTGTAATCTCTCTGTTCTTGCTGAAGTGCTAACGTGTCATCAAAAATTCAAATTAAAGCTGTCTGATTTAGTGCGATCTCAAGCATCCAGGCAGTGATTCTGCCGTTGTAATTACGTGCAATTAAAAAGCTAAAATCAACTTCTGAGTAGTGGATTCCTATTTATAAGCAGACACAAACAGATGATTTTAATGGCCTTCAGAACTTGAAAATAATAATAAAACAAATCATTCCATGGTTGTAAATTGGACCCTCTGTGGAGCCCCCAGGCTTCTGTGATGCTATCTGCGCTCGAAGGAAATACTTAGCTGAAGTTACAATCCCAGCCAGGGATTCTCCCTGCAAATTCCGAGCGCCTTAGCTAATGAGCTGATTTGCACCTCCAGATGAGTACCCCAAAGCAAAACCGATGTCTGCAAGAATGGGTGGCCAGACACACACAGGAGTCTGGCCCTAAGGGTCTATTTTAAAACATGCTCTTTAAGACACAGGTGATAGCTAGATGGAGTAAACGACAACCAAGTTCGTAACTGCTTATTAAACCATCGTTAGCATCTTAAAAAGTTCAGACTGCAAGTACAGTGGGTCCACGAACACTGTGCAAGGGGGCTGCTGAAATGTGCCTTTCCTCCTATTTGTGTTTGGGATACAAGTAAGCTCTGGATCAAAAGGAATCAAAATTCACCTTTGGTCTGTTTAGTAGAATGTGGTGATAATGTTGAACTTTATCGGAGCCCTGTGCTCCCAGAAAGAAAAAAAAGAGGAGAAATCTCCCCACTCTTTTGTTAGCCACAAAGGACCACCCTGCTTTCAGTCTTTTCCATCCTTCCTCCTGACTTCTGAAAGACTGGTTGATGACTTCCTTGTTTACCTGCTTCCATAACCTTGGCCTGCTCCCTTTACTTTGACACATTCCTCATTAATAAACATTCTCCAAATTGCAACAGCCTGAATAAAATCATCTTTTTTTTAAGTAGGTTCCATGCCCTGCATGGAGCCAAACGTGGGGCTTGAACTCATGACCCTGAGGTCAAGACTTGAGCTGAGATCAAGAGTTGGATGCTCAATGGACTGAGCCATCCAGGCGCCCCTAAAATCATTTTCTTAATTGTCCAGTGCATTCTGTCTATCTATATATATCTATAATTATCCAGTGCATATCTGTCTATGGTCAAAACCTTTGGGTCTAACAATGGCGAATGAAACCATTTGGTGTAAATCCAAAGTGACACTGGAATTGAAGTGCTGGAGAGACAAAAATCTAACCCGGCGATTTCTTCAATTTCTAAAGGGGACCATGCAGATGCCCAGTTTATCACATCCATTGATTAAGTGAGAGAACAACCAGCCAAACTATCTGAAAATGTAATTACAACCAGGTTTGGATACACAGAAAAGCTACCAGTGACAATTTAATAGAGAGGAGTTAAACAAGTTAACAAGTAATTAAATGTTTAAACAGATTTTTCTGGAGCAGTTTGGTGTTTATTAGCCCCCAAACTAATACCACCTCTTATCCATAAAGCCTTTTCTGAGAAATGAGATGCCTTCAAGTTTGCAGATGCTGGGATTTAGATAAAGGGGAAAAAAATCTAAAAGCACTATTTTGATTGTAACTGACATCCCTCCCCCATGATCCACACCTGCTTTTTAGATTCCGAGTCCCACGATTTACTTGCTTTCTAAGCAAAATGTCAAATTTCAATTGCAAACTGCCCTCTGTGTTTCTGCTTAGTAGCCTGAACGGAAAACCAAAAAAAAAAACAAAAAAAAACCAAACAAAAAAACCCAAACCTGAGAAGATACTGAATAAGGACACCCTGCTCTGGAATGTATCAGGAAATGCACAAAATAACAGGCATTATGAGAATCTAAGGAGAAAACCCATGTTTTTAAACAATTACTAAAGCAGTATAGTAATAGCATAAAGACAATTTCTGCGCCAGCTTGTTTCTTTGAAATTCTCTCTGCCACTGAGCAGCTAGAACAGATAATAACTATTAGTAAATCAAACTCCTCTGCAATATCCAGCTGTGCCTCACGCATTTACATACAGATAGAATGGGTATATGTTTTTAATATGTATGTGATCCGTACTTTTACCACAGCCGAAGTGCATGCCACAAAGGAGGAGGAGAATGGGAATCGGATCAGCATGAGATAATAAAGTGGCCTAGATAAAGTATTAGCCAGCGATTGATCTCAAACCGGGATGCTGCTTCTTCTGACCTGATTACTTACTATGCATAGATTCCATTAAATAGAGCTTAGACATGGGAAGCTTCTGGAAATACTCTAAATGCATAGAAGATCTACAGCACTCTGAAGCCAAATTGTAACTGTGGAGGTGCCCACGACCCGTACCCTCCCTGCCTGAGTCAAAGCCCACGTTCAGGATAGGCTGGGAGGTTCAAGGGCCACCTGCCAGCTGGTGGGCAGCCCTCCTGAGTCCCACGGGGACTTTCCCGTCCCTCCCCTGCACCAGGCCAGCACCACCCCCCTTCCCCCGAGTGAACGCCTTCCTCCTGAGCTGCTCGTCTGGTTCTGGCTGCACTGCACTAACTAACAGAATGAAAAGGCAGAGAAGGACCTTAACAATCATTCAGGGTCATGGTCCCGTTTGAAAAACTGATGACGGCCACGGGTTTCTCTTTTCAGAAAAGAATGCAAATTCCCACATGCATACGTGACTTTGGATGTAATTTCAGGGGCTCTAACAGACTTCCTGAAGTCATGGAGCCGAGGTCAAGGACTGATGATCTCGTCCATCCCCTACGTTTTGCAGATGAAGACACTAAAAGCTGGGAGGGAATGGGGAGCTGCTGACAAGGGAAGGGAAGTGTAGAGGCTTTCCTGCTAAAGCACGCCCGACCTCAGCTACCAGAGAACCCTACAGGAAGAAGACTCACTGGGCAGAAGAATTCTATGTGGCTTACTCGAGCACGGGTCCACCCAACAATGGTTCTCACCGTATCCTCTACTCAAAAACATAACAATCTGAATAGCAAAGCCAGATCTGAACCTCTCCACCTTGATATCCTCCGATGTCAAGCCATCTGTCTCTTGAATTTAGGGGTTTGATTTTTATTTTTTGGCATCCTTCAATCGGATTATTGACATTTTGGGAAAAGGTCTCCATTACCCTTGTTTTGTCACCTTCTTCCTTCTTGCCACATCCTCGCCAATCCTGTCCGATGGCAGCAGCTGTCCCCTACTCCACAGAAGCCGAGACATTGCTGCTGCGTTGTCCGAAGCCTGGTGGACATTCTGCCTCCATCGCCACAGGGCTTCTACAGCCTGGAAACTTATTTCTAAGTTTGTGGGTCCTACATCACAGAGCGGGGGCAGCGCTGACCTAGGCCTTCCCTGGGATTTATACCAGCGTGATGTAAAAGTGGGTTCTTTGACAACGGAATCATTTTCTTAGGAGCAGAGAGAGTGCGTGTGGGGTGTTGGCCTGTGGGAAGTTCTCGGCCGCCTGCGTGGCTGGCTCTCCTTTGTTGGGGTTAATGCTAACCCGATTGATGCGATAAAATCAATATCCATAAAACCACCTCTTAGAGGACTGAAGGATGAAGGGTCTCCCTGTACCTGAATGGGAGTCCACTCACAAGAAAAGGTGTGGGTGGGTGGGTGTGTTGCTTCCACGTCAGGCCCATGTTTTCAGACTTGGACTAGGGTTTCTTCTCTGAGAAGAAAGGGTTTCTCCTATAAGAAGTGGAATTTTTTTAACAGATTGCCCAGTTCGTGGTGAACGCATTGCCTATCTGAATTCCCCCTTTGTGGGTTTGGGACTCCACGAGGTCAGTGTCAAAGGGATTTCTGTTCCAAAAGACACTAGAGGTCTCACACTGCTCTGAAAAAGTCTGGAGCCTCTATACACTCATGCTTTGCCCAGCCTGTTTCCTTTACCTGGAATGTCCCCTTAAAAACTCTCTACTAAAGTTCATTCAGTCCATCCTCCCAAGGCCCTTTTCCAATGCTACCTTCTCCGTGTAACTTTTCCCATTTTCCCCAGTGAATCCCCACAGATCTCGGCCATTCTGAGTTACTTTATTCTGGCAATCTGCATACTTGCTGTGTTCCCTGCAAAACTGTATGAACGTGGCTTATTCTTCCTTATATCTTGTGTTGAGTCTAGCACAGGACTTTCTACATCACACTCTATAAATATCTGCCGAACTGAATTGTTTATCTGGTTCTGAGATCTCCCAAGACGATGTGGATGCTACTGAGGAGACTTCTGAATGAGTTCTTTGTGTAGCTTAACGGCTACACACCAGACACGTGTATCAGTGCACATGAACCCTGGACTCCCCAAAATGTGAGCGTTAAGGAAATTTCTTGGTCCAGCTTTAAAATACTTCCACTTAGAACATAAAAACTGATAACCATCTCAGGAACAACCAACATCCTCAGGTTCCTCAGGAATAACCATCTCAGGAACAACCATCTCAGGAACAACCACTAGTTGTTTAGAATTAAACAACTAAACACCTAGATGAGTCCTAACACTGGGATTTTAGTGACTTCGAGAGTCTAAACTTCAGCTTTAAGACTGACATGGTCAAAATTCCAAAGATGATGGTTTTAAGACTGGGGTATTCTGGATATAAGGTAACTCCAGCAGATAAAAAGACACTGCTTGCACGCATGGCCCACCCCTCCCTGCAGTCTGGTTTACTTAGGCGGGGCTCGCCGTGTTCACCGGCGGTCACGGCCCCACCAGAGTTCCCTGGTAGTGAATCTGTAACTCTCAGTATCTCCACCCAGGCCCACCTCTGATTTTCTTCCTTTGGTTTGGACAATCCTGCAGGCCTTGTGGTTGATGCGGCCCAGCCTGTGCAGACCATGTCGGTGCCCTGCTGGCTGGTGCTACCGTGCTAGGGAGATAAACTGCTCTTTTTGTGAAAGGCAGGCCCCCACCCACAGTGACAAATGTCCTCTCCAGTTCATGCATTCTAGAGGATGCTCTCAGCTTCCAGATGGGAGCACCATCAAATAGGTTGTAGGAGGGGAGGGAAAAGGAAAAATTAAAGCCATTAATATGCTGGAAGAAATAAAGAAGCTGGTTCCTTAAGATTGGGCTCCTAGGATGTGACTCGGGTTCCCCAAGCCAGGTACAATCCACTTTCCTTCCCATCCCTTATTTGGCTTAATACTGTGGTCAGAGGCAGGCAGGGCCCAACCCCCTTGACCACAGAAGCCTCACACACATTCCAAGTTTTCGGCTTCCTCACTGAGCCCTTTCTAAGCCAGGGTGCCTCACTAGTGCTGTACCAAAGGGAATATGTTCATTTAAATCCAACTGGGAGCAGTACTACAAATGCTAAATTAAGTAGAGGACGGTGCTTCCTGTGACTACATTTTTCACTGTATTTTACTGATTTATTGATATTTATTAATTAAAAATGTGGGACAGCACACACCAGGGTGTACAGTTATAAAAAGAGATATCGAAATATGTATCACTTGTCTCCCCATACACATATACACACAGCCTCTCACATACACTTCCTCTCAGGCACTGAAAGCGCTCACCCTCTGGTCTTGTCTTTATGGCTTGCCACCCTGGAGTTGTGTTCCTTACCAAGACATACATCCATATGCATTTACGGGTGTATGTGCGATCCGCAGTGTTTTATTTATAAGTGGCCAACTCATTGCAGCATGGAAACATGCATTTACAAACAGATATCTGCTTTATGAAACCCTATTCCTTTGTTTTAATAGCTGAGCTATCCAGCCATAGCATAATAATGTACAAGGTAAATGGGTCTCCATCTCTAGAACCTGTTCCAAGTTTTCTCAAATGTGACTAACTGCAAGAATTTCCCAACCATCAAAGAGACGCCACGGCCAAAAGACCAGTTTACTCCAGAAACGACACCTGCACAGTTATAAATTGCAGAGGTTTTGAGGGGTGAACTTTAACTTGAAACTACCCTGAAAATGGAGATTTGCTCCAGGGGTAACACGAGGGAGAAAGCAACCTTCCTGGAAAGCACGCATGATGCAAAAGGGAAACATCCTGTTATTTTATATTCCGGGATGAAATCTGTGTTGTACAAGAAGAAGTTTGGGCACGTAGGGTGTTTATCAGGATGGCATGCCACGGATGAAAACCTCTGAACCGGTATCTGTAAAATGCTGATTGTTTAAAGTGGTGAAATAAAATTGGTCGGGATGTGCTCTGAGTGCAAAAATCTAAAGACAGGGAACGGTATACACACAACACAGGAGAAAGAGCAGACTATAATTATTATTTACTAATGCTCGATCCTGGCGTTCCTTCTAACAGCTTGTGCATTGTCAGATCAACAATCTGCACGAAACAAATGACCATTTGGGAATTGCTAGGGAGCGTCTCTGTTCCTCTCCCTGCTCGACTAAAAACTGTCATTCGCAATCAAAGAAAGCGGCCTTGGAGCTGAGAACACAGCACCCGCAGCCTTATAGTTGTCTCTTTCTGAGGAAAAGACCAAAGATTCACATTAACTTGATCTTTTGCAGCCAATGTAATTTCATTCTGCATGAATCCAAGAGGACTCCACACCACGTTCAGAATCTCCCGCAGGACTGCGCTAAAAACTCAATATGCTGACTCGCTTTTCTGTTACCGATCCTCTGGATTCTGAGAGGCGGTAACAACACATGAGGACAAGGAGTAATCTGGTAACTTGTGACGCTTGAGTGTGAGGCGAAGGAAGAGAGTTTTGCCTTAAGTTTCTTTTTTACAGCAAGAGATGGAACACAAGCAGGGGGAGTGGGAGAGGAGCCCAACACAGGGTTCAATCCCAGGACCCTGGGATCACGACCTGAGCTGAAGGCAGAAGCTTAACTGACTGAGCCACCCAGGTGCCCCCTGCCTTAAGTTTCAAAATGGTGGTGGGTTTTTTAAAAAGTAAAAACTACTATCTGAGGATATGAGCTTCAAAAACACCTACCCAAATGGAGTAAGTAACACGGCCTCTCTAGAGCCTGTGGATGTCTTTTTTTTTTTTTTTTTTTAAAGATTTTATTTATTTATTTGTCAGAGAGAAAGCACAAGCAGGCAGAGGCAGAGGGAGAAGCAGGCTCCCCGCCGAGCAAGGAGGCCGATGTGGGACTCGATCCCAGGACCTGGGATCATGACCTGAGCTGAAGGCAGCTGCTTAACCAACTGAGCCACCCAGGCGTCCCAAGCCTGTGGATGTCTTAAATTCCATTCCAGTTCTTTTAGCCTAATGTTAAGCACAGATATATAACTAGAGAATGCTAATGTACTTACATCAGGTAAAAAATGTAAAAAATGTACTTACCATCAGGTCCTCAGGTGCTGGTCTTTCTTTGGGTTGTTTTCGCATGCTGTAAGAGGAAGAAAAGCTCGTTATCTAGATCACTTATGGATTTGTGCTATATTTTCCACCATGGAATATTTCCCCTAAACCTGAATGATTTCAGATTTATCATGTTCCATTCTTGGCCAAAGTATTAGCATATATTCCCTTTCTTTCATTTGGGCCTTTAATTAATCAGATTTTGGGGGACTCTCATGAATCAGAAACACAAAGATTTTTTGGGGGGGGAAGTTATTCTTGCACTACAGATGAAGAATGAATTTAAATTTACCTAATTCCACTTTTGAAATAATTATGGGAGAAAAAAAACAGCAATATTTCTTCCTGACTCAGTTTTCAATTTATTTCAAACTTAAATCTAGGTAACAATAGACTTCTGTTTTGGTAACTGGGATAAGGTAATAAGAAAAGAAACATGACTATCAGGTCAAGTGAGAAAACATCTTATTCCTTCATTCTGACTCTGAATGACAAGAAACGAATAATACATAAAAGAGGTCAGGAATCTAGATAATGCTACAAAATTACAAATGGGCTGTTATACTCAACTTTTATTTATTCTGGCTACAATGCATGTCGATGTTCATTAAACAGCTGGGGGGGCAGATAAGTTTGTTTAAGCTGCTTAAAGGATCACATTCCTCATACAAAATAGTTCTTGCCTTACATGCAGTATCGTCAGCAGCTGTATCATGTACGAAGCTACGTGATGAAGCACTCACATGTGGGACCGATGTGACTATGAGTAGCCACCTATCTGGTGGCCGTTATCCATACTGAACTCAGAGTGTCTGTGGGATGAAGTCATGAAAAGAGACTGCTTCTTCTATTACTTGAAAATTACACAGATGCTTTTTCAAAAGAAAAAGGCAACCTCTAAGAAGCACGAGGAAAACCCGTCATATGATCCCTGCATTTGCTGACAGTATTTTTTTTTTTTAAGTAGAGAGACTTAATGATCATTTGGTAAATAAGAATCGTAGTTATGAACCATTAATGACATCGAGGACATTTGCCTTCCCAATAAATAACCATATGCACCTCTCAAATACTGTATCCATTAGCAAGTAATTCAAGCTGTCTCACCAGTGGAGTTGGTAACAGTCCTAATCTGACATTCCAAAGTAGCTGTATCTCTTGGGAAAACAAGGCTATTACCCACTATCATTTCTGTTTCGGCTTGACATCTGTGGAAATTTCAACACAGGTTATCCCTCCCCCTGTCTCCATAAAACTTTTACATAGCAGCTGATTAATTTTTTGGACAGAAGGAAGGCAAAGCCTTATCTGGTCTTCCCCGTCTGCCCAGAGCCGGCCCCACCCCCAAGGGGGTCTCAGGCCACACAGCGAGATGCACAGCCGTCCCGTCACAAATCCCACAGCGCCGGGCGGGGGATGCCCAAACCTGGGCTCTGGGCAGCTTAGGAACGGCATGGTTTATTTTTCAATTTCTGCAGTTTAAAATGGGGCATTCCCATGATGGGCTTCTGAGTGTTTCTAGGAATTCCACGTAAAGGAAATTAAGAGAGATTAATACACATTTCTGGATAATGGCTCTAATATTATCGATGAGCTCAGGATTCCAGTGTTCAACGGATATATATGCTTTTTCCAACATGGCATGCTTTGGAAATGAAACGTCTGCAGGGTAAAAACAGTTTTTAAAAGCTACGGAATATTATATAAGTCTTTTAAATAAATAGAAACAGTGTTAATAAAATTTTTAAAGTCAGGGGAAAAAAATCTCTTCCTCACATGTTTTTCTATGGAGTATAAACCGTATGAGACATTTTTATTAAGAGGTAACATATTACACTTAGTCAAAAAGGTGATAAAGCTTGACATTTATATTAAGGAATATTTCTTGGCTTCACTTTAGTGTAATCATCAGATGGATCATGCGGGGGAGGGGCAGGGGACAGTGCACAACCGTTTTGGTTCGCAAGGAGTCCCGACTGCACCATTTCCAGGCTCCACAGGAAGGAAGGGTTCCTTTTCCACCACCGAACGTGACTCTAAAGGGGTGATGAAATGGAATTTGGTGGACGACGGCAGGTGGAGGTAGTTATGAGAAAGTTCCAGAATGTCCAGAACAGTTTCTGGTTAGTTCTGCCTCCTGCTTTGTGGCGGTCATTGCTATGCTCCCAATTTCCTTCTCTTTCTCTGTGCTAGGGCGAGGGAGAGGGCAGGAGGGCAGTGGAACAACGGGGCCATCCACAGCCTCCTGGGTGCTGCTGAATGGGGAAGAGGCAGGTGGATGATGTGAAAGGGGGACCCTCGTCCTAATGAGGGGGAAAAGGCAGAGGGCTGGCAAAGAAAAATGCCTGCTTCCTCAGGTGTAAAACGACACTGAGGGCCCCTCTGACCTGAATCCTGTGGTTCCTCCCAGTTCTTTAATGGTTCAAGTGGGCCTAATGGAACCGTATTTTCATAGTCTTTCAAACATCAAAATTGACTGAAATGGGACACCAGTATTGTGTTTAACATACAACCAAAGATAAAAGTTATTTACTGAAAACCCGATGAATTAATAAACTATGCTGCTTCCACTAAGTGACAGACAGTTTTATGGGGAACTTGAGGTTACATTAATAAAAACAAGCTTCATATGTCTGTTCAATAGGGACTATAAAATTGTGTATCTCTTAAAAAAAAAAAAAATTGGATACCAACAGTATCTGTGCTCGAAGAAGTAGCCCGATTCTCAGCAGTTTATTAAAACGGGAAAAAGCCTCTAAAGTACATTTACGACCCTTTGTGTAAATAACGTTTACATAATTTAAACAATTTTTCGGCTTTGCTGCCCCATCTGCCCAAGGCCCCAAAGTCCCTCCCGTCTCCAAGAGGAAGCAGGGAGAGCCATAAGGTCTCGCGGAGCTGCAGAGTTAATGGCATGTATCATTTACATTGAGGGCATGGCATGTTTGCAAACGGGCTCACCACTGAGTGATGAAATGTACAAATGGCTCGGAGAACTCTCCAACCGGAAGGACGGGCGAATCCTGGGATGGAGGAAAAACAAGTCACCAAAAGTCACAACAATTCCTTTTCTTCCTTTACATGCACTCCCCCACCCCACCCAAGGAGCAGGATAAAGATGGATCTATAACAAGGATTCACCACCATGTGGAAAGGAAAATAAGGCCTCATCCAATTAAAAAGACTGTCTACACCCTCTCCCACATGTTTATGTAAAAAATGCTAAATTTAAAGCCACACACATTTTACAATGGTGAGAAACACGAGAGCAAAGAGGGAGGGGAGGTGAAAAAAGGACAATGATAGCCACAGGGTAGGAAAGAAGGTACGAAAGTGTAAATGAGAAATTAATGATTATTTAAGTAACACACAAATGGTCTTGTAATTAACAAAGAGCTGTGAAATTATTCTTGTGTTGACCTTTGTTTCTTTTACTGGATTTGCTATTTATTTACACTTTCCTTTTTATTTACATTTATTTGTATATTCAACTGCTCTTAACTGCTTGCTGAATCATTTGGGTCAGGTTTTTTGGTTTGTTTTTGTTTTTTATTTTAACAGAAAGGCTTTTATAGGGGAAGCTGTTCCCTGAAAAGGAATTTTAGCCTATTTGCCAGTCTGGGCAAACTCGTCATATGAGAAAGGCTGTGAATTAAGGACACAATGAAAAACTCCCACCTTGACCACCAAACGGAACTGGGGTGGAGGTGGGAGCCACTTAAAAGAGCAGGAAACAACGAAGCCACAAATGACAACCACTGAGTAACACAGGGAGCAAACCCCATTACCATTTGCAAAGGAAGGCTTTAAGAATTTAGGAGTTTTTCCAAGAATGACAGAGAGCGCCACTGTGTTTATAGTGTAGCGGCTCAGGATGTAATGAAATTACACTGCAGAGTACTTTAACAGTCATCTCATTAGACCTACAGTTGGAACAAGAGAGCCACATAAAGTAGGCAGCTGCAAATGACTCCATTCCCATCTATTCTCATTTGCTATTAAAAATACCTTTCGGCGGCTTTTTTCCTCTCTGACATCCCTACACAAAGTGCCCTGCAAAGTATGATACATGCACCTATTTAAATTAACAAAGGAATGACTTATTTTAATCTCACTGTGCTTTGGAGTGCTTTGGCCATTTGGATGAGCAATATATCATTACATACAACCTTCCAGCGCTGCAGGCAAGAAACTCAGAGCATGCAGCATTTGGTGGGAGCCAAACAATTTCTCTAGCACACAACTGTGTCAAATGCATGCATGTATTCATTATTGAGAACGAGAGGAAATAGCTTTGATGTAGTGGAAAAAAGAAGATGATAAAAGCACCTCTGCAATATGCGTGTCATTATCAATGGTGGCAGATAGATACAACTGCACAGCCTCCTATGTGATTAGTAAATATACATATAATTGCTGTGGCCAATTATCAGAAAAATGAGATCGGTAATTACAAGACAGAAAATTAACTAGAACTCTTATTAAGGCTTTGTTTCCAATTCAAACAATTGGAAACTGCTGGAAAATACAATTTAATCAAAAGGGAGTGAGGGGGTCAAAGCAGCCAAAAAAAAAAAAAAAAAAAAAAATCCCAAAGAGGTTAAAAGAAATGGAACGGGAACAAAATGATCCTTGGATTTTGCCTTTCTGTCCTCTTTGACTTTACTCTGTTCATCCAGACCAGGAGAAGGTTAGTAATCATAAACTTAAAATTCTCATCAGTAGAGAAAGGCTTCCAAGAAGAAAGGAAAACAAAGGAAAATGGGAGTGAAATAAAATCTTGCCAAGTTCAAAGGATTACATGCAGGCATGACACAGAGAGGACATGAAAGGCAGGGGGCTGATGAAATGTCCACTCAGAAGAAACAGGCGTGCAATAACATGACAAGTCTTCGATAAAGGTACTATAAAATGGCCACAGAAGTCCCATCGGTTTGAAGAGCAAAAATAAAACATGATATCAATTTCAGCCCGGCCTGTTTTAGGAAAGCCATATATATATCACGGCGCCTGCAAGATTCTACAAGGCACAGTTCAAGAAATGACATTTCACTGTTTCAGAAACTGTTAGTAGTCTGGGGTGCAGAAACTATGGACCCCGATCAGGGAGTCAGTCCGCCAAGTTATCATTTCTGAAATTCTTCTGGAGGCTCTGGTACTGGGAGTGTCTGAGTAGTAGTTGATTTTAAATGCGATGTTTAGGAAGATAAAAGCCTACTCCCTTAATGTGGCTGAATATTTACTAAGATGGTTAAAATTCTCGACCGGTTTTCTACAAAGATCCTGGTATAAAACATGATGCTAATGTGGGCCTCATTTCAAAGTATGATACCAAGAGTAAATTAATGAATTATAGACTAGGCAACTTGATGAAGATGTCATTTTAACATGGATGAGAAACAAAACGAGGCAATGTGACATCTTTGCATGGGCAGTTAATTTTATTTAAGGCCTGATATTGTAGCCTGTTAAGTTCCTCATAATATAAAACTAAGGAACACTGGGTGGTACCCATGAATAATTTATTTCACTTGTGAAAACGCCAGCCCAAGTCGACTTTACAGAACCGCAGAGAGTGGAGTCTCATCTCAGGGGTGCCTGGAAAGAATCACTCATCAGAGATGCAGGGGAAAATTCTAATCTCACATGCATAATGCCAGATATTTCTTTCCCTTTTAAAAGCCATGTCTCTCGCATACCTCCAAGGAGAATTTTCTGAGATACAGAAGACTGGCAAGGGGCGGGGGGAGAGGCGGGGGTGTGGTCAGAGTGTCACACACAAACACGGGGGCGGAGTGGTGAGCAAAGGAGTCCTCTGAGAGCCTCCCACTCCGCACAAGCACGCAGGCTGTTAACACTCCAAAGGAAAGCAAATGAAGAGACCTGACGGTGTTCACGACACTGGGAGGATTTTTTAAAGTATATTTTTCTCATTTTTATGCAAGTAAAATCAGAAGTTTGTTTAGAAGAGCATTGCAAAATACCTCCAAGAACCTGCCTGTTTCACGCTGGAATTCCAATCTGAGAAAAGGAGGGAGGGAGGCTCAGAGTGGAGCTGTCCCAGTTTCCCCCCAGCTCCTAGGGAGGCGGAGCGACCAGTCACTGCTGGGTTAGAAGGAGCCTGAGAACCGTGCCCAGGTGTTCAGGGATCTAGTCAAGTTCTTGATGCTGCTCATCAAAAATGTGCTCTGTGAAACTTGGGTTCAGGGAAGATGAACAAATACATTTCAAAAACACAAACACGAGCTGGAGAAGCAGTTACACTAATAACTCTCAGGACTGGCTGAAACCGACTCTCAATTGTTAATAAAAGTCACTCTTTTTAAGACCCTGGGTGCCATACTTCACCTTAAGAGCTTTTTTTGGGGATGCTTTTCTGTTGAACTTCTAAGCACAGAGGTATGGAATGAAACAGCGGACACAACCTTAACCAGAAGCCTTAACCTGAGATTCTAGTCCCAAATCAACTTTAGAGTCCTGCTAAAGGGACACAAGCTGGATCTTGTTATCGAGCCGGCAACTGTTATATAAAAACAGCCGCCATAAATCATTTCAGTAAGCAATTCTGGTCATCAAGGAGGACAGTCTCCAAGTCTCAGAGGTTTCAGTAACTACCTGGTCAGCCCCTTTTGCTAAACAACTAGAACACGAGCACGTGTCATGCTAGAGAACAGAGAAGGACAATGGGAAAAAAGTTTGAGCGATGTCTTTGCCTTGTGAATAATGAACAGTTCAGGAAGGTCAACCCATTACAACCGAAACTGTTTAATTATTAATTATGCACAATCTATGAGCAAAAGGACAAGTTCAGAATGTTTAATGTATACTAACTTCAACTGGACTCTCTCTGGGTATTTTGTTATTAGCACTTGTCAGCAAGGTACTCAGGCATAAAAAAAGGCAAGCAGCAGAAAATCTGTGTGTATGTGTGTGTGTGTGTGTGTGTGTGTGTACCTACACACTCAAAGAGTAGGGGAGGGAAGGAAGGGGAAGGAGGGCTGACTCCTCCATTGATGCTGCTAGTTCACTTGCAGACTAACCACGCCAGTAAGCACACTTTGTGACCTTGAAAGCAGGCAGGTAGGTTGGATACTCCAAATACAGAAAATATAGATGAGGCAAATGCTTTTGAAATCACTTACTTAAAAGAGAGATCATTATTTCAAAAGTATAGTTCTTTTTGTTTTAAACTATGTTTCTTGGCTTTGGAAAGATCCAGGACAATGTTTGTGCATGTACACCCGCCCACATGTACGTGCACATGCATGAGTGCATGGAAAATGGGTAGAATCTGAATTCAGTGAATTGTATCAATGTCAATTTCCTGGTTGTGATGCTGTCCTATACTTATAAACTATTAACATTGAGAGAAACTGAGTAAACGGTAAACAGGCTCTCTCCCTATTATTATTTTAAAAAAATTATTATTATTTTTTTTTAGAGAGGGGGAGAGAAGGGACAGACGGAGAGGTAGAGGGAGAATCTTAAGCAAGCTTCATGCCCAGTGTGGAGCCTGATGCAGGGCTTGATCTCACGACCCTGAGATCATGACCTAAGCCGAAATCAAGAGTCGGACATTTAATCGACTGAGCCAGCTAGATGCCTCTCTCCATGTTATTTCTTACAACTGCATATGAATCTCAAATGATGTCGAAAAAGAAAGTTTAAAAAGAAAAAGGTTAGGAAATATTTTTAAAAACTCTGATGAGGTCCAGATTCTTGGCGGAGCTTAGCTTTGTGTAAGCGGAAAGGCTGGCATAACTACTCAATGGAAAAAAGTTAAGGGAACTTTGCTTGAAAAAATATACCTGCGGGGTGCCTGGGTAGCTCAGTGGGTTAAAGCCTCTGCCTTCATCTCAGGTCATGATCTCAGGGTCCTGGGATCGAGCCCCACATCGAGCTCTCTGCTCAGCAGGGAGCCTGCTTCCCCCTCTCTCTCTGCCTGCCTCTCTGCCTACTTGTGATCTCTCTCTCTGTCAAATAAATAAATAAAATCTTAAAAAAAATATATACCTGTGTATTTAATTTTTGTCTTTAATTCATAATTACAGATAATAACGAAACCTGAGAGGGATACGGTAGTTAATTCAAACATTGATAGGGCACAGACATAAAGTACTATACGATAAAAATGATAGTCATTCATTACTTATTTATTGGTTTGTTCATTCAGTAATTTTCTTGACCACCTACCGTGTCCAAGGCTCTAAGCCTGGCATTATGGGATGACTGGTATTTAATCCATAACCTTAAAGAATTTGTGTACTATTAGGGGGACAAGATGGATACCCCTAATAAACAGCCCTGCAAGATGGAGGAAATAGCCAAGTAAGAGCTGGGCATTCGGGCTGTACTGGGGGGCACTAAGTCTGCATGGTACACATGAGTTCATAAAGAAGAGTGACAGAGAACAGAGTATGGAGTCTGGAGGGCTGTACGAGACTGTGTGAGACCGTCTCTGCCCTCCTACCTGGTTCCTTCCTCACTTCCAGAGAGCACCTGGGGCAGTGAGGAGGGTAGGGAGCCACCCTGAACATTTTCATCTATGTCCTGTTCTCTTCTCTTCGTGCAAAATAGAAATGCCTTCAAACCAAGATTTTAGGGCACCTGGGTGGCTCAGTGGGTTAAAGCCTCGGCCTTCGGCTCAGGTCATGATCTTGGGATCCTCGGATTGAGCCCCACATTGGGCTCTCTGCTCAGCAGGGAGACTGCTTCCCCCTCTCTCTCTGCCTGCCTCTCTGCCTACTTGTGATCTTTCTCTCTGTCAAATAAATAAATAAAATCTTAAAAAAAACAAGATTTTATACTTACTAGCAATAAAAGAAGGAAGACAGAAGAAGGGCAACTTCTCAAAACTCTCAGGTGAAACACTGGCGAATTCTAAAGGTGAGTTGTGATGTGGTTAGAATAAACCAGCCTGGCAAGTTAAATAGAATATGGCCAGCCTTCTAACATTTTTTCATAGCTTATTTTCAGATTTCATGGTGTCCAGCCGTCAAGTCAACAGGTAGTTAAAATCAGAGAATCATCTCAAGTCTGATCAATATCGAGTTAATGTACTAACATTTAAAAAATAAATTTCTAATTCGAGCCTAATGTTCCTTTGGCCCGGCCCAGCGATTTCTGTCTCTACGCACTGGGATTCACACTAATTGCCACAGCTCTGTTAGATTGCTCCACTCTTGTCCACAGTGCTGGGATCAAAGGTCGTTTGTAATTCCAGTGGCTTCATTTCAGGCAGAACAGCATTTTGCCTTGTTAGACCCCAAATTGGTTTTTGATTCTCCACTGTTCACTACCTTAAAATGGCACTTTTGTGAGACAACCGCAGAATCCAGAGGACAAATCTCCTCTTGACTGAGGAGGAAACCTGGTTTGTTTGGAAAAAAGAAAGAAAAAACACACAAAAACCTGCACCCTCCCCTTTAGGGACCTCCACAGAAATGAATCTACAAAGAAAAAATCTAACTGTGCGAAGTGCAATCCAATGATAGACTCTGGGAAATTAGCTCTGTTTTAATATTTTGAAGATTCTCAGTGTTTCCAACTGTAGGCTGCTGCTCTAACAGAATGCAGAGGGGGTAGGTTGGGTGGGGAGAAGGCAGTCACATCCTGTCAGAGAGAGAAAGGTGGGAACGAGATGGACAGGTGCTCTAGGTCAGCCAGAGAATGAGACAGCAGTCCAGCTTAAGATACACGTGAACCATAATTACACATGGGAGTTGTACAAATTCAGATGGTGCTTATTAAATCAATCACTTAAAAATGTGGCCACTCTGTGAGGAAACGATCAGTATTTTCACATTATGTGTATTTTTGATTTCACTATGTGGACAGAACTGACCAAATCTTTGGGGTGTTAGGAGGGTCAGCACTGGGAATGAGGCTATGAATTCAGGAAGGCTTGCAGATGGACATCATCAGGAAACAAAGCCTCTGAACCTCCTTAGCTGGAGACCAGAAAGCCCTCTCTTTTAGTCATCCCACACCACATCAAGCCGTAAGCAGAGAAAGTGAAAGATGAATCAATTTCCACACTGGGTCGCCCCATGCTCTGGGTTGCCAGATGTGAAAAATTACATGTGTGGGCATTTTGGTATGACGTTCTGTCCACTGGGGCTGGGCTGACAGTAGCAGCTCATTTAACTTGCCTCAGAAGGACCTGGAACCAGGGGCAAAAGGCCTGAATTTCTGCCACTTAAACACCCACCTGACCTATAAACCCTTAAATCAAGGGAGAACCAGCTGTTAGCCAAATGAACATCACAACCAGATGGCTTATAAAAAAAAAAAAACACAAAATATGAATGAACAGGTCTAAAGGAATCTGTCTGTAGGTAATTGGGACTTGAGATTATGAAGCTCTTTCCTGGTTTTTTCTCCTAAACAAGTTGTAGAAGTTGTTCAGTACTGAGATAAAAGAGAAGAGGAAAAAAACTTTGTCATTAATATAAAAACTAATCCATCAGTTAGTCTACAATTTTTTGGTCACTTCAAAGATTTATATTTACTTAGACATTTTTCTAAACCTACAGCAAAGATCTTGGTATTTTATTAAATTCCCAGAGAACTGGGACGTGGATTAATCTTTGAAACCATATTTACAGTTGCTTTCTCTGTGAAGCTAATGAACAACCCGTTTTTTCTCCTTTTATTTTAGATCACTTGTTGGTCACAGGCTATAAGTCACAGTATTATTTAGAGGTGGCCCTATGAACAGTATACACACACACTCACTAACACTCACACATTCCTCCCTTTCTCATGGCGTGGGCAGAACAGCAAAAACATGCCTGTCTCATACCAAAGGGATTGCATTTACAAAAGTAAAACCTGTTATTGTCCTCTCTGTAACCTCCCAATGCATTTCCATTGCTTTTCCATAAAACACTGCTGCAAATAATCAAGCATGACCATTGACATCCACAAGATTGAGTTTTAGGAACCATTAAATGAGCTCACCCTCGTGGGATGTCTCCTGCTCAGGCTGGTCTAAAGGTAATTATTCAGCAATTCCTACCTGTGGTTTTACCTTGTCCCTATATAGTGTTTGAATTTCATATGCTGGTAAGGTCAATTTTTTTTCCTCAGGAAAAGTCCAGCTACACATGTTTGATCCAGGACTTAAATTATAATGTTAATGTCCACACTTCACCGGGTTCTATGTGCACAAGTGCTGATTAAAAGCCATCTTAGATTAAAGGGAGATCATAAACTATATTAAACGAAAACGAAAGAGGAAAAAATCTCAGGGAGAATAATAACCCTTTACAGATTCCGAAATGAAAGGAATGACTCCTCCTCTTTTCATAGGTAAGGGGTTAACGCGGAGATATCTGGACTAAATGCACACACCATGCAAGGGCAAGAACCTGGCAGGTCCGTGTCCTGAAAAACCAACAAGCCATAACACTATCAAGTCAGACTCCGAGAACTCACTGAAATCCAAAGACCACATCGTCACACTGTATGTCCTCCTGATGTTCACTCGACTGTTAGTTAAAATAATTACCGCCATTTGCCACCTGCACCGCAAGCTACGGAGAAGGGGAAAAGCAGAACTTGCCGGGGCTGCACAGTGCAGGAAGGCGGGTGGTTATCTGCTTACCTATTTTTATAAACGAATGCAAAGGCGATGTGAGCTGTGACTCAAAGGCTGAAAATTATATGTGAAATTGTGCTCTACCTGGTTCCAAACAATAAACTCGGAGAGAAGGGAATTTAAAGCTGGGTAAAGAAGATAGCGCATCAGTTTAAAATTAGTCAGTATGAGAGGAACAAAGAGAGGGAGCCTGGGAGGAAAGAAGGGGGAGGAAGTGGGAAAAAAAAAATAGAACTACATACTGTGAAATGAACAAGTTCAGTTAGAATGTTCATCAGGATTTGGAAAATCATAATGCCATCTGCTACTCTGGACCTCAGAACATCAGGGATCTCGTGGGCCCAGACGCTTCCATTTCCAGGAGGAAGGAAGGAACTTACACTCGCTGGAACACTGCCTCCATTCTGGAATGGAGGCACACCCCAGCCGACTGGTTTGGAATCTCTTTTGAGAACATTTGCACCGTTCACATATGCGTTTCCCTTGGTTTAGGGAAAATGAACGGCAGGCAAATGATTACAGCAACTCGGCAGTGAGACTGAGCAGTGCCCCAGCCTGAGCTGCTGGGTAGCTGACCCTGGCATCCAGCTTGGGCTCAGGGTGTGTAGGTCCCATCATGGTGGATTAAATGAGCATTGTCCTACGGCTGGATAAGACTTCACAATAGAGCAACACATGTTAAATGACAGCAGCCAAAATTGGCCCCACCAGGCAACTGCCCATTCACAGAATGCTATTCATAGGCCTCACCACCAAGAAATTAATTCATTAATAATACATCAGGCTTCATGGACAATTCAAAGAAAACAACACAGAGCTACTTGTTCGATGACTGCCTAAAGATGCAAAATTTTTCCTGGTTAAAAAAACAAACAAGCAAAACCCAAATCTAACTGACTTACTGAACTCTAAATCATAGGGATGTTTATGCTAATATTTTGGTTAGTAAAAAAGAAGAAATGAAGAAAGTCTATCTACTGAATTCACTCAGTGCCACAAGGAAATAATAAAAGTACAGATTTTTCTTCAGCATTAGATAATAAAATCTGAATTTATATAACTGTGTATTTAAAAATTATTTTTTTACCATTTAAATGACTTTGTACATCCTTCAGACTCTCAGGAAAAATTTTGCGTTTAACTAGTTTCTCCTGTTACATTTTTTAAACTCACTTTCTTTCTCCTCCCTCCCGACAACTCATAAATATGAATTAAATATAATTATAAATGAACAGAACATTAACTTTTGGATTACTGCTGTGTTTTGGTAAAATGTTAATGTCATTTCTAAAGAAACAGTTATTAGCAATAGAAAAAGTAATTACTAAAGGAATCATGGCCTTAATGCTAACCTATTTTCAATCTTCAAACCAGCCAAACTGCATTAATTTAAACATACTGGACTTTTCAAAGGAGGTATTAGATTTCCAAAGGTTGCCTTACATAAAAGAGGAGTATCAGTTTTCAGGGTCCCAATTATATACTCCCAACACTAGGGGACACAGGTCTAGTTCACAATATTGCTGGAGGACAAGACTATTGTGTATCCACTTGTATTAACTTACCAAGCTTCTAATGCCTCGGTCATTAACTCATACAAGTTCTAAGCATCATGGAATTGTGTATCAACACTCGTGTACTTGAGTCGTTAGAGCGCTCGCCACTGCGGTCAGAAGCTCGGGCCTGCCCAGGTAATCAGAGAGCTCAGGCCGGGGAGTCTTGTCTCAGGGTAAACTGCCTGAAGTTTTGTGTCGTAAAAGGAACAGGCCAGCCTTTGGACGCTGGGAGCAGGAGACATGGGCATGTTCCTTTTACTTTTTGCTAACTTCAGAAGCCAGAATTATGGCAAAGTCCCCCAGGCAAAAGAATAAAAAAAAAAGAATGGATATTATTTCCTCTGGGGTTGGTTAATACCACTTTTTGAATTCCAGGGAGGTTTCCTTAGGTAACCATTTTCACTCCCACCAGCCACTCCCAGAGAGCACCTCCTATGTTTATGACCCAGAAGCTTCTCACTTAGCCAGTCCCCAGTAACCTGTCTGGGAATGAGTGATTCTGCAAGAACAATTATTATTATTATTTTTTAAGACAACAGAGGGTTTAAGAGCCAAATCTTTTGTATATATAAAGCTTTCTAAAAGGAGTAAAGCTCCTTCCTGCCGATTTAAACAGATATGCAGAATAGAATTCAGTTTTTTCTTAAAGACCCGGAGTCATTCTAAAAGACAGCGAAACTGAACGGTGTTGCAATACATCTATGCCCTTGGGGCATGTCTGCAATGCCTTCTAAGTTGTTTTCTTTTATAGCTTTTAAAATAATCTCTCCTTTTGATGCCAGAATGTTCAGCTGTCACTTTTTGCTTCCATCAAGGTCAGTCATAGGGTAGTAAGTGGAAAGAGCCATACCCTTTGACTGCCACTCAGTTTCCTCATCTGTAAAATGGAGTGTTATGGGAAAGCAACATGTTTCTTTGGGGAAATGTCTTGTAAATCACAGAAGTTGAGCCTAAGCTTCTGAATTTTAATAAAGGACCATGTAAATTAGCTAAGTATCTTCTCATCATATACTCTCTCTTACTTTTTTGGATTTGTTTTTCTGCAGTATTGAAAAAACAAGTAGTAAGTTCTTATAATTATGCATATACTTCATTTAACAAATATTTGTAAGTGACCACTGCATGTGAGGTGCAGCAATATGAAGATAGAAATGAAAAGCCTAGGAACTTCGAGTTCTAGCTGATAAACTACGTATAATTGAGTCTGAAACAGGAAATAATGATACAGTTTTTTTTAAAGATTTTATTTGTCAGAGACTGAGAGAGGGAATACAAGTGGGGGAGCGGCAGGCAGAGGGAGAAGCAGGCTCTCTGCTGAGCAAGGAACCCAATGTGGGGCTCGATCCCAGGACCCTGGGATCATGACCTGAGCTGAAAGCAGACACTTAACTGACTGAGCCACGCAGGCGTCCTTAATAATACAGGTTTGAATGAGGTGCACGGTACCATCCTATGAACAGAATGCTAATCATCTTCTTCCTGTAAACATGCCTTTCCCTAAACATGTCAACGAGGCCCTGACTGCCCAAGCCACGTGCTTCATCTCTGACCCCACCTCTCTACTCTCTCCTACATCCAATTACTCGCCAAAGGCAGTTTATTCTATCTCCTAAATACTCTTCAAACATGCTTAGGCTAATTAGAAGCCGTCGTAATCTCTGATCAGAACTATAGCTTCCTAACTGCCCTTCCCAAACATCTTCCACAACCCTATCAGTGATTTTTCTGAAACAGAAATCTGGTTCTGTTGATCCCATTTAAAACTTTCAGAGCCCTCCCCCAGAAAAGGCCTTCAGGCGCAGCGCATAAAGATCCCCTGAAATATGGCCCTTGGCTCATCTCTTGATACTTTGCCAAGTACTGCAGCCATGCTGAACTCCGTAGGGGCTTCTGGATCCGAGACTAACTCCTACTGGCTCTATGGGGTCCCATTCTCTGTAGAGACCTCTGGGACATTATCATCTCCTCTATCATCAGCCTTCTTGTCTGCGTTTCCCAGCACCTTGATCATACTTTTATTAGAGGAGTTATATAGCTGCAAACATCATTAAAAATCTTATCATAAATACCTATTTATGTGAGTGGTTAAAATGAGAATCAGTGTGGTCCTCTGAGAGCTCAGACCATCAAATCTCCAGTTACACTACCTCCAATTTAGTTTAAAGTGATCTGTTTATATATGACTGTTTACTGTTCTGCCTCGTGGACTAGAGCGGAAACATTTTAATGGTGGCAACTGCATTCCTCTCCCCAATACCTAGCTCTAGGATTAATACACGTTTATAGAATGATTGTTTGAGATATAATCAATGGTTTTCATACTATATAGAACTTTGAGAATCTTTATTAGGGTACCAAGGGTGGGGGTAGAGACAGGATCGAAGTCTAAGCCTCCCACCCTCTGATCAAATTAAAATGGCTTCAAAGTCCAAAAAAAAAAAAAAAAAAAAAAAAA
>CM052896.1:31280827-31332204 GCA_028534135.1 Potos flavus
TTGCTGGGGGGGTAGAGGGGTATGGATAGGGTGGCTGGGTGATGGATACTGGGGAGGGTATGTGCTATGGTAAGTGCTGCGAAATGTGTAAGCCTGATGATTCACAGACATGTACCCCTGGGGCAAATAATACATTATATGTTAATAATAAAAAAACAACAACAAAACAATGGAACATTACGTGGTCATAAATAGGAATAAAATCCTGACAAATGGCTACAACATGGAAGTACCCTGAAGACATTATGTTAAATGAAAGAAACCAGATATTATATGGTCCAACTTACATGAAATGTTCACAATGGGGAAATCCATAGGGATAGAAAGCAGATTAACTAGTGGTTGCCAAGGATTGGAAGGCACAGAGGAATTATGAGTGACTGGCAAGTGCTGGCTAGGAAGTGGAGAAATTAGAAATTAGTACTGCTAACAGGTACTGGGTTTCTTTCTGGGGTGATGGAAATGTTCTGGAACTGAGTGGTGTACTTTAAAAGGGTGAATTTTATGTTATATAAATTATTATTTTAATAAAAAATTTTTCAAAGAAGAAAAGACAGACAGAAATAAGTTTTTCTAGGGTGTGTTCTTAGCTGCTGTGTTATAGGACAGAGGCCCTTTTCTGCTAGATAGGATGGACCTCAGTAGAAGAAAAGACAAACTTAGACCACATTCTGTTTTGTGTAGGTCTAGCCCTGCCAGAAAAATGTTTTTTAGTTTACTCCAAGAGAATTTACTGAGCCTCTGCTTGGGATATTGTCTCTATCAGCTGCTGGGATAAATCCCTATGCTGGATGACTTCATGATCTAGTGGAAGACAAACTCATGAACTAAATTTGATGCTGTATGATAAAAACTGTAATAAAGCTGCTTAGCATTGGGCAGGAGTGTGGGTAGGATGGAAGAGTGGGAAGATAAGAGGGACAGCTTCAAAGAGGAGATGACATTTGAGCTGGGCTTTGGAGAATGCTTAGGGCATGGACCAAGTGAAAAGGAAGAGGAGGTCATTCCAAGCAGGGGGAGGGGCACCACCACAGGTGTGAAAGCGGGGGGCAACTCTCAAGGTCACTGGCTCACCCAAAGTGAGGCTGAAAAAAATATGGTTGAGAGTCTCAAATGCCGTGCTAAGAAGTTTAGCTATTATCACTGGAACGTTTGAGGTTGAGATCTGTATTTCTAAAAAGATAATTCTGTGGAGGTGGAGTGGTAGGAGAGAAAAGGCAGAGAGAAAAGCTTAGAAGCTTTTTAATAATGTGCTTTCAATGGGGCGCCTGGGTGGCTCAGTGGGTTAAGCCTCTGCCTTCGGCTCAGGTCATGATCTCAGGGTCCTGGGATCGAGCCCCACATCAGGCTCTCTGCTCAGCAGGGAGCCTGCTTCCCTCTCTCTCTCTGCCTGCCTCTCTTCCTACTTGTGATCTCTTTCTGTCAAATAAATAAATAAAATCTTATAAAAAAAAAAAATAATGTGCTTTCAAAAGCAGACTCTTCCCTCCTTTCCTTCCCCCTTTCCTGGTCCTCAATCTTCTCATCCCCTTCTTCATGTGTCACCCTCTACTAGAACAGAGATGTTAGCTGCCCCTTGATTTGCCTGGTTCATGTCCAAGTGTCTAGCTGTGTGATTAACCTCTACTCTCTTCCTCTAAGTGGGCACTGGCAATCAGTTTTCTTTTAGCACTGGAAATGTTTGCTGGCATTTCTAGAAACTATTAGAGGAGCCTCATTTAAGTGAAGAGTTCTTGTGAATTCAGGTGTTTGGTGGGGTGGATGACTGTCCCCATTCATAAGGACTCCTTTTCTTTTTTCTTAAGTAGGCTCCAAGCCCAGTGTGGAGTCCAACGTAGAGCCCAGACTCACAACCCTGAGATCAAGAGCCACTCAACCGACTGAGCCACCAGGTGCCCCATAAGGGCTCTTTTTAACGCCACCATAATGACGTGCATCTGCCAGTCAGGCAGCTAAGTAAAGAGTGGAGGCTCTCCTGTCTTCATTAAAATTTATGGTTAAAGAGAGTCATAAGGACTCACTGAAGGCACAGACTTCTTATAAATGGAGGTTTGTAATGGAGGGTCATTTATTATTATTATTTTTGGCAATGATCTGTTCCCATCTTAAGCTTTACTTTACTCATCATGGACAACCCCACAGCAATACCCCTGCCACCCCAACTTCCTCCAGTTCTGGCCTATCACTCCACTGGCTACTTTGTTTCCATCTTCCTTCCCCCATCCCCACTGTGGCCTTCTTGTCCAGTCCCCTTTCCTAGCCACAGACCTTACAAGGAAAGACATCCCCTCCCCAACTTCCCACCCTGAGGCACAAGCCTCCTTTTTAGAGCTGCGGTTTGCCACCACTCTACCTGTCTATCGGCCTGGAACCCCAGCATTGTTGCAGTAATTCTACTTTCTTGATGGTGTCCTTTAACACACAAACATTTTACATTTTGATGAAGTACAATTTTTTCCTTGCTTATGCTATTGGGTGTTCTATCTAAGAAACTGTGACCTAAATCACGGTCATGAAGATTTACATCAATGCTTCCTTTTAGGAGTTTCATAGTTTTAGCTCTTACATTTAGGTCTTTGAACTCTTTTGAATTAATTTTTATGTATGATGTGATCGGTAGGGGTCCAAATTCATGGTTTTGCATGTGGATATCCAACTGTCCCAGCATCATTTGTTGAAAAAATGATTCTTTCACCATTGAATGGTCTTGGCATCCTCATTGGAAAACAATTGAGCATGGATATATGGGTTTATCTCTGGACTCTCAATTCTATTCCATATGTCTGTCCTTATGCCAGCACCATACTATCTTGATTATGGCAATTTTGGAATATTGAAGTCAGAAACCATGAATCCTCCAACTTTCTTTTTTCCCCCCAAGATGTTTGTTTCCAAGTTCCTTGCATTTCCCTATTTTGGGATCAGTTCTGCAAGAGCCCACTGGGATTCTGACGGAGACGGCACTGCATCTGTAGATCAATTTGGGGAGTACTGCCACCTTAACAATATTAAGTCTTCCATTGTCTGAACATGGGATGTCTTTCCATTTATTGTTTTAAATTTCTTTCAATAATGTTTTGTAGTTTTCTACTTTTGTTAAATATCTTCCTAAGTCTTTTATTCTTTTTGATTCTTTTGATAACTTGAATTGTCTTAATTTCATTTTGAGTTACAAGTGTATAGAAACACAATTGATTTTGGGGCACCTGGGTGGCTCAGTTAGTTGCGCATCTGACTCTTGGTTTCGACTCAAGTCATGAGCTCATGGGTCATGAGATCAAGCCCGGCACTGGGTTCCACACTCAGGAGGGAGTCTGCTTGAAGATTCTCTCTTTCTACCCCCACTCATGTGCATACATGTGCGTGCTCTCTCTCTCTCTAAAATAAATAAATCTAAAAAAAAGAAATACAATTGATTTTTGTGTGTTCTTGTATTCTACAGCCCTGCTGAACTCATTTATCAAAAGTTTTGTGTGTGTGTATTTTCTAGTGCTTTATAGATTATGCCATCTATAATATAGTTTTGCTTCTTCCTCTTGAACCTGGATGCCTTTTCTTTTTCTTGACTAATTTTCCTGTTTAGAGTCTCTATACAAAGTCAAGTAGAAGTAGTGAGAGTGAACATTTTTGTCTTTTCCTGATCTTAGTTGGGGAGAAGCTCTTTTAGTCTTTTACCATGAAGTATGATGTTAGCTATGGGGCTTTAGTAGATGTTCTTTATGAGGTTGTCGAAGTCCCCTTCTCTTCCAACTTTGTTGAGTGTTTCTTTTCTTTTTTTTTTTAATCAAGAAAGGGTGGTAGATTTTTGTTAAATGTTTTTTCTACATCTACTGAGATGATCACGGGATTTTGTTTTTTATTATACAATATGGCGTATTATGCTGACTGATTTTCACTGGGCCAAACTTGCATTTCTGGGATAAATCCCACTTGATCGATATGTGTAATTTTATATGCTGCTGGATTCAGTTTACTGGCATTTTCTTGAGAATTTCTGAATCTATACTGATAAGAGAAATTGGTCTATAGTTTTCTTGTGAAGTCTGTTTGGCTTTGGTATCAGGATACTACTGGCCTCCTAGAAGAAGTTAGGAAGTGTTCCCTTCGCTTTTTTGGAAGAGTTTGAGAAGGATTGGTGTTAAATCTTCTTTAAACATTTGGTACAATGTTTCCACCCATGAAATCATATGGTCTTGGGCTTCCCTGTGTGGGAAGTTTTAAAAAATTGTTATTTACTTGTTATCAGTCTACTCAGATTCTGTATTTCTTCCTGAGTCAGTATTGGCAGTTTGTGTTTTCCTAGGAATTTGTCCACGTCATCCAGGTTAACCAGTTTGCTGGCATATGACTGTTCATGTCATTTTCTTATACTCCTTTTTAATTCTGTAAGGTTGGCAGTAAGACATCTGCGTCTTCTCTCTCTTTCTCTTTGATCAGTCTAGCTAAAGGTTTGTCAATTTTGCTGATCTTTTCAAAGAACCAACTTTTGGTTTCATTGATTTTCTCTATTGTTTTTCTATTCTCTATTCTGTTTATTTCCACTCTAATTTTATTATTTCCTTCCTTTCGCTTGCTTTGAATATGGTTTGCTCTTCTTTTTTTAGTTTCTTCCAGTAGAAGGTTAGGTTCTTGACTTGAGATCTTTCTTCCTTTTCAATGCAGGCATTTACAGCTAAAAATTTCCCCCTGAACCTTGCTTTTGCTGCATCCCACGAGTTCTGGTATGTTGTGATTTCATTTTTGCTCATCTCAAAGTATTTTCTAATTTCCCTTGGGATTTATTCTTTGTCTCATTGGTTATATATATGCTGGCAGTGTACTGTTTCCATTTATTTGTAGTTTCCTTCTGTTTTCTCCCTCCTGAGCCCGTTGGCTTCTCGGTCAGCTGTCCATTTAGTATCCATACTCTGTCTATGCCACTGTCCTCTATCAAAGCCCTGCTCTGCATCCACCTTTTCTAGAAAACCTTCCTGGAGTAAGCAGAAGAGATAAACTCTCCAGCAGACCCACCCAGATGTTCTACGTAGAGTGCTATGCCATGACATTCCTAAGACCAAATCCTTTTTCCTCTCTATTCACAGCAGGGAAGAACCGTCAGTGTATCTCAGAATTATTGAGCTAGCACCTTCAACAATCAAGCCTATTGTTTCTCTACACACCTGGCCCAATCCTAGCCCATTACTGACCACTAAAAGTTTGTGCTTCTGTTTCAGAATATAAATTTTGGAATTTCACGGATCTTATAATTAAAAAAAAATTTTTTTTACTTGAGTACAGTTGACACACAATGTTACATTAGTTTCAGGTGTACAACACATTGATTTGACAACTCTATACGTTATGCTGTGCTCACCACAAGTGTAGCTACCATCTGTCACCATACAGTGATATCAGAGTACCACTGAATATGTTCCCTATGCTATAGCTTTCATCCCTATGACTTATTCATTTCATAACTGGAGGCCTGTGCCTTCCACTGCTCTTCACCCATTTGTCCCCACCCCCCAGGCCTCGAGCTCTGGCAACCACCAGTGTGTTCTCTGCATCGATGAGTCCGTTTCTGCTTTTATTTGTTTTGTTATTTTAGAGTCCACATATAAGTGAAATAATATAGTATTTGTCTTTTACTGCCTGACTTATTTCACTTAGTCTGATACGCTCTAGGTCCAACCATGCTGTCACAAATGGCAAGATCTTATTCTTTTTTATGGCTGAGTAACATTCCACTGTGTGTGTGTGTGTGTGTGTGTGTGTGTGTGTGTGTGTTATACACACATCTTCTTTAACTATTCATCTATTGATGGACACTTGGGTTCTTTGATATCTTGGCTATAATAATGCTGCAATGAACACAGGCGTGCACACACCTTTTCAAATTAGTTTTTTTGTTTTCTTTGGGTAGATATGAAGTAATGGAATTACTGGATCATAGGGTAGTTCTATTTTTAACTTTTTGAGGAACCTCCATACTGTTTTCCACAGTGGCTGCACCAATTTATATTCCTACCAATAGTGCATGAGGGTTCCCTTTTCTCTATATCCTCACCAGTACTTGTTATTTCTTGTCCTCTTAATTCTGGCCATTCTGACAGGGGTGAGGTGATAGCTCCTTGTGGTTTTGATTTCCCTGACGATTAGTGATGCTGAGCATCTTTTCATGTCTCTATTGGCCTTGTAGTTCTAAGAAATCAACACTTCCATGTAGAAGATATTTCTGATCAGGTATAAGCATGACTTAAAAGAACTCACTTTTTACTAGTAAAGTGAATAAACAGAAGTCTAAATCAGGGATTTGCTAATTGTCTTGCTGTGTACCTACAGATGTTAGACAGGAATTTATTTTTAGCCATAATATGTTTGAAACGTATATATACTGAGACTAATAATCCATTTTTTTTGGTTGTCCTATTTTAGACAATCTGAATATTCTGAAACACATCTGTGAACTGAAAAATGATTCACAAGAAGGATTCAAATCATTCTGCCAGACATTTACTTTTTTCTTTTCCTGACTTGGGAAGCTCCTAGTCATTCTTTAAGATCTAGCTTAAATGCCACTTACCCTGAGGGGCCTCTCCTAATCACCCCGGTCCCTGGGTACTATAGACGCACTCTACACTGAACCAAACTATTCATTTCTGTGTCCATATCTTTTCCAAGGCTTTGAATGACTTAGAGGCAGGCTCAAGGGTGAGGTCCTCACTTCCATCATTGCAATTCCTAGCACCTTAATGCACTGATGGCCTCCACTAGTTGACTCCAGCCAGCCTGGGATTTGGTGACCCAGAAATCATTGCTGTATTCCCACCTGCCACACCAATGTGGCCAATCCTTCATTGCCAGCCACGCTGGAACCCTAGGCACTGGGGGAGTGTTAAATGGTTATGCAGCTTCCTGAGTCCCAGCACATGGTATTGGCTCAGGATGTGGGACTGTGCTTCTGCCTTTCTACTTTCACTTACACACCCAGTCTGTGGTTGGCCTGGGTACCTTGCCTAGAAGCTCAGTTTCCCTCAAGGCTTGGAGGCTGTCCTCACCATGGGTCTGCTCAACTTGGGCTATCGAATAGTGGGAACTTTTGATAACTATCTGCTGAATGAATGCACACAAGCCCACAGATTTTACTTCATTAAAGACAGGCAAGCCTCTATCTCCCTTCTCAGATGAGCTTTGACCTTACACATACCATTTGGGTTTGACTTCATTTGGTACCTGCTAGTTTTACTGGGGTCACTATCAGGACAGCAAAGACTGAAGACACATGCTTAGATCACTGAGGCAGCAGGTAGTCACTGTCAAGAACAAAGAGTGGCCAAAGAAACCAGAGATGATCACAAGAGAGAACACAGGAAAGCACCAAGCAGAGCTATGTAAGGCTATTTAGCCTGGGAACAAATGACTTTATACACCTCAAGAGGTCAACCATATCTTTGCCAAGGTCAAAAACAGGCAAAAGTGTTGGTAAAATTCAGCGAAAGAGTAAGGCAAGCCCCACACAGTTTTATAGCCCTAGAGGGCATCGATACATCAAAGTTTATTTCACTATCATATTAGTTCACTATCAAGTTTAGTTTACATCAAAGTTTAGTTCACTATCACTAACAAGGACCTGAGTCATCAAATGATATTCATTACACACTGTCAACAGGCTGCCAAGAGCAGATACATTTTAGAAACACTTCTTTCCTAAAATGAAAATCTCATTGATGTCAGAGTTTAAAGTGGTAAATGTAGAAAACAGGGGCCGTCTAATGCCCCAGAAATACCAGAAGGCTACTGCATCATGGCATAGATAGACACTTACCACTGAACAACTAATCAGGTACTTCAAATCACAGGTATTCAAGACCTAGAGAGGGCCTGATTACATAACAGTTTTAAAATAAGATGTTCTTTTGAGAGAAGCAAGTCTGAGGCATTGACAGTATCATTGAGATATCACTCGTATCCTGCACTAGCCAGCTCCAAGCCAGATAAACTCTGCCAATGGAAATTAAATGGGATTGCCCTGATTTCTGATTGGAGCTTGATTCTCTTATTACCTTGACTATTTTTCCAGTTCCTGATCTGCAGTCCAAATTTCATGTTCATGATTCTTACTCGTGTTTAACTTTTGGTGTCTTCTGTCTGGACATCTGGTAGCTAGCTCTGGCTTTGTTCCATGAGTCTACTTCCTGACTCCTGCCCTGGCTCTGACATTCACCTCTAGCCACTCTAGGGCTGGCTCCTGCCCACCTGGCCTTGTTTTATTACTTCCTCACTGTTTACCAGGCCATGCAAGAGGTCAAGCTGCATCCACATAATAATGAAGTATGGTACCCTGGGCTTTACTTAGCTATTTTGCATATGACTCTGAATACATCCATCTTGTTTGAACTAGGCTCCCTTAGGGGTGGTACTTTTTCATCTGACTTTTCTTTACCAGAAACAGTACACACTATCACTGGATACACATTTCAAAATGGGGCATATTCCACACCCAAGAGTAACATAGCTCAAATCCTAGCTGGTTATATTCATGCAGGAAAAGAAGCCCTCAAAGTCAGGTACAACTGAAGATAGATGACTCATAGCCCTCTGGGATCTAAAAGGGCAGATTAGTCCTGAAAGACATTACAGAAGAGATTCTCAAACCTGAATGTGCAGGGAGTTACCTGGGAAGCTGGTAAAATGTAGATTCCTGGGCTCCACCCCTACAAAGTCTAATTCAGTGATCTGGGTCCAAGAATCTGGCGCAATTAGTCCTGAGACCAACCTTTGCAAAACACTGTACCACAGCAATGAGAAGCCTGACAAACATGGAACTAGCAGAGTAATTAACATCCCTCTCTCCATCCTTTCTTTCTTAGAAGCCCTTATGCCCTTTGCAGAAGGCAAGTCATCTGGTCAATTGTTTCCTAATACTCATAACTGAACAGCAGCTCAGTTCCAAGATTAATTTATGTTTGTTTTAGTAAATGCAATGTGAATTTCCCAAGTTTCCATAAAGAAGATATTTTAATATGTCTTTTGGATAAGTGGGAAGAGGTGTCTAAGTGATATTTTTCTCTCAACCGAGGAAAAAATGCTATAAAGAAAAACATACTGTTGAAATTACACGCTCTTGTCCTCCCCACAAACCTCCTTGCCTTAGAATATCTCCTTGGGATAATTTCAAAAGTCTCAGGATGCTGCCCGAATCAAGCAAGTAAAAGATTTTCAATTTAACAGCAATCACTGCTGCTTTAAATAAGGAATGAAAATATCTATTTGATCCAGAAGAACTTGAAATTAGCTCCTTGGCAGTACGTATATTGCTGGTGAGGAGTATCTATACCTGAATGCTCTGATACTTAGGAGCCTGGCAGACCAGGAATAGGAGAGTCCAGAAAACTCGGCAGGCTGTGCATTTGGACCGGGTAGGCCCAGGGAAACTGGCCCTAAGCAACCCTGGAGGGGGACTTCAGGAAAATCAGGGAGGGTTCTGATGGGGATAGGATGCTTTTGGAATCTAAGATGACAGAAGATATTGATGAGCTATTAGATCCAGGGGGCCTGTCTGATATTTGAGATAATGGGACCTCCATTTGTTTCAGGACGATGCCTTCATTTTTGTACTAACATGGTTTATGGCTTGCGGGGGATATATGGACTGACGGATGCAACCATTAAGGATGTTAGAGCCCCATTCTTACTATTACTGTGATATTTGTGTGTGTTTGTTTTTTTCCTAGGAGGATCTTTATTTTTTCTCCCAAATCTCATAACTGGTTATACAGATGTTTAATTGAGAGGAATAATTATGAATTACGATTTGTTTTTTTCTTTCAAACTTTCCTATCTGAATCATTTATCGCCTTCGTTGCAAGTGTTTTAAATATTGTAAAGTTAAAGTTTAAAAAATAAACATTGCTGGGAGGCAAGCCCAAGCCCAGAAAAAGTCAGTTTTTAAAAAAATTAATGGTTCTTCATTGAGAGCTTCGTGCACTAGAAGCACTGTGTTCTGCTAATTTACAGAAAAACAGACTTTAAATTCAGAGTAAGGAGTAGAAAAAGTAGACTGAGAAAGAGATGCAGGGAGATTAATTTCACAAAAGCTGAGGGACCATGGAACTCAATGGATAAGGACGATCAGAGGTAGGATGACTTAAAATGTGAGGATTCTCGTTGAAAGCACAAGAAGTTAGGAATGTATTCTAGGGGAAATTGACTAACTAGGAAATTAAAGCTGAACTGTTGACCTAGAGCTTTGGAACATTTTTATCACCCTGCTATGCTTTGGGTAAATAAAGCAAGGAAGACAAATTTTATCCAGCTCATGTCTGCTCTTCAACTCTGACCCTCGACTACTGGAATGACTTTAAATATCTGCTCTGGAAAAAAAAAAAATGATACCACTTTAATTTCCGGCTCCATCCCCATCTGGCTAGGGAGACGATGAATTAATATTATCCTGTCTTGTCTTTAGGGCTTCCGATACCCCTGAGGACCAGCCTGTGGGACAGTCTGTTTGGGCAGGGATTCTGGGCCAGAATCCGAAGAGTGGGATTCAGGACAAGGCCAGTCCACGTAACGCAGCTCAGAGCCATACAACACAACTTGCTCCGAGGATGTTGGGCACTGTGCTTCATTAGGAAACAAAATATAAGCTTTCCACACCATTAGGAATGACTTTAGGAGTGAAAGCACATAAGACGATGCCTCACCTCATCAACAATGCACTGCAGAAGCTGGAGAGGCTGCAATGGGAAAGAAGAAAGGAAAAAGTATTAGCCTCTATGCAATATCTTTACAGTGGAGTGGAAAGAAAAAATCATTAATGCAATAAAATATAGCAAGATTAATCAACAACAGCAAACTCTTATAAAAACATTGATGCTCAGGATGTTCTATTATTTCTAATGGTACCTAATCTAATACAGGCAGTTAAAGGTTTGCATTTTCTTCAAAATGCAATTTGCTAAGTTTAAAACAAGGCATTCAAGCATGCAAAGGAAGCAGCCATCAGGAAAAAGAAAAGTGAATTTTTTTCTGAACTCATAAAGCTTACCATTAAAGATCCCTGGTTTTTCTGAATCTGAAAAAAGGCAATATGTAATTAGCATGTCATAATCAAAATGACTCACTTGGACACATTATGATCACTGAGAGAAAATTATTGCATTGCTGGTGGCAATTTGTGGGCATGTGTTAACACAATTTACATAATGAAAATACACAAATGTTAATAGCTCGCTTCTCATTTATAGGCGAAAGTCAGCAGAATGTTAATTTCACACAACACTTTTTAGTACCCTCCAGGTTGTATTAGAATAGGGAGAAAAACCATAATCCATTTCAAAAGGCTGTTTACGATTCAGATATAAATAATGTTTTATATTGCTAGATTGTGAACACTGGGCTTAATGTTGCAATCATTGCTAATGTTATGAAGCTCACTCTTTTTAAATTAAAAACCGATTTATTTAAAATTGAAATTAAATCATAGTCAGAAATTAGAATTTTGGATTCCTGCCAGTGTCTGCTCACAATCCCCTATTTTGTGAAGAAAACTTTAATTATGTGGTTGAAGAATTTGTCTTTAACTCCGGAGTGGGGTGAAGATTCCACCTTTTCCAAAGTTCCTTCAGCCTGTTTCCTGGGAAGCAATGCTCTCTGGGAAAATGAAATTCATGCAAGTTTTACACTGTTTTTCAGGGAATAAATAGCAGAGACAAGTGAATGCCTACTCCTAATCAACATTGTGAAGGCAGGCTGCTCACACATCTAACACAGATAAGCCATATCTCTTAGAAAGTTACTAAAATGTGACACCAAATTAATAACACATCCAGTTAGTGACTGAAGTACAAAACACTTCTTCCCCCTAACCCCCGCCAAATGACTGCAGTTATTACAAACTCATGAAAATGGAGTCCCAGGTACTAAATTTCCTAAGGAAAATTTCAGGAACCAAATATGGTATTGACAGGTCAGTTGTTTGCTGAGATAACTGAGCTCCAACCAGGTAGTAAAATATAGGGAACAGAGTAATTGGACAGTTAATCAATGAATAATGCAGGGGCTAGGGATGCCAACACCTGTGCAGTTGAAAATCCCTACATAACTTTTGACTCCCCAGGTACTCCCCAGCCTCCTGTTGACCAGAAGTGTTACCAATAACATAAACAGTCTATTAACACATATTTTACATGGTATATGTATTACATGCTATATTCTTATAATAGAGTGATCTAGAGAAAAGAGAGTACTATTAAGAAAATCATAAGAAAAATACATTTATAGTTATGCACTGTATTTATCCCAAAAATCTGCATATAAGAAGACCCATGCAGTTCAAACCCATGTTGTTCAAGAGTCAACTGTATTTTTTAAGTTAAAAAAATTTTAATGGTGTTTTAAAAAGTTATTCCATGGGGCCCCTGGTTGGCTCAGTTGGTTGGGCGTCTGGCTTTGGCTCAGGTCATGGTCTCAGGGTCCTGGTATCCAGTCCTGCATCAGGCTCTGAGCTCAGTGGGGAGTCTGCTTCTCCCTCTCCCTCTTGTGCTCTCTCTCTCGCAAATAAATAAATAAAATCTTTAAAAAAAGAAATAAGATAAAACACAAAAAGTTCTTCCATGTATATCTGATCTGCACAACCACCCTGAGGTTGGCAGGGATGATTCTTTCTTTCTTATTTTTTTCTTTTTAAAGATTTTATTTATTTGTTTCAGAGAGAGGAGCAGAAGGGGAGGGAGAGGGAGTGGGAGAGCAATCTCAAGCAGACTCCTCATTGAGCAAGGAGCCCTAAGAGCACCGCCCTGAGATCAGGACCTGAGCCAAAATGAGTTGGTCGCTTAACCGAAATAACCACCCAGGTGCCCCGGGGATGATCAGTTCCTCTGATGGGAAGACTGGCCTCCCAGAGGTTGGGGCAGGCCAAGGCCACAGGAACAGTGATGCTAGTGCTGCCTATGCTCCTTTCTTTCCAGCATCTGCATTATATCTGTTGACAGTCACAGCATTATTTAAAAACAACTGGATTTGTATATACTTATACTTGGTGTGGTAAAGTTGATAAATCATCAATTTTTGGCAGGTTCCTCTGAACTAGACTGCAAGCTTCCCAAGGGCAGAAACTATGTTTTTGAGTTTTTTTTTTTTCCTTTCCATCCATATGGCTTATCAGCAGACCCTTCACCTAGTGCTTGAGTGTTTTAAAAAGCACCTTCCCCTGTATTATTCCAACTGAACATGGGGCCTACTCATCCCTGCTCTCCCTAGTCACCACCCCCTGAAACCTCTGTCCCATGCTGACTGGCTCTTCTTGGCTGTTCATTTGGCTTCTTATTGGATAATTCCCGCCTAATGCTATGCTGAATTACTGCTCCCTCCTCTAGCCAATGAGTACTTCTGCATAATGCTCTCATGGTAAAGATTTACTTTAAAAAGGACTACCACCCTGGAGTGGTTAAGGATTTTGGTAGCAAGCCACACCACCTTTCAGAAATCTTGAAAGGCCCAGGTCACCTCTCCTACGATAGGAGGTCCCTTTGGTGTTTGCTTCTGTTTTTTCCAAGTACACATGGGTACTCTTCACACATTCCCCCATTCTTCGCAAGATATATCTACTTTAACAGGAGAGGTACTTGTAACAGACAAAGAATCAGAAATCCATTTTTGGCAAAGAGAGTGTTTTTCAGAGATTTCCAACAGTCAGGGGGATTACAACATTCTCTGAGGAAAAATATGCAGCAAACATTCTAAGTGAGATGTTTCAAAATAAATTCAGGAATCAATTGTACAACATCGTTCCCAGCAACACATAAGTTGTATGAAATGACTTCAGGGGGGGAACATTTCCTCATGAACTGAGCTCTTAGAGGTCTCCACTTTGCCCTGTTCTGTGGGTTAAAGAAGCCATGGTTTAAGACAACTTAAGATTTTACTGTTTTAATGCTTTCTCTTTACTATGAGAAAGAGAGCAACAGCAATACCAAAGTCTTTTTTATGATCTTATAACTATACTGTTTTTCCCAGGTTCTTAAAGAGAGATGTTGTTACCAGGTTTTATTACACGGCTTTGACAGCTACATAGTATATGAAATCATCTTCATAAATTTTGTATTAAGACAGCAGTGCTAGTACCTGAAATTGATTCAAAATGCTCAAGATACTCAATTACTTTTTAACACTGTTACACAACGTGGTGACTTATATCTTCTATTTCACAAGAACTTGATGATGCAACATCATTGTAATTGATTCATTTTCTCAATTAAATAAAGCTACTGTGCTTTTCTTTATATGAATGCCACACAGACCATAGAGTTAGATATATTCTTTCCTTTCTCCGTCTCAGATATATTGCCTTAAAGGTTATATTCTGTTCCTCTGTTTAATTCCACTGGAAAATTTAAGGCCACGGTCGTATTTTTCAAGTTCTGAACTGCCACGGACGCGACTGTATTTATATTAGGCATATTTTTCACTGCTAAACTCTTTGTTGTTTACCTTTTTCAAGATCACACTGCTGTACAGGCGCAGGACCCATAAAGCAGACCGCAACAAAGTCGACCTCTAGTCACTGACTCTGCTTTGGCACACAGTTCATGGAAGAGTGAAGCCCCTCGTTTTATAGCACATTAGAAGTGGTGCTAAGGGTACTCGACATAAAATGTTAGCTTTGTGAATGCCTCTCTTTATTCTAGGTCTGCCTTCCAAATGCTTTGCTGCGAGAGCAGAGTTCAGGGGAACACAGTAATATTGTTAGGGCTGATGAAATGCCTGGACCCCACAACATATGAAATGCCGTTTATAACTAACTCGTCCAAGTCCAGAGTCCTGCCTGCCCGCTTTGCTGGTATTGAGTTTCCTATGTGTAACTAGTACTCTGGGGCAATGAACAGAACAATCACTGCTCCGGTCATTACAGTTTGCTAATCAGTCTCCACAACTAGTAGCATTTTGATAAACTAATTAGATGAACCTCTTCCCTCTTCTGGGCAGTGTTTCTTTCTTTCTTTTTTTTTCTTCTTTTCCCAGCCCTTAGCTATAAGACTTTAAGTCACACCAAGCAGGGATAGCTAAGCCTCAGTCTGATGTAAGACAGATCCTCGTGTGTTTAAACGGGGAGGACTGACTTCATAACAGGCAGGCCTAAGTGTCAGTTTTGGGGTGCTCCTGCAGTAACGCATCATTTATTTCCTTGCAAGGACCATGCAGTTGGCAATTTCAAAAGCTCCTGTGACACGATGAATGACTTTGGAAAATGATCCTAGAGAGGAAAGTGCCAATGCAAAAGTTTGCTTATGGGGCCTTAACTTTGTAGTCCATGACTCTGGGGAGAAATGGCGACTCTGGGAGCCCCACATTCTCTTCCCATCTCTGCAGGGGCGCTTTCTACACCCAGCGGGAAAGCCGACTTTGCCACCAGCCCTTTGACATCATGTGCAGAAGCACAATCAGAAAACGAAAATGATCCACCTATGTAACTTCGAGAAGACACCGGCTAGAGCTTTCATTTTCTCTTTTACTCTCTGAAATTATGGCTTGCCCTGCAGCCCTTGTCGGAGAGATTTATGTGTGACCGAGGTCAGATCTTCCAATATCGGTTGACAAATTTTCTCTTTACATATTTACTGCTTTTTAAGCTTGTGTTATTTTCTCTTAAGCAGAAAAAGGAAATACAAAATTAAATGACATGGGTGGTATTTTTAAAGAATACCGGGGGTGCGTGTGCACGCGGAGTGGCTGGTGCCACACTCCAGCCTTCAATGTTCAACTCTGTTCTTGTTTGACACCTTGTGGTTTAGCCACTGTAGTTATTTTGCAGACTTTCTTTCCAAATCAGATGCATTAAGCTTAACCCTGCCTACTATAAACCAGGATTAGGGTAAACGGAGACTTTTATATTATAAATGAAGAATAATGACCTAAAAATTTTTTTCTTAATGAAAATAGCTGCGGAGATGGTCTACTTCAATCTAGTCATTTTGCTATAGGGAAACTGAGGTTTAGAGGGGCGCAGTGTCCAAGGTTATAGATACAGCCTGGGTTGGACCTGACTACTGACTGAGGAGGCTGCCTGGTGTGGAGAAAACGCATAAATGCTGGAGTCAGAAAGACCCCTGGAATGCCAGTCAGACCCCTGGAATGCCAGTCAGGCCTCAGAAGCTGGTAATGGCATTAGACTAATTTTATCTGGCCCGGTGCTGGGTGCTAAAACTTAGGGACACACCACCTCCAGTCTGTTAAAAAACTTGCAAAACCAAAGTGCCCAAATCTCAAAAAGGCTTCAACGAGAGAAAAGAAAAATTATCTCTACCTGACCACAAGCTAAACACACATTGCTTAGAACCACTAACTTACTGTAAGATTTCCTAATCAAAGGACTGTTTAAAAAAAAAAAAAAGTAGAACAAAATGTACCCTAGCGAACCATAAATGGGAACTCTGATGAACTGATATTTTTAGATATGGAATACAGGATGAGACAAAATAAATGATTAATATATAATTACTAATGCTATAAAATGAACAAGTATAATTCATTTGTGCCATCATATCTCTCCTGTTTATCAGTCTCTATTGTTGTTCAAGTTCCTATCATGCCTGTAAGTCTATTAGCATATCTTATATAGAACAAAACAAAAGCAAAAAATAAGTCATGAGACTTAAACAATTAAGGACTTAAAACAAAAATAAGTGGCGAGAAGCATTAGCAAAGAGCTACTCAACGGGCTTGAGAGAGTCACTAGGATTCCCACCTTCTCAGATCTACTCATGGCACCTCCTCTCTGCTGCCTTCAGGAATGACCGGTTTTGAGAAGCTAAAACCAGGTATCTCTGAGTTTCACAAACAGCTGGGTGGCGCAGGAAGGCTCTAAGATGCCTAGAGGAGGGCTCAGCTCAGATGGGACCAGACAGAAAATCATCACAGCCATAAATTAGATCACTTGGCTCTTACCGCTTCCTGAGTATCAAGGACAATGCATTTTCACACAAAACACAGCAGCTGGAGCATCAAGGCACAGTGTAACGTCATTCATTTGCTGGCTCTGCCAGTCAGTGAGCAGGAAAGAAAGGACCTGACTGCCAGTCTACCCTCTTTTATCCCTTGTGTATTTAAAATTGACACAGCTCATGTCCTACTCCGTGTAGGTGTATAGGAACCCTAGTAAATCATCCTCTGGGCAAACGTGAATTTTAATATTTAGACCTGAATTTTGTGAGAAAAGCAGGGGCTCAGAAACACAATTTAAAATGATCAATGTGAATTATAAAATTAACTTTCTCCCTAATGGTACAAGGCCTGGCCAAGACGTCCATTAAGCACTTTCCTTTCAGATAAGATTTAGCAGATTTTTCCCTTCAAAGAAGATAAATTTGCTGTATCAAACTTTTCTCTTTTGTTTCAAAAAAGGGTGGTCTTAAAAAAAAAAAAAAAAAGGGTGGTCTTATTTCAGAATCTAGCTCAGAACATCAGTTATGTGTGTATGTGGTGGTGGTGGGGTGGCAGCCCGGGGGAGATGTGGCTTTTTTTGAGAAAAGGCCTGCTGACCATTCCATTCTTTATGGCGAAATAAATCTGCTATAGCAAAAGATTTTTAAGGTGTCAAAATGTCTCAAAGGGATTTTTCTGGAGCTCTCATTTAGTCTATATCTCTATTAGCTTCAATCCCCCACACGCCATGGAATCTAGAACGATGTTAGAGGTCACCTGGTCCGACTCCTTGCTCCATGTGGAAATTCATTTTATGCTCTTCCTGACAGCCAGGCATCCTGTCTTTGCTAGAAGCCTTCCAGAGGTGGGATTCCAATGATTCTATCCCGGGTGGCTTAAATTGTTAGACGGTTCTTTCTAATTATGAGTTCAAATATGTCCTCCTATGAGATATGCCCATGGTCTGGAGCTGTAGTGATTACGTCCAGTGATGGCGGCTCACATGCTTGAAGATGGTTGTTTCTGCACCATGTTTTCTTTCCTAAGCGAACATCCTGTTTTCTTCCTGGGATCATTTGCTATGATTGGTTTGCCCTCCATTCTTCCCCCTTCTATTAATAATGATACTCTAGTGACATTCCCCTGCCCCTAACAGCCCACGTGCTTCACCCCCAGCTACTTCATCACCAGCTTTATGGGTGGGGCATGTGGTTCAGGCTTAAACGAGTCAGCATCTTCCAAATCTCCTGGGCTTGGGAAGCTGAACCGATCCAATCAAACTGAAGCCTAGGGCGGAGAGAGACCTGCTCTTCCCTTCTTATCTCGCCCGGGAACTCCAAGAGCCGGTCTTGGTCTGTGAAGGAAGAAGCCCGCCAAGAACAGAGCCAAGAGTGACTTGTTGGATCTAGTTCTACCGAAAACCAGCAATACTTATTTTTGGCCCTGCAGTTCAATCAAATCCCCTTGTGGTTGAGGCAACTTGAGTTGGGTCTTCCATTACCTGAACTGGAAAGCTGCCTGGAGGAGCCAGACAGGGTTTCACATTCTCCACCGCTGTGACGGCCTTTCTTGGAAAGGGGCACCATAGGCGTGTGTTCCTCATAAAGCAGAACACCCACGCCTGCACATATACGTCACATTGACTGGCTCAGTCACCTTGTTTTGGACATTATACATCATTCAGCAGAGGAAACCCCTGGAGGCTCTAAGTGCATTCACATTTTTGATAGCCATGTCACACAGTTGGCTCAATGGAGGGAAACACGGAAGTTTATAAATCTTGGACTGAAAAAGAATTACTTCTTTCCTATACTCTTCTATTTCTTATGTATTTCCTACTGACAGAGTATTCGAGAGGCAAAATGAGTACATGATTAAACCAAGTGCAGAATCTAGACAAGTCTAGTTTCTACCTGTTGCCTCTCCCCCTGCAACAGATAGGAAATACATCATCAGCCTTTTGTTTGTTTGGCTCAGAACAGGAACACTGAAGCTGAATCACAGATGCTTGGGGCCTGGAAGAATCTTAATTTTTTCGTCTGACCCTCCTCAATCTGATCCCTGAATCCCTCCTTCGTGACATTCCTGGTGGACGGAGCTTCTGCAGTGATGGGGAGCTTATGTCTTTTGACTGTCCCTTCTACCTCTTGTTCCAGTTCTACCCTCCTGACATTACAAATCCATGTCTTTTCTTACCTAAGAACCCTCAAGTATCTTAAGAACTCTTTGGGAGCTTTTATCCTTTGGGTATTACCACTGGCAGGATAGGGTAGAAATATGGACACAGAAGGAAAGGGGACAAAATTATTAACTTAAAGCCTAAAAATGTGTATTGATTCTTAGTTCCTTCTGATTCTAAAATCTGTTTTGCCAACATGTATAAAAAGTCAAGTCAGACTAAATCACTAACTCATTGATTCGGATACTTTTATCAAGTACTCACTCTCTGCCAGGCACTGTACTGGAGTCTAGGACCCAGAAGATGGATGAGCCACAATTGCTGGTCCACAAAAATGAGGAACTTATTTAAGGTCCCTGAAAATTAGTGACAGAGCTAAGACTTCAGCACAGAGCTTGCATTCTCCTCTAAACGCCACTCAGTATTTGGATAAATATAACTTAATAGATTCAAGATGCTGTAGATTTCTAAGACAGTGTCCCTCCCCACCAAAAGAGATGTTTTCAGGCATTTTAAGGAATTCTTTGTGGGCTAAGACTCTACATATCACTGTTTTTTTTTTTTTTTTTTTTTCCCGCCCTGATGTATCTGACAACATTGTTTGGCCTGCTGAGATTTTGAGATAAGCTGCAACTGCGGCCAATACCTGTTTCATATAGGAACAGGAAGGAAAGAATCTTGAAATACAGTCACATGTAACCATGTTAATTAACATGTGTCTTACTGGTTTGACTGTGAATGAGATTCAAAATAGGACTTAAAAGAAAGAAGCCATGGATCTAGAAGGAACTGAACAAAGTTTGATTTCTGTTTCAGAGTTGTAGGGCACACCTCTCATCCTTTGATATAAGTGAAATCTGGTTCCATAGAGTCCAAGTCCACCTACAGACTTTGACAGAGTCTACACTTGGTTTTGATTGGTTGCCTCAGTTTCCCACAATTCCTTGGAGCTGACCCCCTGACCGTGTGCATAACCAGATAACTGCCTCTTTTCCTAGCTCCAGGCAACCCTGGGGACCCTCTTTCCACCTAGTGTGTCCTGGGCAATCTCTAGTCCTAAATCAAATCAGCTCTTTGCTCCTTTTAGGCAACTCCCTGAGTTTTCAATGAACTTAGCTTGTCCATTTGACTGGCACTAAAGAGGGTTGGGTTCTTAGAATCACTAGCATTTTAGTTGAGGAAGAATTCCCAAGCCCCCAGGTATTAATCCAGAACTGTTAAACATCTAAAAAGTAATCTGTGCTCAAATGAAACTTGTGCAGGTCAGCCCCCTTTTTAATTAGGGTCCCAAATCTACCCAAGTTTTCTATACTGAAAATAGTGATACGTAAAACGCTGGAGTACGGTCAAAATTGATGTCTTTGTTGTTGCTGCTATCTTTGAGCACCACGTTCCCCCCAGGGTTCTGTACCCACCAGCAATTACCTGGTAGACGGGGAGCATCCTGGGACAGTAACTTCCAGCTCTGCAGACACACCCGCCGGAGGCAGTACTTGAGTGGATGGTTGTGCAAAATAAAAATGGCCATTTGGGCTCAAAGCCTCTGGGTGCCTTTCTCCCTGCACCATCCCTCTAGGGTGGGAACCGGTCTGGCCCTGTTGCTAAATACCAGGTAATCATGAGTGAGTCATCAGATGGCTATTGGAATCCCATTTCCTCCCCTATAAAATAGAAGAGTTGGAGGAGATCAGTGTAAGATCTTGTCGCATTCTGAAATTCTCTGATCCCATGAAGCAGAGGACAGTACCAATAAAAACCAAAAGGGAATCAGTGGAAGGGCTCTCAGACCATAGAGCCCAAGGGGGAGAGAAGATGGCAAAGTGGCCACCTGAAAGCCAGATTGGGCGCCAAGTTCATGACTTCAAACTGCAATTCGATTTCTGGGCTAAGCCGATTATTTAAAAATCATTTTAAGAGAGTCATGGTCCCCAGTTACTGAACTAAAAATGACTAGGTTCTGTATATAATTCTATATATTATGATTGTGATTGTGAATGATAAATTGTAAGTCGAAAAAGAAAGACTGTAAAGGAAGGCTCTTGTGGGATCAGAAAAGTAATTTATTTTAGTCCTATCTGGTGTGAGACATGAGACATGGTCATATATTTTCAGAGTTACATAGGTAAATCCCTAAAGTACTTTCTGGAAATATAAATAATACTAATATTACTTTGCTCTTGTTTACCCTCTTATATTTTTCAAAGTGTCCTTTTAGGCATTAGCTCATCTGAGCATGACAACTCCCCACCCCCAGCAGTCTAGAAAATGTCCTGTGATGTGCCAAGTCCCTCTGAGGCATGTGCCAGCTGACCTTGGGGGCAGAGATCTTAAGATGTAATGATTTCCAGCCTCAGACTGGCTCCCAGTCATCTCAAAGGGATTCATGAAATTCTCGACCCCGATTTCATTACCTGGTCTCTGCTGCACTTGCTATCTCCATCCTGACACACCACCGCTCTCCTCTACCACTCTGCCCTCCCATTTCTTCTTCCCCTCCCAGTGCTGCTTTCAAAGTCACCTAGGGAAATTCCTCAACTGGGAGGGAGACGAAAGCAATAGTAGTGGTAGTTGTACCCTACTGAATTAAAGTCCTGGAGGGAGGGCTACTGCATACAACACGCTGCTTCAGACATTTATCTTTTACCAGATGAGTCTCCTTTTGACTAGATTGCCTGGAAAGTTCTTTCCCATCATTTTAGCCTCAGAGCCTCCACTCAGGCATCGCCTGCTCTGAGAAACCTTCACAGCTTCCTAAAGTGAGCTGACCTCTTCCTCTTGACGCCAGAGCATACCACCTCCTGTAGGGTTCCTTTTGCATCAACTGCTATGTGTTTGTTTTGTATTTTTCTCTCCACTAGACTAGACTCTTTGAGGGCAGGGACCACATCTGTTTTCATATCTGTACTTCCAGTGCTCAGTGCCAGGGCAGAGTACCTGTGATGACAAATGCGTGTTGAACTGAACTGGGATGTATGTCATACAATAGTTTAGGAGTTGCTATAAAATCGAACCAACATGCGGTTAGGGTTTTTAAAAAGACAGGGTTCACTAGCCTAGCTGGCTAATTGCATATACCTCAAATGAGGTATTAACAAGTAATTTATCCTTAGTGAAGAATGTCATGTTTCTAAGCTACCCATATTTTGGGAATTCTTTTTATTCCATTGCTGCTCTATTTTAAAGACATACTAGGAACCCCCTTTCTACCTCTGCAATAGGCTAAGCAAATAACATGAGATCTCTTGATAAGCATGAGATAGATAATGAATATGACACTGGCAGTTTCACAATTCCTGGGGAGAAGCAAATGTATATAAGTGAACATCTTCCTATCACTTAAATTTTACCCCTGCCTTTTTTTTTTTTTTTTTAAAGAGCGAGAGAGAGAGAGAAAATGGGGTGGGGAGGGAGGGACAGAAGGCGAGGAGAGAGAGAGAATCTTAAGTTCCATGCCCAGTATTGAGCCTGACATTGGGCTTGATCTCACAACCATGAGATCATGACCTGAGCCGAAAATGAGAGCTAGATGCTCAACTGACTGAGCCACTCAGGCACCCCTCACCTCTGCCTTTTATGGAACATGAAATCTTATTTTTTTAAAAAAGATTTTATTTATTCATTTGAGAGAGAGAGAGAGAGAGAGACGGAGAGAGCACAAGCAGAGGGAGAGGCAGAGGGAAAGGCAGGAGCAGACTCCTCACTGAGCAGGAAGCCTGACGTGGGGCTCGATCCCAGGACCCCGAGATCATGACCTGAGCCGAAGGCAGATACTTAACCATCTGAGCCACCCAGGCAGCCCTGGAAGATGAAACCTGACGTTGTATGACTTTAAACATTACTTTATTTATTTATTTATTTATTGTTTTCATGGGGCTTGAACTCATGACTCTGGAGATCGAGACATGAACTGAAATCAAGAGTTGGGACATCCAACCAGCCACACAGGCACCCCTAAATATTAGTATACTTTAAATGTCTGTATCCCAGGTAACGAGAATGGAAATAATGAATTAAAACATGTAGGCTAGAAATCTGTTTGGCAAAAAAACTTCACACACATTGCTCTTTTGGACTCTTGCCAATTACAGGTGAGTACCCGAAGTTTGGGGTAATTACGTACTGCTGGTTTTTTCCCCTCTGACTAGAGACCTCACACGAAATTTGGATACATATGATTTTATAGAATCCTTGATGTTCTGAACTTCAAAAAGTTCATGTAACAAAGGATAAATTCCAAATACTTCTTTTCAAAGAAGATCAACTTTTTAGGTATTACTTTGCAATTCGAGGTTGCTCTAGTCATGATCAATACATTAGTACATAAATAAGATAATAAAATCTACGGCCTGAATTTAACATTGCATATAAAACAATATTAAATTATCAAAATCAGGATTAGTAGTAGCATAGTCAAAGGCTTTTAAAACATGAATAAAATTAGGTATAAAAACTAGAATTTCAGCACTAGCTTTTGAAAAGTGTTTAATATTTTAAAATAGTTTTAAGAACATATGCTTTCTACTCCATTATGAGACAAATGCTCTATCCAGAGCACAATTTATTACTACAGAATAAATGAATGTTTAAAAGACAGTCTGTCAATTGAAAAAAAAAACCCACATTAAAATAGCAGGTTTCCAAGCCAAGTTAAACAAAATATTTTCTCCTTGACAAGCTTCTTACATTTAAATGAAAACAGGGCAAATTTGGTCAATAATATGGATTTTATATAATAAAAAAGACCTTAGATCATGTTAATATAAGGATCAGAAAGCAGTAAGTTCAATTAAACCCACCCAATTATTTAGCAAACTTTCAGATACAGCAAATAAATTAATGTTTTAAATGAAAGTGCTCAGATAAGTAGCTTTTTGACCTGAGTAAGTTTCACTAGCAGCAATAGCAGCAAAGCAAGAATCTGCTGAAGCAAGGCAAAGCCCCCATATCAAACAAATGGTATTAGTAATCAAAAAGCATTTGCAAAACATATTTCCTTGGTTAGTAGCAGAGGGTTCTGAGCAAACGCCACCTACAGCTTCCCTCATACTTTGATAGATAGTGCACAGAGAATGAACACACATTCCTTTTACCCACAAAAAACCGGGGTATCCTGCATTTAAAAACAGGGTACTTCACTTATGTACTATCTTATGAAAAAGGCCAGTCGTTATACTATTAAGAATGCATGTCTTTCACTTAAATCCTCTATTATCCACTTACGTTGAACTTGTATTGGGATTTAAGAATGCCTCTTTATTGAGACAAGTAATACGTCATCATTTTGTTCAGCTAACAGGGCTGACAGACCTTGTCTCCTTGAGTTAAGAGCAGCAGATCTCTATTTCGTACATTGGTGGCAAAAGCTAGCAGAATAAATGAAAATTAGCCAATTGGTGGTAAAGATTTTTAGTCCCAAAGATCTGGACTTTCCTTCTATCTTAGCCTTAATTATTCTATTTGGCCAGATGATGGTATGTTCTTTTCAAGAAAAATGATCTCTAGATATTGCAATAATTTATCTGAATGCCATTCTTATGCATTTTTAACAAATAACGTCGCCATTTACTATATCTCTTATGTTTTTGATCCTTTTTACTACTTATCATCTTCTTTATTTGAAGCAGATTTTTAACAGATAATCTTGATCGTTACAACAATATCTCGCTTGCATTTTATTCAAATAATTCTTAAAAACAGCTTAAAAAGCCGTTTGGAATAACATCAAGCTTGCCATCAATCAAACGAAAAAATTCCGCTGGCGGTTGTATAAACATCAGATCAAGTCTGATGTCTTCAAGGATTTCAGAGTGAACCATAAAAAACTCCATTAACTTCTGACAAAGAATGCAAATTAATCACAACATGGGGTGAAATGAAATTAAAGGCTCTTTTCTAATCAATGACAAGGCGGGATGAAATATTTGTTACTCTCTCTGCACTCAGACTGCCTGGGATGTTTGCGCTTCCCTTGCGAAGCCCCAAATGCAAGGTGTGAGCACAGATTCACCCGCAGTTGCCGTACGGCCCTCCTGCCCCCCCCAGAGCTATCTGCTTACCAGTCGTGGGGATTCACAAAACACACTAATCATCTGAATCTCAGGTGCATCCAATTTGTTATTCACACTCTCCCATGCCAGTGAAAAGCCTGGCGCAGACAGATGCACCGGGAACCCTAAATGACAGTTTTGGCCTCCGGAAGTACGATCACTACCACAAAATCTAGTACAGCCTCCAGGTGAAATGTCTGCAGCTCCATATGGAGCAGGGAAAATTAACAACAAGATGAAAATCACGGCAGCAGCGGGGAGTCGGAAGTTTTGAAAAAAAAAAAATGAAATTTAAAGATGAAGAAAGAGAAGTAATAAATTAATGGGGTGTGAAAACATTCAAAGCTTTACAATACCAGGGGCACTATTTGCTCAGATTTTTTTCCTTTTTTTAACTTCAGGTCATTTTGATGTAATTTATTAACCAAGATCAGGAATTGTAGCCAAAAGAACAACATTTATATACACACAGAAGTACTTTAAATACATTTGTATCTGTATTATCTTCACTTTGCTGTGGCATCCTGCTTACCAAATTTCCAAATGCCAGGGCTGGCGCGTCCCCCGAGAAGTCTCCTTAATGGATTTACTACCGCCTTAATGCAGGGCACTATTGTAAAGTTTGAATGAAGGATGACAAATTTTAGCCGGCAATCTTTTTCATTTCTGCTAAATTATGGCATCATTAAACAAACCATTGCCCACCCTCATGTTTTTTAAGTCAACTGAATTTGGATCTACGTGATCAACTATACACAGCTCCGGCCCTTGTCCAGACCTGAGCATCTTTCCAGATTACTGTTAATGCTAAATTGTTCAAGAAATGAAGATACTTTCTGGTTGCGAGATGTGTAAAAACACAATTTTTCATGATCCTATTGCTTCGCAGGCACCCAGAATTTAATGGCACTGGGGTCGGGGAGAACTCTGGAGCCCTCCAGACCCTCATGTCACTCTGCTAAACACACGGTAGGAAAAGCACAAGGACTCTAGGAAATGGCCTTGTCATCATCTCCCATTGCATGGCCCCTAATGTTTGGCATCTCTCAACCACACAAGAGGCTAGAAGAGAAGAGTAGAGAAGGCAAACCAGCAGAAGGGCTTGGAGGGGCTCAGTGGGAAGAAGAAAAGTGGTACGAAAAGCCAACCACATTCAGAGTCCACAGAGCCCAGGCATTTGGTTTAGTTGCCTGCAAGTCATAGGCCTACCTGCACCCACTTAGCCCTGTGGCAAGGGGCCTCGCCTGTCCAGACCTCAGTCTTCTCACCTGGTGGGTGGGACTAACAGCCCCTGTGAGAGGGATGGACAGCCTGAGTCAGACACAGGAAGTGATCTTAAGTTGGATGTCGGAAGGGTACTAGATGAACCCGAGACATCGCTGTTGTTCTATCATGAGCTGTAGTAACATGGCTGTGCACTTACAGTGGCTCCTGACCTTTTTTTCCATAGGGTCCTAAACTGCATGCCAATGAGGCTATGCAACTTTAAGGCCTAAAGGGAAGGAAAGTAGACAGTGCGTCCCAATAACAAGTACAAACCTAACTCACAAAACAATGAAGTTCCTATAGAACGCTCATCTCAACAAAAATCCAGTCCTTTGATCTTTATGTTGGTCCCAGGCCACTGACTCTCCCTGATACCTTCCTGACACCCTTCCCTCATCTGCGTCCCCACTGGATACACAGTGTGTCGCCGGCAGGAAGAGGCACTGCTAACGACACTGTTAGCAGCACTGACGCTGGGCCGGTGGAGGGACAAGTCTCCAAGCAGGCCTCCCCTCCCTGCTTTCTTCTCTGCTCAGGCTATGCTCTGCTTGGGCTGTGGCTGGCAGGTTGCAGAGCACAGCCTTTTGCAAACTTTGGTTGACGATCAGAAATTCTGTTCTGTGCTACAGCCCAACATCAGGGCCAGTGGGTTGGTCCTTGGTACTTTTGCCAGCAATTTCATAGCCACAAGCACATATGATCTGCATACTTGCTCTAATCAGATAGGAAAGGTAGGTATCAGGAATCACATTCTAGATTTAAGGAAACTGAAGCCCGAAGAAGTGACAAAAGCAAAAATTTAAGGCCTATGGTGATCACAGTTTGTGGGAGAGCTGGGTTCCTAGTCTTATCTTTTGGCTCCTGGTCTGGAGCTCTTTCCAATAGGCCGGTCTTCTCAACTTGCCACTAGTGAAGAGCTCAGATCTGGTGCCTTGATTGGACTTTGAGTTCAAAGTAGCCATGTCCTGGGATTGCCCTCAGCCCTGGACAGAAGAGATGCAAAACTATGTGATCATGAGGATCTATGAAAGGCTTTCAAGTGTTCAAGGACCAGACCAGTAGGTGACAGTTAGGATGAAGCGGTCAGTCCTTGGCTAGGTAAACAGAACCCTGCTTTGATTGGATGGCTGTTTACAAAGTAGTGAGTTTCCTATCACTCAAGGTATTCAAGTAGAGTGTGGATGTCTGCTTTCAGAAATATGGTACAGAGGTTTGATGATGTCTGTGATTCACCCCTGCCTACTGCACTTGGGACTCCGTGGAACCAACCCCACTGCCGTTCAACATGGAGCAAACTGACCATTCCGTATGCCCCACTTATGGAGGGGACACCGTCTCACAGAGTGGCTTGGGGTTCAAATAAGATACGATGGGCCAAAAAGAAGGTATTATTCATAATCCAGTGTCCAGAATACCATGAAAATAAACATTGTCCCTCATGTACTTTGAGGACAAAGTGAAGGGCAGGAAAGACATTGATACAGTACCCTTTCCGAGTCTCTAGTCTGTCATGCAACACCGGTAAAATGAATGCCAACTCCACCAAACATTGCTGATTCTAGCCAACGAAGCACACAAACTTCTGTTGAAAGATCTGGGAAACAGGCCTAATGGCATCAAAGCTGCTTCTATTATTTCAAATAAAAGTCCCTGTTTGGTGACGATATTCTATCATGATTCAAGGAATACGGCTCCCCCCTCCACCCCCCCCCCCAACTCTGGCATAAAGGTTATTGCTAACTAGGGAGTCCAGCACACTAGAATTTTCCGGCTTCCACTTGACTGATCAAGTAAATGTATACTTAAACATTCGGGAAAACAGAGCCGCAAAGGTGTACAGCCTCTTCCCAAATCTGACCAGAGCATCCGAATGCTGCATTTGTCTAATGCAACAGCTATCCGTTTCTTAGACTCATCTCTCACCAAATCTCTCTGGTTAATTACTCGACATGTTAGGAATCTCCAGAATATAGCTACTTTCTCAATCTCTGGCACTTTTATGAGACAGCTTACAAGTTTTCTACTAAGGCTTCTCGGAGACATACATTGCAACAGGGTCTCTGCATTTACAAAATTTTAGGGGATTGTATAAATCGGTCGAACAGTAAATTGTTTAAAAATTACTGACAGAATAAGAGGCTTACCAAGATAAATATTCTAATGAGCTATAAATCCTGAAAATGTGATTTTAATTTGATGGGCTACCTAGAGCTAAGTGGCAAGGCTGTATACACTAAAATCTGACTAAATGCTCGCATGCGTGCCAAGTGATTACATTTTAGATTTTCTCTTTAAGGAAAAGATTATGTTTAAACAAAGAAGCCTACAAATTTGACGAGTGAGTGTAACACTCTTGAACCTAATAACTTAGATGATTTCTCTCCCACTCATCTGATGGCTTTAACTGTAAAAGAAAAAGGATACAACAGACACATTTCAGCAAGTGAAGGGTCTTTAAATGTCCACATGGGTACCAGGAGAATTCGTTTAAAACAGCTTATAAAGATGGTAGAGTGAATGAGCCCCATCCTATTATTCAATAACCATGTTTGTGATGCATCTGCATAATCTAACCATGCATAAATTAGTATGTGTAATACAACACTTATTTGCATAATAATAGCAAGTTAATAGATGCTTAAAGAGCAGAGACCAACACCACCTTTAAATCAGACATGCCTCCAGGCACTTTGGCCTGTACAGACCAAGATGCCAGAAAAACAGTGAGCACCAACCAGAGGAAAACAGTCAATCCGTGCATTTTTCATCCCTCTAGACATTTCACTTATTTCACCCCGCACACACCAGGGAACCATTTTCAAATCACAAAACAGCTTTATATTTTAAATGCTAGCACCCTTCTACATAAAAATCTTGAAAATATTATAAAGATTATCATCAGCAATGGTAATATAATGGACAGTTTGTTTTCTTACAAATGCGGATAGGAAGTGGCAGATTTTTTAAAAAAATAGTATGTTTAGAATCACACCCCGAATAAAATCGGGGGCCTATTTGTTTAGCAAAAATGATGATCTAGATCAGGTATTTTCACCTTTCATCTCAACCCTTTAACTGAAATAATTTTAATTGAAACCAAAAGCTCAAACAGTGTTTCAAGAAAAGGCCGTGCCTCTCCTCTAACCTCAGTGTGAGCACATGGCACGGGGCTAGGATAAGGAAAAACGTCACCAATGTCACACAAAGGAAGAGCACGATGATGCCTTGCAACCTTTAACAAAGAGAAAAAAAAATCTGGAGTTTAAAAAAATCAAAAATCAATAGAGACTTCTAAATGACTCCTTTAAGATATCACTTTTCAATTTAACAGGACAGATTTATTTGTATGTGGCTCAAATGTTCACAATTGCTCCCTGCACCTTCATACATAGGAATGAATGTCACAGTGGCAAACGGCAGTAATGAACAATCTTACCTGAGGATATGGAAACCTCCCAAGAGCAAGCTGGGAAAGGAAATAATATTTGTCTAGTTATAGATTTGCATGCAGGGCAGATCTCCTTAAGACAGACAAGTACTAAATTTCAGAACTACACCCGGCAAATATAAAAAGCTCACAACCCTGGATGCAGGAACTAAACTACTGCTGTAATTACATTAAAAGTTGTATTTAGAATGGACATTTTCAATGGGCAATGTTGCATCCCTGACAAAATATTCTAATTTTAACAACTAAACATTACCATTATGTGGTTTCTCTTAGGAACATTCTCGGCTCTGTGGGCATTATTCACATTGACCTGTGTGCGACAGTTTTCATCTAGACAGAGATATAAAACCAGAGGAGACTGCAGGCTTTTCCTCCTGTAAGATGGAAACACCTTATTGTTCCCAGCCCACGGTTCTGTAGCGTTTTTAGTAACAAGTACACAGGCAATGTTGTAGGAAATGGGGAATGGGCCATATGAAGTAGGGAATTTTGCCACTATTTTCATCAATGTATTAGTTTTTTCATTCATTTTCTATCCATAGGAAAAAAAGAGCTACCACTAGTAGGAAAGTGACTATTTCAAGGCTGAGAAGTCGGAACTATAGGTCTAGGTGTGAAATTGGAAACGTGAACCTTTAGAGCGCTTCCAACTTTGCTTGATTTGTAAACTGCCTTTTGTTTCTAAGCCAGTCACTTAATTTTGGTCTTGGAACTCTCACCTGTAAAAACACAATGATTCAACCAGGAATACAGTTGATATAAAGTAATAAGATAAAATTGACCAAATATACTGTTAACATAGTTAAAGAAAACAGTGGCAAAATTTTGCAACTTCATAATGTGGCCTACCCTCAGGCCTGAAATCCTTTATATGTACTTGTAACTACTTTCATAGTAGAATCGCTGTATCAGGGAACTTTGAAGCTGGAATGAATCCAAGAGAGCATCAATCCACTTCACAGATTAGAACCCAAGGATTCCATTGAAGAGGTTCCCACACAGTTAATCAGGAGAAGCCTGGGGCCTGACCCTAAGACTTGCAACTTAATCCAGTGTTCTTTCCATAGTTTTACATTGCTTTTCTACATCTTGAGAGGTTGTGCATTTATTTGAAAAACAAGGACACTACAGAAACATTATTGAACTCTTTTGGGATTGTGTTTAGAATCATTTCAAAGAACAAAAGAACACCTACTTCATTTTATTAGAACTGCATTTTATCTTGGACTTAAAACTATACCCTTCAGCTTTTTGATCATGTGAGTTATTTGTTGACTAAGGTTTGAATGGCCTGTGGGTATTACCAAAACCCAAAGCCACCTTCAAAGAATAAATATTTTGTTCCTTAATAAGGACAGATATGAAGATGCTGAGGTTAATTTTCGAAGATCTCAAACCAGTCTGAGCAATAGCAATGTAACAGGAATAAACCATATGACCTTGTAAGGTGACTATTTTGAAAAGGCCAACGCTCATTTGGATGTATATTTATATATGTGTGTGTGTTCTGCAATGCCTAGTCAGTTTCATAACCTTGTACTCATTCTTATGTGCTCAGAGTTCATAGATTTTCAAGATTTAAGTTATACTACCATTATTTCACTTAGTAAATATCATTAATCAAGGGATTAGTATAAAGTATAGATAGCAAAAACATCACAGGATGGCATAACGGAAAGTGTGGATGTTAATCAAATTTCCTTTCAGGTTCATGTGATTATGTTTCTTGTCTACATACTGCTTTTTAAAGATTTTACTTATTTATTTGACACACAGAGAGAGAGATTGAGAGAGAGAGCACAAGCATGGGGAGCAGCAGTGGGAGAGGGAGAAGCAGACTCTCTGCTGAGCAGGGAGCCTGATGTGGGGCTCGATCCCAGGACCCTAGGATCATGACCCAAGCTGAAGGCAGCCACTTAACCGACGGAGCCACCCAGGAGCCCCTACATACTGTTTTAAATCAGGAAGGGGAGAGACGCTGCTCTCCACTCTCCCTACTCCAATCTTACCCAATACAGGCCATCCATTTGCCTTATATTTTGTTAATACAGCGTGTTTTGGCCAACGAGAGTGTGCACATTGATTGAGGGGGAGCTGCTGTGGTCTACCGTGGCAGTAATGGTAGGCCAAGCATTTACACAGGTTTTCTTGACCTGACAGCCAGTGACAGCCCAAGAAAACCTGTCACCTATCATCACATTCATCTGTGGATGACAGGTTTTGCATATCCTTCCATTTGGAATTCTCAAACGACCAAAGGGAGATCTCTCATCTAAAATAACTAACAACTTAATGACTAGTAGACAACATTTAGACTATTTTATCTCAAGCCATTCCACAGGCACTGTGTCACTCCCTCAGGTATACGGTTAATGTGTCACTGAGGACCATGGAAGAATTCTGTTCACATGGCTTACTGGCAGAGAACTTGCCCACAACACACACAGTTAAAATCTAAATTAGCTGCTGGTACCAATATGGGACGCTGGTTTTTGCTAAAGAGCTAAATAAGCAATGATAAACGGAAGGCTTAAAAAAAAAAGTGGCATACAATGAAAAACACTAATACTTTCCACTTGAACACAAAGCTTCAAATTCTCAAGTCATTATTGTTCTATGGCGAGGCCAGGCTGTAGTCAACTTGGGAATGTGCACTCATAACTGGTACGATGGGATAAGGATGGCTGCTATCATTCGTTTACCCTATAAGATACCGCCATGCATACAGAGAGAAAATTCAGCGCAGGCTGGCCAGCTGGGAGCCTCTCTGAACCAGTCGGCTTGGAAACAGGTGGCTGGCAGTGCTTGAACCGGTGAACTCATCATTCCTGGGACTGGCTTTGCTTTGTGTGTACTTTCCTGACATCCTATGAAATCTCAGTCCTGTCAACTACATTCCTGGGAGAACTGCTCTCAGGCATCTTGCAGCTCTGACCTCTTTGGAGCCAGAGGACAGAGAATGGTTCCTTGTCCTTGACCAGAGCAGTACAACCATCATTTCCTCTCTGGCGGCCTGTCACCACCATCCTGCTCCGGTAGCAGCCCTAGGATTCCAATTTTGCCCCAGTGCAAACTGGCAGGGGCACCATTAGGCTGGTACCAAAAGCAGTCATTTGAAGGCCCCGGGAGAGGAAGCTGCCTTTCATGTATGTCCCTGTCCTTCGAGGTTTAACGCAACTGTGGTGTTTTTGTTCCCCACTATTTGTCTTGTGGCAAAATAGAAGAAAATATATAGCCAGGCCCTAGAACCCTTTTATCAAGTTCAATTAGGAGAAAGTAAGAGTGGAAAAGGTCTCTGAGCAGATATGGCTGCGTGAAGAACAGGTTCTTCCTGAGGCTGTCAAAAGTCAAAATAAACACGGAACCCTTCTGAGGAAGAGGGATCACATATGCTATGAGTGAATATTTCAGAGACAGACGGACCTGGGGCCATTCTGTATTTTTTACCCCTACTGGTCTATTAATCTACTTGCATTTCCCCAGTTTTTATTGTCAAGGTATTATAAATTAGGAAACTTATAAAAGAGAGTATGTAATCTTCTCTGAAATGGCCTGCAGATATGTCACTGTACTAAATGTGTTTCAGATTTAATGAAGCTTTAATGTCCTTTTTAATTTTGCCTGTTTCTGTATCACCAGGGGTCGGGCAAGGCAATCAGCACTCAAGAGGGTGGTTTGGTTTAAAACTAGGAAAAAACTCATTTGCTTATGAGTTGCACTGTATTTTCTTAATTAAATTTACTGAGTAAAATGGTTTAAGTTCAGCCAACCAATGACCTTTGTATGTAGATTTAGATTTATAAATAGGTTAACAGTTAAAGGAAACGGGAAAAAAAAAAAAGAATCACAACAAAGCAAACAGATTAGGACTAAGCCAATAGAAATCTTTGCTCTCTTTATCATCTTTACAAAAGAAGCATTTAAATATAGGCAGCTTAAGTCCAGTTAAAAAAAAAAAGTATATTGAAAAATGTGGATGCACGTAAGCACCAGCAATTCATCAAATGACTCTCACATCCTTTTCATTCCCAGGAGGGGAGCAGCCAGTGCTGTAAAAGATTTTAAAAGCTTTATTTATTTTGGGGGTGGTGGTGGTGGTAGTGGAGGTAGAGGTGGGGGAGGGAGAGGATTCTATTTAATGTTAAATAAAAAAGTGTACTTTAATTCCAAATACTTAAGATTCAGCAAACTGCTAAATACTCTGTTTGTCCTGGGAAATTCACTATATAAAAGGCAGGAAAAGAATGCTCTGAAGACATTCACCATCGGGAATACATTTATATAACAGTAAAACACTAACATCTCCCTGTAAAACTGAAACTGTTCCTTAGTGTTGGCCATTATGGCCCAATGTCATCTTATTGATCTTTGATTTGTCCAATCATAATCTATGAAATACTCTTGAGTTAGCAGCATTTGAATATGTTGGATTTTTAATTTAAATAACAAATACGGGTGTGGGGTGTGATCATAACAACTGCCAATTGCATAGCAACTGGATGATGGAAACATCTGTATTTTAACAGAAAGACAGAAGATATTTATTTACAAAGCAACAAAAATGGCTTCTGTTGGTAACATGAACAATTATGGTCATGAAGTCACAAATGATAAAGAGAAAAAATACACTGTGGCAAGAAAGCAAGTGGGGAATACAAATTCAAAATATGTTTTTGGTGAATCAAGTTTCTTAGAATTATCAACAATGTGTGAGTAGTTTCAAATTTACAGTTATACTGAAGAGCCCTGGATTTTTTTTTTTATTCTTAATTTAGACATATTCTATGTTTCTCAGCATAACTGCAAATTGAAAATAAGCATTTTCAATATAGCCAGTGATCTAGCTGAAGGAGGACTTTATAGTCTGAAATGTTCTAAAATTTGTTCTTAATTACCTTGTGTACATTTTACACAATTAAATTTCCATCTAAGGATCTTGCATTTAGATTGTGCACTGCAGTTAAACCTTCATTTTGCAGAAATGCAGCAGCCACTTTGGAACATTCAGACACAGGGAAACTTAAAAAATCAGACTTAACTACTGGATTACATAAAATTCCCTAGGTGAGATTTCATCCCACACCAATTTAACACAGTCCTAGAGAGAGAGTTTAAATCATCTGAAACTATGCTGGTGGAGAGCCATAATAAATATTAAATACCTCAAGATCTACCCTAAGATTTTACTTTTTTTCCCATGTATCAATTTCACTATCCTCTTACTGAATGGTTTAAAAACAATCCAAAGGATATAACAGCAATTTACCAGTGTTAAAGTGCTTTGGAGGTTAAACTGACAACAAAGAACACAGAAACACAAAGCGTCTTGAAGTAGGGTTTCAATTAAATGCGGAGGATTTAGTAACGCAGGACCAAAAAAAAAAAAAAAAAAGAGTTACAAATTAATTTAATCTTCTGCCTATAGTTTGCAGCTGCACTCCAAAGTGTCTAGGGCTTAAGAACAAAGCCTTGAAAGGCCTCGGAGTGAGGAAAGCTTCAATTTTTAATGTATAACGCCATTAGCTGATAACTTGTGGAATCTGCGACCCCTGCGGAGGGGCATAAGTGCGAGTAACAGAGACTGATGAAGTGACATATTTGTTCGTGTCTAGAACTATGAGGAAGAGGGTTATTACTAACACCATCAGGCCCAACAGAAATATGCCCTAATAACCGGAGGGACCCTCCACGTTATCAGTTCCCACTACATCAAATATATTAAAATCAAAACCTAATTCACTTTAATTAAAGACAATTAGTTTGTTTTACTGTTACTGTTTTAACTTGTGTGATATTATAATATATTGCAGATTAAAGATGGGATAATAAGTGTAATGAAAGCGCCAAACTATGTACCCCTTTCCACCCCCGCTTGGAGAAATAAGCCCACCACTGGTGTCTATTGTAAGGAAATGCACGGACATCATCGTTAAAAGTGGTGTGGAAACATTTCCCTCCACAATGGAAAGAGTGGGACCGTGCATATCTCTTCCCTATTCAATTTATACTTTTCACATAATACTTTCCTATAAACTCTAAGGATTTCCTTAACACAAACAGAATTATGGCCCAGTGGAGGCACCAGAAGCTTAATTAATTTGCCCAAGGTCATACTGCAGGTTGGTGGCAAAGCTTGTTAAATCACTAAGAACTGTGGGCTCTACAGATGTTTTTGGCAATGGCAAAGGACCCTGTCTGCAAAGGCCTCGGAGACTTCCAGTGCAGTGGGTGAACCACGACAAATAACTCATTACAGTTGTATAGAAGTGCCAAGTGCTCCTGAGAGCTCGCAAATAACATGCTTTCTTTGTGTGGAAAGAGCCTAAATGTGAGGTTCCCATCAGGAGTGCTTTCTAACATGTACCAGTATTTAAAAAAGAACTACTCATCCTCACTAGAGTCCACGGATAAAAAGTAAATTTGTTTTAACTCACGGAGGCCAAACGCAGTAACACAAAGAAATAAATCAAATCCTTCTCCATCATTCGGAAGGTCCTGCATTCTATCCCAGAGATTACTAATAATAGTGGAGAAAAGACAGCATTACAAATAAATGTTTCCAATAGAGTGTTTTTTTTTTTTTTTAATTAGAAATGGGCTTATTACAGTGGACACTTAAATGGGGAGAGGGCAACAGTAATTCACAAGTACAATATCCTAATGCTGTTCCATTAATTGCTTTATCTGTTTTCACGGTTAAAAATGATTGCTTGCTGTTGCCTAGCCGCGGATGCTGAAAAGCATGATACATTGAGGTCTCAACCTGGGCAAACTGTACCTAAACTTACACTTTATTGCAGCTTAGTTCACAATCTTCACCTAATATAGGGGTATATCCCAGTGCAGCAGGAGGATAAATCATCCTGGAATATTACTCCGGCAAAGTTTAGCTGTGACTGGAGCATATGTGCTTTCGAGCCACTGAAGCAAAGGCCCATAAAATACACTAATTACTGGAAGTTATGGTCACTGAGTGATTGATAGCGCTCTGCAAGGCAACTTCCTCATTTTCAGCTCTTCTGACGGGCTCATCCGCCACATAGCAATTATTAATTCATGACCCACCCCTCAGGCACTAGTACCTTTACTTCTAATTCTCCTGCTACCAAACTACTGCTACAGCTGGACACTGTCTTTCTTCATTCTGATGGCTGGGTAAGGATGATAAAAAGTAGATTTCATGCTAAATGCTATTGTTTTGAATCTTTAAACGTTGCTCAGTCCTTCCAACCCTGCTGTCCCGACATAAATTCTCCTTCCTCTCCCATAATGCTACTTCTCTTGCATCGTTCTCTTTCGGACTGTGTGTGTTTGTATATGCGTGTGTACGTATCTATCAATCCATCTGTGTATACTACATTAGAGCAAAAACTTTGAAGAGTTTTTTGCATGAATACTACAGTTTAAATGCAATATATAGTTTCAACTAGGCCATAGTAAATATGAAGCAGCTGATTTAAAAAAAAAAAAAGGAAAACAAACCCTCTCTATTTAAAGAGACCCACTTTTGTAGCTTTGAAGGCACTCTGATTGTCCCAAGCTGATTTCCATCGGTCTCTTTACTCAGAGCAATGTGAATTAAAATATCTGGGTATATAAATCTCTAAAATTCACTGAGAAACAACTGCAAAGGTCTCTTTTGATGGTGTTCTGTGCACTGAAAGGAAATTCGGTGAGAAACTCCAAAATAAAAAAGAGAGAACGTTCAGCCATGACGGATGAAAGCAAACAATTTACTTTTCTAATAGAAAAAATGAACTTCAAATTTTTGCACAGCCCAAAATGCAATACTGGGGGTAGTTTCTCTACCTGGATTCTAAGATGGTGTAACAACAGATGAACAGATGGAACTCCAGGTTACCTATCCTTTCAGGGCTGGGCTCAAATTACTCCTCCTCCTCAAAAAAAAAAAAAAAAAAAAAAAAAAAAAAAAAATTACTCCTCCTCTTCTGCTGGGAGTTAATCCCAGAACAAAAGCTTGAAGACAAAATTCCTATCATTCTCTGCCCTTACCATCACTGGGCAGCGTAGCACTTCCTACCTGGTGACATTTCCTAGTATTCTACATCTTCCTGTGTCTCTAAGGCCTGGTAAATTTCAAATTTTGTTTAAGGACAGACTCTTAAGTCATATACTTTTGTGTCCTCCATGACACCAGAAATGGGATTTTGCAGTTGGCTGACAATAAGCATTTGTTGATTATGATAACCCCCCTGATGGTGAGGTCTTCTAGAGCCTACCCAACCTGGCAGTGCATGTTAGTTGTTCCTATGCTATAATACCTTTTTTTTTTTTTTTTATAAATATAGGCTCTACGCTCAGCATGGAGCCCAACGCAGGGCTTGAACTCACGACCCTGAGATCAAGACCTGAGCTGAGATCAAGAGTCGGATGCTTAACTGACTGAGCCACCCAGATCCCCCTCTGCGCTGCACTACTTTAATGAACATAGTATACAAACTTCAGTATTACGGGTTGATAGTCTTAACTGACAAGGCCCTCTTACACATCAGTGCTTAGGATAATCACTTTCACATATTTAAGCATTATGATTAATTTAAATGGCTTACTTCTTATTAAAGGCTTAGGGATTGCAAGTAGGGAAAAAGACTGGAGTTAACTGTCCTCCAATCCATCTCGTGTACTTAATTCAATAACCATTTTAATCTTCGCAGTGAGAATTAAGAAAGCACACCCTTTCAATACGTTTGTATCATGCTGACCTGTATCCTCTAACAGTACACAACTTCGATCATGGTAACAGTCCCTGCAAACCTAGCTCTGGGTAGGGGGACCTGGGGAGGGGGGTGTTTCTCCATTTCTAAACTGCTCAGTGGAGTCATGCAGCTGTGAGGACCTGAGAAAACATCAGTGCTGGTACAGGACACTGGTTCAATCAACTCTACAGTTCTGTTTCTAGACATTTCCAAGTCAAGGGAGTCATCATCAGGTAGTGATCTCATACTTCGAGCATCTGTATGCTGCTCCTGAGAGAGAGAGAGATGGAGTGGCCACTCCCACCAAGGTGCCATGCGTGCAGGTGAAGTCATCTTGGATCTTCCATTCGTAACCACCATCTGGCTACACCCTCACTGGAGGCCCCTGTGGATGCCACATCTAGTGGCTGAGCCCTGAGATTCCTGACCCACAGAATCCTGAGTAAATTAAGGGTTGTGATGTTAAGCCACTAACCTTGGGTGTGTCATTAAGAGTAACAGATAACTGAAATGCTTTCCTTGACATTGGTGTCAGCCCTCCCTCCCGACTGCCCAGTCCTATGCACTTCCATTACACTTTTATTTATCTTTCCACCTACTAGTCAAGGAGCTCCTGAGGGCAAAGTTGGTATCCTTACTGACAACACAGAATAGTGCTACATAAATATTTACTGATTAGACGGAATTCTCACCTACCCACTTTCTAACAGAGTAGACGCACTGGAGATTAAGTTAATTTTTGTATTTCTTTCGAAACATAAACTAAGGGGTGCCTGGGTGGCTCAGTCGGTTAAGCGTCTGCCTTCAGCTCAGATCATGATCTTGGGGTCCTGGGATTGAGCCCCAAGTTGGGCTCTCTGCTCAGCGGGAGCCTGCTTCTCCCTCTCCCTCTGCCTGCTGCTCCCCCTGCTTGTGCTCGCTCTCTGTCAAATAAATAAATAAAATCTTTAACAACAATGAAAGGAGACATCAACTGGGCACTGGTTTCCGAAAACCAATAGTACATGTACACTCTGCAATACGGTTACTCTAAAGCAGCTATAGGGACAGTATCAACAGTAAGCCTGGGAAAAGCAGTCTTGACCGACAAGCAGAATCACAATAAACCAGTCTTTTCCTTTATCTAATTTCCTGCTAATTTACATTCACCATTTCTCTCTTCTCTTCCCAAACTACTCGGGTCTACTTATTCTCTACGGCATAATGAAAGCGGCAGAGTCAGGGAACCTGACTGGGGCTGCCTGGTCTAGTCCCTTAACCTTTCTAAAACAGTCCTTTCATTTCTCTGGATCTCACTCTCCTTACTTGCAAAATGGGAGCTGTGATGCTTACGTGGTGGAACGATCTTGGGGTGCCTCAAATTACTGATTTTTCAGTCATTTCCCATCACAGTGTAGGGGAACCTAAATGAGGTCTCATTGGTTTTGTTAAGCGTTAGGTACATGCAAAGCATTCTGTTGCCACCCTTCTTGGGACAACGACACCGAGCAAGAAGATGTCAATAGCTGCAAAGAGAGGACAGAGCAACAGACTTGACATCAGAAGTCTTCGATTCCAGTCCTCTTCTGCACAGGACTGGCTGTGTGCTGTCACCTTGGGCAGGTCCCTTCCCTCCCCCGGCCCCCAGCTTCCTCACTGGTACGAGGAGGGATCTGATTTAACAAGTTCTAAAGACTCTCTTCTAGTTAAAAAACATTCTAATCTCTAAGTATAGGGTAAGGTTTGTAAAAAAAAATTGTCTAAATGCATGTTATAAAAATGTTAAAGTTTAAAAAAAAATGTTAAAGTTTTTATTAACCAGTTCAGAACCAAAGTATATGCTACAGTCTATAGGATCTTCAAGAGGATCTTTAAAAATTTTTTATTTTTATTAACATATAATGCATTTGTCTCAGGGTTTCAAGAGGATTTTTAAAGTGACTTCTAGGTCACTGGATTTGAGTGTTGACAGAATTGTAGGATGAGTGGTTTTTACCACTGGACATCTCAAGGGAGTGGCCATGGTTCCCTAAATCATCACTCGCAGAATTTAGAGGTGATAGATGTCACTAGAAGACTGGCCCCTTATCTTTCAGATCTCTATTTAAGAGATCTTAACTTACACAGCAGACCACTCAGTTACTCCTATCATATAACGATGCTTGTTTCTGTCTAATGACTTGCTGTTGTCAAACACCTTCTTTAAAATGTAGGCTCCAGGGGCGCCTGGGTAGCTCAGTCATTAGGTGTCTGCCTTCAGCTCAGGTCATGATCCCAGGGTTCTGGGATCCAGCCCGGTGTCGGGCTCCCTGCTCAGCGGGAAGTCTGCTTCTCCCCCTTCCACTCCCCCTGCTTGTATCCCCTCTCTCACCGTTTCTCTCTCTGTGTCAAATAAATAAATAAAATCTTAAAAAAAAAAATAAATAAAATGTAGGCTCCATGAAGGGATTTTGTCAGTTTCATTCACAGCCATGTTCCCAGTGACAAGCATGGTGCTTGGCATATATTAGACATTCGATAAAAATTCTGAGTGATTAATGAATAAATGACTACATCTTATCTTGACCTCATCCCTGTTTCTTCTACAAAGCATTTCTTAAGAGACAAAACAAAAAAAACCAAAACAAAAAAAACCAAAAAAACAAAACAAAAAAAACAAACAAAAAACAACAACAACAACAAAAAAGAGACAAAACAAAACAAAAACTTGGGACATGGAATGTGGTTATTCGGTCACTATGTAAATGGGGCATTTTTATCCATAAAGGGGACGATTCCACTGTGGAGTAGGACGGATGTAGGGATCTATCCATTAGAATTTTCTTCTTTATATTGAACAGAAAACCATGGGCTTTTTTTTTTTTTTTTTTGGTCATGTTAGCTTCAGAAAGTTCAGCCTGCCAGTCACCGAGCACCAGCTTGCCTCTTCTCTACTGACAGCCCTTCAAACATCCGAATATGGGTTGTCAAATGCTTGCTTTGTCTTCTCTTTATTTCTTTATTCTTCACATGAAGACTTTGTTGACTTAATGTTTCTTTAAAGTCCAAATTGTGTGTGTTTGCACACAAACACACACGATTGGGACGTGTGCTGTTGGGAAAACTTGAAAATCAGTCTGAAATCCATCAAAATAATAAAATGCTTAGCTGGGACTGCTAGCACCTGTTCCATCTTGTTTTGTCAATCTCATGGTTGTTCAGATAGCTCTGAGCACAAAGCGAGCTCAACAATGCCTCATTCAGTAGGAAACACTCACTTTGCCATTTGCACATTCACTGTGATCACTGACAACCTTGGAAAATGCACATTTAGGCATGGTAATCTGAGACAGCTGGATCCCTTCACAAACCTTGCAGCGGACTAAACTAGTCAATCCATCATTTCCCAAAGGTCATTTTAATGGCTCCTTTTTGCAGTAAGCTGCCAAAAAAGTTTCGGATTAAAAAAATGACAATGGAAAAAATCAAGTTAAGACAGAATTACAGAAAGGGCAGTAAGAGCAGGGGAATGAGTGACAGAAACTGTTACATGCTCTTTTTCTCAACATTCTTCAACGGAAGGGAAGGAGGCCCATGACAAGAACTCCAGACCGTAGTCCTGCCCACTTTTCTATACGGTCTTCCACTGAAATTTCCTTGTTATTTGGACCCTTCGGCTTTGATCCTTTTGCCTTCTGATGGTTTTCAGCAGAAACTTTGATCAACAGGTAAGATGTTTCACTAGATGGAGCAGCAGACTGAACATATGATAAGATTCAACGTCCACTCATGTTCTTGACAATAATTATAAAAAAGGGAGAGGAGAAAACATCAGTATTTAAGTGAAGCACACCAAATGCCAAGTTTTATGGTTTAGAGAAGCTAACAGCAGCTGCTCATGGGGTATCCGGAGCCATCCGTCACCCCTCAGACCAGGTTCATAATCACCAAGGGCTAGAAAAGCAAACAAAGCCGCAACTGTGGAACACTAGAGACAGCTGTGTCTCTGGGTGTTTTTATGTAGAGGGTGGGGGCAGGGTTGGGTTCTTACATATATTTAGGGGCAGGAATCAAGTCTGGATAATACTCCATAATTCTTGTCACTTGGCAAAACTACTCAATACATAAGTGAGGATGCTATTTTGAACAGAAGCTTACTCTCAAAGTAATGATATGGGGTGGTTATTATTAAATGAAAGTGTTTAGAGAAGAGCCTAGAATACTGAAAGTTTCTGCTTTCAAAAAATGTGTTTACTATTGTTTATCTCCTGCCTCCCTCATGTTGTAGGTTCAGCAAGGAAAGGGAATGTGCCTGTTTTATTTACGAGTGTATCCTTAGCACTTTGTAAAGTGTGCAGAACATAAAAGGTGCTCAATAAATATTTGAGGAAGGAATGAATTCTAAAGTTATCTTCATTTTACAGATAAGAAAGTGACACTTGGAGTAGCAAAATGACTACCCAAATCACATTGATTACAAGTGGTAGTGCCAACATATCTGGTTAATCCAAAGTCTGAGCATTTTAAGAGTTCAAGAATTAGGATGGCAGCCCTTGAATCTGAAAATCTTCTCATAGAATGAAAATTACCCACTCTTCACCAAACTTCTCCAGAAGCTTCTGTCAAAGGTACTGGGCTGAGTGAGCCATGCCGCTTTTTCAATACTTTTATTTTCATTTCACATAGCTTTCCATGTTTGCTTGTAAATGGAGAAGGTTACATTTCATTTTCTTGGTATCTAATGAGTCTTATCTAGCATCCACTAAAAAGTATACACATATAAAGCCAGTATGTTAAAAATGGGATATGTTCACAGGTTTTAACATTTCCATAAAACATGGCAGTTCTATACAACTATTTTTACCTTTTTGTTTTTTAAGTATTTATTTTAGAGAGGGGGCTTGCAGAGAGAGAGTCTTAAGCAGACTCCCCACTAGCAGAGTTGGGCTCAATCTCACAACCTGAACCAAAACCAAGAGCCAGACATTTAACTGACTGTGCCACCCAGGCACCCCCCAACTATTTTTACTTTCTCTGCTTGGAGAAAATTCTATTGTAGATGTCTATAGAAAATTAAAAAAATTTACCATTCCCCAGTAAAAACTCCGCTTCTCTGGGCAAAACCACTGACATGTCATTTAGAAAAAAAGTAGGTTTTGTTTTTTGGATTTTTTTGCTATAGGAATACTAAAGAGGAGGGTAATCTCCAACAACATATAAACATTTCTCTCGTTATAAAGTCATTTTCTTTGGTAATTTCTTCCCCTCTGTTTCCTCTACTCTTTCTTCTTGAAACTTCTGTTTTTCACATTAGACTTCCTGACCTGGTTCTCCAATTTTCATTTCTCTGTTGTTGTTGTTCTCTGAAAGTTCCTTTGCTACAGCAGCCTGTTCTTGTTTCCTGAATGCAGGATTTTCTCTTATCCCTCTGAGAATACTACAGGAGTTCATCTGAATTTTTCTTCACTGCATAGTTTTCAAGGCCCTCCAAGTTGCTTTTTTCCCCCCTCCCAGTTATTTCAGGTCTCCGTCCCAAAGGCCCTCCTCACATGTCTCACCAAGAGTAAGGCACTACAAATCTGGCTGGAAATGCTGTGCTCATTGGTGAAACTTGTTGACTGATGTAACATGATGTACATGAATCCCCAGAGTCTGGATCTTTAAGACTTCTGGGTCAGATTTCCTTATAGAAAGTCTCTTCTGCCTGAAAGGTAATCTTGGCTGCCAGGGTCTGAGGAACAGGGTGTGATGGGAAGGCTGGGAGGTCTCGACATTTACCATTCACGTAATGCCTCTGTTCTTCAGCAATGAGACAGTCTTCTACTGTGCCAGATATCACTGATTTTACTCTTTCCAAAAAAGAACTCTACCTCTGGTGTTGAGGCTGAGGAGTGGCGACTGCGTGCACACGCCGAGTTATGGGGAGAATCTGTGGGTCAGATGACTTACGTGCTTCTCAAACGGACTTTCAACTAATTCTCTTTTCTTTGGTCCCACCTTCACATCTAGTGGCAGATAACTGGTATCACCAATTCCTGAGTCTTTTCGGTGTTCTACAGGAATTGGGGTGCTTGTCACTTTTTTTATAGCTAGCTTAGGATTTTGGCATTCTCAGTGCTGCTAGGTTCTTTGCCATTGTCCATCTGTTTCCCCACACCCAAAATTTGGTTGCTGTAGGCTCTCTTTCCCTTTTGCTTTGTCTTCATGGTAGTATGCCTTAAAAAAAAAATCTCTTTATGGTTATTTTTAGTAGAGATTGAAATGAAGGTAGAAGGTATGGCATGTTCTGTGTTCTGTACTTTAATCAAATTAGTGGCCTTTTTGACCCAAACAGAAATATTTCAAGAGGTAATTCCTTTTAGAGAGAGCGGATGATGGTTTAATTTTCTCATTGTGACCTTTGTCCAGAAGCTCTAAAGTATAGCCTCCATCTAAAGATAAGGACCCTAAGGCCCAGAGATTCAACGACTTATCCAAGGATCTAGTTTATTTGACAGAGGTGGAATCTGAATCTAGGTCTATACTCCAGCAAAAGAAAAAAACCCCTTCTCCACAAGCAAAACATTTGTGATCTATTCAGCAAACATTTATGTGTGCTTATGTTAAAGGCTCCATCAAACTTCAAACTCTGATCTTTATTCTGAAATGGCTTTAAAACTATTACAAAAGTATGAAAAAACTGAGCCAAAAGATTTCTTTTCTTTTTTTTTTTTTAAGATTTTATTTATTTTTTATTTGACAGAGAGAGAGAGAGATCACAAGCAGGCAGAGAGGCAGGCAGAGAGAGGGGGAAGCAGGCTCCCTGCTGAGCAGAGAGCCGGATGTGGGGCTCGATCCCAGGACCCTGAGATCATGACCTGAGCCGAAGGCAGAGGCTTTAACCCACTGAGCCACCCAGGCGCCCCGAGCCAAAAGATTTCTTGAGCACCCACTTAGGGACAGTGGAATTGTGCTAGAGAGTGTAGGAGTTTTGAGAGTATCAGATTTGAATGCTGTCCTAAGGAACTCTGACATGTCTATAAATTATTACAGCACAAAGTAGAAAAGGCAGATGCCACAAGGAAGATGTAGACGAAGGTCAGAAGAAGAAGATATTATTTTTGCTGAAGAGATCAGAGCAGGCGTCATGAAGGATGGGGATTTAAACTGTATCTTGGGGAAGTGAAGAAAAATTACATTCCACATAGTGAACAGCATAGTATTCCATGGATTTATTTTTAACTTGGTAAAGGTGATTCTAAAACTCACAAGAAAAACTCTAACTCTTTGTCAAAACAATAGAACTCATGAAAATCTTCAAAAAGTCGTGTTACTTTGATGACAATGACCTTGTGTGGCTCTCTGAATATGTTCTTCACCTATCTAGAGACGTTTTTCTAAGCCATGGGCCTTGCTTTCATCATTTAACACATCATTCAAACCACTTCAATAAAACAGGGATCATGCTGAAGAGGGGTCTCAGAGGACTAGATGACACTCCAATTAACCAAGCACATCGAGCCAGATTGTTCTATGCCTCAGACTCAAGAGACTGGCAGGGAGAGGAGGCAAACAAAGGCAGAAAGAGCGAGGACCCAAGTGAAAAGAGCAAAATGCATGTGTTAAAGATGGGCTTTCGGTCTGACTCATGCAGAAAAACCTGTCAGAAGATTATTCACCACCAAGCTTAATAAGGTTTATAATAGCCCTCCAGATAGAATCACAGACCAGAACATGTACCTGTAGAGCATACTCAGTGAGAATTAGAACATGATAGGACTGGCCTGCTGCCTTTTTAAATGTGCATGCATTGCTCTGGGTACTGCAAATGCAAGGCTGGAAGAGAGTGCATGCCGTCTTCCTTTTTTGACCCAAGAAGGGCCAACTTGAAAAAGGCAGCTTTTGCAAACATGTTGTGACTTAAATGACACAACACAAAATGAGTATGAATGGAATAACTAATTAGTGAAAACAACAGTGGGGTTTCTCTCCTAAAGCCACTCTGTGAGAGGAGAGATACACACTGAGCTGCCTGTGAAATTAAGAAATTGTGCCCTAAAATGTTTTAGGTACTCCTCTCCCCTAAGGATTAAATAACATCATCAAACTTGGTAAAACAAATCTCTTATTATGTGCCTCTCATTTTAAAGTTTAGCCCTGAAGTCTCGAATGGCAACTGCCAGGGTGAAGTGTCCTAAAAATCACGGGGTTGACTGAATTATTGCGAGCTTTCTAGAAGAGTCAAATATTCTGGGAAGCAGGGTTAGTCCTAGTTTGCCCTAGTTTAGTTCAGAAATTTTGTACTTTTGTTAGTGGGTCTTACTTCCTTTTTTCTTTTCTTCTTCTTCTCTCTCTCTCTCTCTCTTTTTTTTTTTGCATTTCCACACTGATTTCTGTCATGAAGGTTCAAGGAAGAAGTGCAATTCTACGTGGATTCTTCTTCCCATTACAAAGTGAGCCCACACAAACCCTGCATATGGCGATGGGCTTTATTTGGTTTCCCAACTAATCCACATGAGGAGAACTACAACACATTTAAAGATCTGAGTTGAAAACCATAAACAAAAAACACAGAAAGCGGCCAAATTCTTCTCATCTAGTATAACTGCCATGCTCTAGTGAAGCTGAATAATCTCATTTTTTTCCCTTCTTAAGAGTAAGCTCCATGTTTATGTTACTTCTGCCAACTCCAAACACTACATACAGCTGACAAAATCCTGGAAGAGACCCATCTTATCCCCCAGGGATGCTGAACAGAGAGGAGATGGGGCAGTTCTGGCCCTGGATAAAAGATAGTCTGATATTAAAGATTCTTTGCTTAAGGCACAAATGTACCTGTCTGTGACTTTTTAATAGCACGTTTTTAGTGGCATGTAGCATCATCTTTTATGAACGAGGGTGCGAGAGGCCTTGTTATGACCCCCACGGGGACTGTGACAGCACATTAACAAGAGGAGAGCAGTATGGAGAAGGCAAGCAAAGGTGAACCTCGCTATTTTAGGAGTTTAAAACAATGAAGGCCACTTCTGATTCCTGTATCACCAAACCTCAGGGAAGGGCTGAGAGTTTATGGGATTTGCAGGCGGCAGGCGTGCTAGCAGAGGTAGAAGGGACGGAAAACTCTAGTCTCTATTTGATTCTTGTGTAATTTTAGAAGAATCCCTTTGCTCAGTTTCCTGTATTTTTATCCCATTTGTTTCTTTATCACCAGTACCCTCAAAACACCTTGAGGAAGGTACCCACACAGATATGTAGTGAAACGGCCCAGGGGAGATCCTGCAGGCTCTGATGCTAGATCCCTCCTGAAGTGTTCAGAGATCCACTTTAGAATGTGCTGGGCGATGAGCACGGGCTGTTTCCTCTTTTCTTTCTTTCTCCCAGTGGCAAACTCTTTTGGAGACCAACTCAGCTCAACTGTCCACTCCTTTGAGAAACCCTGCCTCTCCCCCCAGCCCTGGGGCTCAGGGTCCTCTGGAGACAGCTTTACTGAAGACACTGGCACGCTGTTTGGTTCTGCTTTAGGGGTCTGTCTTCTCTATCAAAAGCTTTGTGTGCCCCCACTCTCCGAGGCCTGGTATGATAAGTGCTTTAATAGTAATTACTGAATGAAGTAAAGTTTTTATTCTTCAGGGCACACACCTAGAAAGGGAGTCTTGTTTTTTTAAAAGTGAGGATAAACAGAAGAGAAGCAATTCTTTGACGATATTCATTATGTTTCAAAACACAATTTGTTATTCAGAATTTTAAAACGCTATTGAGATTTACTCTTCTCTCTATCGTGATTTTAAACAGGATTTGCCACCTTTATCCCAAGCAGACTGTGGTGAAAACAAAGTGCTTCTTGTGGACTAACTTCCCCATCCTCTTCAGGTAATATTCTCATTACATCCACCCCTAGGGAAGAAGAACCTTGGGGTTCTCTTCATTACTGAATTATTCAGTTTTTCATCCAGGGACTCAAAACCTCTGGGTCCCCTTCCCTATCACTTGTTTTGTGTTACCTTGTACCCCAAATGAATTTAGTATAAAGCACATGACTGGGGCCTTACGCTGTTCTCTAGTGGCTTACTGGTTCACCACTTGGGTTCAGTCATATGCTGTCACTTGCTTATCTGGTGGGTCCTGAGCTCCTAGCAGACAAGGGCTACAATCACACAGTTCCCTCTGAAAGCACTTAGTTGGACATTATGCAACAACCCTTCCTGACGATTGTAATCAGACCGCACCTTACATCCTGTACCAACATTACCTCCTCCTTCTGATAGAACATGGGCTCCCCACCAACCATTTAAAAACACAGGGAGCATTAAAACACCTAACCCTTCCTGGCCCTCGCTCCCAACTGTCTGTCCTCATCTGCTCTCCACTTCACCCCAGGAGCCAACACATTCCTTTTGGCACGCAGGTGTCCCAGACTTACTGTGACAATTCCTTACACAGTTCCCTGTACCTTAATCCTCCTCAATCTTACAAATTCAACAAGTCTGTTTTCTTCAGTCTTCTGGAGACCATTCAATAGTTTACCTCCAGGATAAATGAACATGATCGACAAAACTCCAAATACATCAAAGGCAAACTCCCTCTTTACACTATAAAGAGTGTTTTTTTAAATCTTTGCATCCCTAGCACCTACCGAAATATTGGCAGTCATTTGTTGCAGTATGCAAATGTAAGTACATTCTACGTACTGGGAATCTATCAATCTACCTACCTACCTACCTACCTACCTACCTACCTAACTAACTGAACTGATCTCCTTGTTTCCATGCTTGCCCTTCTACAGTCTGTGCTCCACAGAGCACTCAATGATCTTTTGAAAATATAATCCAATCATTTCCCCTCAGAGTAAAATCTAAAGTCCTTACCATGGCCTACAAGACAGTAGATGATCTAATCCCCGGCTACCTCTCTGAATGGATCTTTTCCCGTTTTTTCCCCTTACTAACTCCACTATCCTCACCTTGGTCTCTCTGCTTTCCTTAAACATGCCAAACACACTCCAGCTTAGCGCCTCTGTTTTTTTGCTGTTGCCTGATGGCTCTCTCCTTTCACATCATCCAAGTCTCTGCTCAAAGGTTACTTTATCAGAAAGGATCACTCTGCTTTATTTTTCTCCATAGGACTTGCCTCCACCTGACAAATTATATATTTAGTTATCCTTCTGTTTTCTGTCCTCATGCCCTACTCCATGAGAGTCAAGACTGGAGTGTCCTTTTGTCACCATATCCCCATTGCCCATCTAACAGACATCGCGGGAGCTCGAAATGAGTGTGGAAGGAAAGAACAGTGAATCTTTATATGTGTTCTAAATCTTAAATCTGTTAGCTACGCTCTCTCATGGTCCTGCTCTGGGCCTCACGTTATGTCACAGTAGGGTCTACCATCATCCAAGTCGCTCAGCTCTAGAGTTTGTGCAGAAAGTTAAAGAAAGATAATAGACTGCTCACAGTCATAGAATGTTAGTCTGGAAAGGCGCTTAGAGATCGTTATCTTACAGAGGAAGAAACGAGGCCCAGTGAGGGACAGTGGCTTGCACAGGACACCTAGAAAACCAGCAGCAAAGGTGAAACTGCTTTCTCTGCCTTTCATTCCCAATCTGGGACTCTTATCTCTACATCACATACATCTCAAGTGTTCTACATTCCATCTGGTCGTTTGTTAAATGCATCCAATGACAACGATTTAAACATGCAAAGGGAATTTATGTAACAGCAAGGCCTGAGCTGCACAAATCAGAAGTACTAGTTTCCTCTGAAACAAGTTACCTGAACAAGCCCTTCAGGATTCTGTTGGGAAACTCTGTTCTGAGCTCCTGTCTGAAATTATTGCTAACCTCTCAGCTGATGCATACATATTATATTTGCTCTTAGAGTCTCTTTTGTGAAGAAGCAGAAGAATATGGTTTAACAAACATTGACTACTTTATTTTTGCTTTCTATAGTGCAGGTGAATTGAGTCTAAAGATATTTCCTTATAAATTCAACTGCATTATGCATTACAAAAATCCCAGAGAAAGTACTTGACCCCCAAAAAGGTGATAAAACCATGACTGCAACCCTATCCGTGATCTTATGTAAGGAGTCCTTTCTACTTTTTAAAAAGCCTTCCTTTCTCTGAGTCAATGTATGTGAGAAACAATTCTTGAAGTACTGGTGAGTATCAGATTCTATACTAGTGTAATTCAGCCAGATGTCCTTCTAATGGAAATTGTATATGTTTTCTTACAGAGCAATAGTCGTTGTAAAGAAACCTTAGCACAGAGTTCTAGTGGGGTTACACGTAGCACACTAAGATGAAGTCCATTCTAAATACAGCTATATAAAGAGTCAAGACATTAAAACTGTACTAAATACATACTCTTCATCCTCCCCCGGGTCATATCATGCCCCATCCCCCAACACATGAAATGACTATATTGGAGAAAGGTGTTTTTTTCTTTCTAAACATATAGAACTTATACATCCAAATGAGTAGGGCTGTATTCTTTAGAGTAATCACCTCTGGGAGTCATATATGCATTCCACCAAGGCCACCATTACGCAGATCTTCTCTGGAGTTTAATTAGTCATAGAGGGAGTCTGGGAACCTGTATTTTTAAGAAGCTCTCCAAGAAAGTCTTATACAGGTGATGTGTAAGAATAGTCTGTTCACAAGCCATTCAAGGATATCAAAAGGACTTTAGAGTTAAACTTGGTGTACATATACACATAACACATTGGAGGTTTATTATTTTTTTTCAAAATCTTCATTCTTTCTGATATTAGGGCAGATATACATAGAAGCAATTATTTGCAAACAACATACCTCCATGAAAGAGATTCCTAAACTCCAGACATCTGAATGGATTCCATACTGCTCCCCTGAAATTCTTTCAGGCT
>CM052896.1:31332704-31458514 GCA_028534135.1 Potos flavus
AGGGATCTCCTCCTGCTCTGAGACCCTCTGCCTTAGGAGACCCCAGAGCATTCGCAGCTGCGGTCCAGGCACATGCCCTCGGGAAGAAGCAGCTTTGGTGCTCCAACATTCTGCTTTCCCCTCTGTTGCAGAGTTTCATCTGAAAATTGTCCTGGGGGATCCCCATTGTCTTTTTAGCTCCTCAGTGCATTTGAGATGATTTTTGAAGTATTTTACCTAGCATTTTTCAATGGAAGAGTTGGTCCAAATAGCCCAACCTGCTATTACCAGAAACTAGAAGATGGTGTCCTAATTAAATCTTGACTCTCACTACTTGGTCAGCTCTGAGACCCTGGGATGAATTTACTTCACCTTCGGTTTCCTTATCTGTAAAATGAAGACAATAATAGTATGTATACTTCATGCGGCTGTGTGAAGATTAAGTGAATCCATTTGATATGCCTGATTCAGTACCTGTCACACGGGAATGCTCAGTAAATGCCAGCTTCCTTTTGATCACCACCATTGCCTTGACCATCACTGCACAAACATGGCCAATGTCACTGTATTATGTCATCTGTATAGGTTTCATTCTGGGTAAAGGTAATTTCCCAGGACAAGAACAGCCCAGGTGGTAAAAATGTTCAGGATATAAGAATAGTTGTTTTGATGCACTTTCTTTTTAAAAGATTTTATTTATTTATTTGAGAGAGAGAACGAGTGTGTATGTGTATGAGCAGGGAGAGGGGCAGAAGGAGAGAATCTCAAGCAGACTCCATGCTGAGCATGGAGCTCAGCGTAGGGCTCGACCTCACGACCCTGAGATCATGACCTGGGCTGAAATGAAGTCAGACACTTCACTGACTGGCCTACCCAGGTACCTCTTGATGGACTTTCTGATCACAAAGCCACAAGTATCTGGGTAAGATTTTTTTTTTTTAAAGATTTTATTTATTTATTTGTCAGAGAAAGCACAAGCAGGCAGAGAGGCAGGCAGAGGCAGAGGGAGAAGCAGGCTCCCCGCCGAGCAGGGAGCCCGATGTGGGACTCGATCCCAGAACCCTGGGATCATGACCTGAGCCAAAGGCAGCTGCTTAACCAACTGAGCCACCCAGGCGTTCCTCTGGGTAAAATTTTAATTTTAAAACTTTAACTATTCATAATAATGTCAAACTTTTATATTTGATTAAAACATTATAATAGTAAACAAACCATAATGACTGAACAATGGGTTGAAGTTTAGGGACTTCTATGTTTAAAAACCAGTAAAATTTTTAGTAATTAGAATATCTGAGAAATGCTTTACTGTGAGCCCCTCAAGCCTTCTCAACTTCTCCTGTAATCCTGCTGGATGAGATCCTTTTAAAATGCAGTTGAAAATCTTTCTTGCATTGGCTTAAAGTGTCTACCGAACCTAAATATCTGCCCCTAAAATGTGGTATGTCCTTGGACTTGCCACTCCACTTTCCGATCATGTGGGTCAATGAGGTTGGACCAGATGACTTTCCAAGTCTCCTACAAGTTTCACCCCTTAACGTGCCCATAAGTGGTTAATTAGCATTATTTTTTCATGACTTAGGATCTTAAGAAACCCGCCCTCTTTCCTAATTACCATTTTCCTATCCCTTACACGTTAGATTATAGAAGAATGAAGTGAGATTGCACATGCCGCGCTATTTATTTGATTTCTTTTCTTTTCAATATTTGAGTAGCTTAGTCGACCGTGTTTGGGTAATTTGGGGGTCTTCTATACCTTATAATGCAATGGAGATACTTAATATGAAAAGTTAAATGCTCTGCTTATAATTAGTGAATAAGTCATGCTGGGAAGGCAGCTTTCACAAACTAATTCATTCATTTAGCCCTGTGTGAAGGATCAGATATAGAGAATGAGCAGAATAAACCCTGCCCCTCCGAAGATCACAATCTAGATTGGGAGAGACACAGACATAATCTGGACATAGTGAGAGGCACAGCAGTTAGAAGTTTAGTCTCTGCAGACAGAAGACGTAGGTTTGAATCTTGACTCTGTCACTTATTAGATGTATGAACTTGAGTAAGTTACTTAACCTCTCTATCCCTGTTCTTTCAGCTGTAAGATGAGAATGATAATACTTACCTGATAGAGTTGTTGTAAAGATTTAAAGCATTTATACATGTAAGAGTGACTGGTACATGGGGTTAAATATTAGCTATTATAGGGGTATCATACCAGCTGACCTCTAACTGTATATTCCCACAACTTATTATTTGTCCTCTACCCCACCTCCCACCCCCAACAATATCACATTCTCTTCTAAGTCTTTGCTCATCCCTCCATAGTGATCTCTTTCAGTAAGTATCCTTTTCACATTACCGTTAAATCATCCAATTCGTATACTGTATGCCTTCTTACTCTCTAAATGTATGTTTGATAAAACTTAAGTCTTTCTTATGTCACACATAATGTAGCCACATATAATGCCAAGCTTCCCATTTCCTCCACATCCTACGCAGATTCGAATGGTTCCGCTGTGACCTGGCTAATAGCACGGAAGGTCCTCAGTCAATACTGGTTGATTAACCGCAGGTCTCATGTCAGATACAGCTTTCAGTGACATAGACCAGAGGCTGGCAAACTTTTTCTGTACATGGTCAGAGCATAAATATTTCTCCCTCTATGGGCCATATGGTCTCTGCTCCAACTGTCACACTCCACTCTGCCGCTGTATCCCCAAAGCAGCCAGAGACTATACGCAAACAAAAGGGCATGGCCACGTTCCAACGAAACTTCCCTTTCTTACCTAATTTTTTTTATTTTGAAATACTTATTGATTTACAAGTTGAAAAAACAATATACAGGGAAGTTCTGTGCACCCTTCACCCAGTTGCCTTCAATGGTAGTTCTAGAATACGATCTCATGGTATCTCAGGCAGGGATTAAGAACCATAACAGAATAATGTTATTTCCATCTTCTCCCACTACCAACCTCTGATCTCACACCAATTAGGTAAGTATGTGGCCAACGAGAGTCTGCTGAACTGAGCGAAGCTCACTATTGGGCTATCAACCCAGGCTTTCTAGGTGTCTTATGCTTTTTATAGCTTGAACTATAAAGCTGATGACTAGGATTCACTCACCCAAGAAACAAAGCAATTTTAGCTGTGCCAGTCTGAGCTAACATTTCATAATTTTAATCCTCACATATTCAATTAACAGATGGACGCATCACATTCATCCATAAACTAAAAGGAAAAAAGGTAATTTCTTTATCGTACACCTGGGAAAGACAACTGTAATCTAGATTTGTACATTCAAACATAATGCAATTTAATTATTAGAGCAATTTAAAGCTACTAAAAACATGATGGGTAGATGATAAGTTGTTTTATTTATAGTAGTTTTATTTATTTATTTTAAATCACAGGGTTCTGTAATTCTTTCAAAGACGGAAACTGGCATTTCGTAGGGATTTATTAATCGTAAAAGTGGCTCACCAATCTCACTACCCTGGTAGAGCCAAGAGGGCGATTATGTTTTATATAAACAGACATGATGACTTCAGAGGGTAATTTTTTTCCACATTACCTGCAAAAATGAGAAAGAATGAATTTTCTTTAAAAACCAGGCAAGACAAAAATTAACTATTCTGGTACCTCAATAAGGAAAAAAAGGCTTGTCTGGTTCTGAGAATAAGATTCAGAGTTCCATCCATATTAACATCTTTTTATCAAGATAATAATATATGAACTGAGAATAAGAGCCAGGGTTCCATCCGTACTAATATTGTTTAACTTCATATAAAGACTATTGGAAGTAAAACAGACAACTGAATAAATCCAGGATCTTCATTAAAAAAAAAAAAAAAAAAAAAAAAAGGCCTTAAGGTGTTAAAACAAAACTTAGCTCCAAAAATGATACTAGAAAACCTCCTACTTGTCTCTCCTGACCACACACTCTTGAAGTGACTATGGAAACTAATAAACAAAAGCATTTGTGCCTCAAATGACTTCCCTTACTTAAAAAGTAGAAACAAAGGAAAATGTAGAAGCCAAGTCCACACTGGGTCTTTGAAACAGTTCTATGCTTCTAATTTTTATATGGTAAATTTATTTCAGAGGAATTAATTTGACAGGTATGAACCCGACAAGCAAACAGAATACATATTATTACAAGTTCGACAGAGAATTTCCTGCCCAACCTCTATGTTCAGAGATCCATAAGAGCTGGTCGTGTCAAAAATTTCATTTTGATCAGGTAACAAAATGTGTTTGTATTCCTGGAAAAAAACAACCAATCTTACCGACTGACGTTTTGGGATACTTGAGGGTTAATTATGTAAGCAATGTGGCAAAGTGGCCAATGAGTTTTAAGGTGCAATTTTTCTGCAGGATTAAACTTCAAAACTCAGCAATTTCACACTCGAACCAACTGGTTAAGTCAACTAAGAAGGTAAGTTGGCAGCTCCTGTAAAAACCCCAATGCCTTTTAGAAAGATTTAAAAATCGGATCATGACTGGATTGACTTTGTAATTTATGATCTGTTAGGATAAAGCTGCTGAATTAATTCAAGAATTCTACATTACCAAGTACATAAAGATAAAGATGTTGGTTTTAAATGTTATTTTTGCATAAGTTTACTTACCGCCATATAAGCATTTGTTCCAACATACGTCTTGGCTATAGAATTCACCAGCTATGAGACAAAACAGTCTGTTAGAACAATATAAAGATAATGTGGAAATAAAATGGGCAATTATTCCTCATTTAACCTACAATCATCATTTCTATAAATCAACTAAAAATTATGTAAAAGGGAACAAATTTATCTACGAAGGCATTAAAAATGATTAAATCTCTCTTTTCTTTTGAATGTGATTTCCAATTTAAACAAGCACAGCATTACAGTTTATAGCAGATAACCTTAAACAATTCACTTAAGCAGGATGCTTATCGCTTTAGTACCCCAAACCCGCCTGATATAAAAAGTCAATTTGAAGTAGAATTTGAACACACTCATTTTTTAGTCAGATGGCTCAAGATGTGAATGAAGCCCATGCACTGCTAGAATGGAATGAACACTAAATACGCTAGAGGGATAACAGACTTTGACAGCCCATAATACAACGATGACCTTCGCTTTGGTCTTCGTGTTTGGCTGGGAGTAAAGGTGGCTGCAATTCAAATCAACATCACAGCACGCTCATGGGTCACTATCACCGGGGTTCTCAGGGGAGGCCCAAAATGGAAATTAATTAAAATTTGTGCTGCACATTGTAATGGCCCTCCACCATTGTTGCTCCCAATATTAATTTTTATTGTGGGCCAGTTGGGCTCCCCAGGCACAGCTCCCACTCTGCCCTCCCTTTTGTCTGGTCAAAACGCTTTCATATCAAAGCTGCATATCAATGAAGTTTGCTATTCGTAAGTAGTAATTACAATATCAGCAGTTTTTACTGTCATTAAACAATGAACAATCATATTCTGATGAAGGAAACTCGCTCGGAGATTAAAAATGAATAACACACTCCCAGCCGAGGAGAAGATACAGAGTTCTGTTTGTCTGGCAGCTAGGTGATTTTTCAATCCAAAAAGTAAGACTGAAAATAAAAAGTGAATGTTGCAGAAAGGAGAGCAAACTGGGAGGAAAAAAGAGACCTACCTGAGTGCTAACTCCAAAATCGCACAGCTTGACCTGTCCTCTTGTGTTTACTAGCATATTGGAGGGTTTCACATCTAAAAAGGAACCAGAAAAATCCACGTAACTAATTCTGTATTTACAGCGCGTGTTTTAAAAAAGCACACGTGCACACCATACCATATTGCAGAAATGACATCATCTGCTCAACCCGGAATTCTAATCACAAATTTAATGCAAAGCATTTTATCTGGAGGCAAAATGTAAGGTCCTAACTCCTTCGCTTCCAACCATTTCTGGTTTCTATGGAAGCAAGGGTTTATTTCAAGTGAAAGTCAAATAAAATCTTGGCTTCCCACAACAGTAAATACATCCATCATCCTATCCACAGGCTTTCAGGAAAAGTAGGTGGATAAGAAAATGTAATCTTCTTGCAAAGAATTTGCACAAAAAGGTTTAGCTTTGCTGTCGATGTGAAACTCCTCCTCCCATTTAAGAAGCAGTAAGGCCAAAGGGAAGCCAACAAGAAAGAAAAAATCATTCCTATGTTGCTGGTAACAAGTCATATCTGAATGAAACAATGACAAAAAGAATGTAGTCTTATTATCTCCTGGTTTTACGTGACAAATGCTATTTCAGATAATACTCAGAAATTGGTCTAAAAGGCATGTGGATGTGTGTGCATATATGCACGTATCGATCTGTTTCATTTCTCCTTCTCTTCCCTTACATCACTTTGACTGCTGTTAGAGTTAACAAAAGAAGTGACATAGCTTTTGCCAAGGCAGTCGGTTGCTAAATAATGACACAAAGGGTTTCTGTAAAGCATCGTCAGTGACAACAACGAGCCATTTCAGGAATTCAGGGAGCCCACAAAAACCATCCAAGGAGGACAAGGGCACACCACTGTCGATGGTACAGAAGAGCACCTGCTTCAACATTTCATCTTCAACGGCAAAAGTGGTCTGGAACAGACAACTTATTATATTTAATATACCATGTGACCTGAATTCCCCCCAAACTGAGCAAGAGACTCAATTTTTTATGTGACATTAAAAAACATGTGAGTCAATCCACCCTGACCCTCCACTTTGCAAAGGGTACCCCAACAAAGTATCTTGCCAATAGCAGGTACTTAAGTCAAACTTCAAGTTCAAAGTCAGCAACCAACAATTATTGAAGTCCAGTTGCTATGTGATAGGTGATGTGCCAGGCACTTTCTCATACACGTGCTCATTTCATGTTGCCTGACTGACGAAGAACCTTCTTTCTTTTATTGACTACTATATTCCCAGCCCCTAGAAGAGTTTCAGGGCTGTAGTAAGTGCTTAATAAATATTTGTTGAACAGATGAGAGAATAAATGAATGGAAACCATACACACAAAGTATGATTTTATGTTGATCATTCTGTTTCAGTGATCAGGGGTTAGCTATAGGACAAGTCTCAGTAGCATGCCCTGCACACAAGACATACTATATCCTCCCTTGACGGGCACTCTCTGAATACAAGTTACAATGCGTAGGCTGCTGTATGTTCTTTTAGCAGCTGGTATCTCTGCCTCCAACTTTCCTCAATTTGAATTATAAATCTTATACTACCCTCATATGAAAATTACCACATTTACTACATCATTTCTCTCCTGGATGAGGAAGTAAAATAGTCCCTGACCTCTGCCAACCTAAATGTGAACTCCGAGTTAGCCCAATACATATGTTTCAGAGACAGCTACAGTAGATACTCAATAAATGTCTGGTGAACTGAAAGAAATGTTAAACTCTACATAGGCTGGTCTTATTTTCCAAATCCAATTCTCGTTAGAGGCCCTCAACTCTGAGTATTTTTCTTTTGGACAACCTGCTCTTTTATATATCGACAGCTTTAAACCACTCTTAAGCTACCACATCAGATGGAGACAGTTAATGAACAAATATTTTGAGCTCCTGGAAGAAGGGGCTGCCTGGAAATCACGAGGTACACCAAAATTAACACATCTTTGGCTTTAATCAGATACACTTTTGACTGAGGTGGATCGATAGAGAGAAGAGCAATAAAATAGCAGAATTGCTAGCTTATACTCTAAAAGGCAAGGTGTAAATAAGAACTTCATTGCATTTTTCAGCTCTCCAACATCTTTTTTAACTTACGTGCAAGCCTGCTCTGTGACTTTTGCACATTCACCTCTCAGCCTAGTTCTTCTCGGGAAACTTCATCTGTGAAAGCAGTACACATCCACTCCTCCTCACGTCCTTTGTATTACACCTGGGCTGTCTTAATCATTGTCTCAGAAGAAAAACACTCCATCACCAAGCCTTTGTTCATGTTGTGTGTTCCTCTCTCCCTCCTGCCCGCCCCCAGGTTGAGAACCCCTTCCTCAATATTTCCTGAATGAATCCTTTACTTCAATTTAAGTATCCTGCCTCCCTCTTGCCTTAACTACTCAGGCCAACCAAGTCCCGGCTTCTTTTGAACTGCTAACGCATTTACTGTCTGTGCCATTTGTTTGGAACTAAGTATGTCTCACGGTTTGTCTCGCAGTTATTTACCGTTTTTACCGATGTAGGTACTTCCACACCAAGTAGTAAGTTAACAGGGTAGGAATATGCTTCACATATCTTTGTGTGTATCCCTTCTGAAAACAGTACCTTGCTCACTGGTTAATGGCTTTTTAAACAATATACCAAATTTGCTAATAGAAGTAACCCCCCTTCCCAGTAACATCTTGAGACACCACTTGGACATGACAGACCCCCTTAAAACAAAAACAATGGATTGAGGCTAGGAGACAGAGGACCTGCATTTTTGTCTCTTTGGCCTGGCCACAAACTTGGCATGTGAATTTCATGAGGCAGGTGATGTTTTAAGTTTCTACCTCTGCAGGGAAACAATAATAGCTACTCTGTTAATTTTAAAGAATTGTGAGGATTAGATGAGATAACCAATGTAAAATTGCTTTTACACTGCCAAACACTCCAGTATTATTATCTATGCGTAATCAATGAAACTGTTACACAACAAAAAGTGGAATATTTTGATCTATTTAGGAAATAATTTGTTGTTGCTGCAGCCAGCTTTAGCTGTATTTCAGTAAAATACTAGCTAAAAGAAGATAATTCCCCAAGTGCAATAATAGAACTATAAAAACAATTTAATGTTCACGAGGAGGCATTTTTGTCAGACCATGTGCACACATTCCTCAACGAGGCTACTGAACTCGTCTCCCTGTATTTATACTTCCTCTGTACAGACTGTGTTGAACACAGCAGCTAATGTGATCCTTTTATTTAAAAAAAAATTTTTTTTTAAGTGATCCTTGTAAAACTAAACCACGTATCATTTTTCTGCCTAAAACCTCCAAGGGCTTCCCAGCTCAACACAAAATGCAGCCCTTACAATAGTCTGGGAGCTATCTCTGAGCTGGTCCCCACTAGCCCTGTGCTCATACCCTTCCTACTTCTTTCTCTGCCCAGTTGGCTTCATTTCACCGGCCTCCTTGCTAGACATGCTCCTTCTTTGGGGTTCCATGTCCCTGGAATACTCTGCTTCCATATATATATATATATATATAGCTTGCGCCTTCATTTAGGTTTTTACTCAGATGTAATCTTTTTAAGGGAAGCCTTCCCCAGTCACCCAGTGGGAACAGCAGTACCCTCCCACCACAGATGTGTGTGCAAATCCGTTGCCTCAGTCCTCCACTCTTAGAGGGAACCTCCACAAATACAGGGACTTCTCTGTTGTGTTCGCTACTGTATCTAGAATGGTATCTGGTACCGACAAGAAACCACATTTGTCGAACAAACAGTGAACGAATGATATTTCTTCTAAATAGATGGGGAAATGTGCTCATCCAGAGAACTAGACCTGAGAAGGAGCTGAATCGCTCCCCACTTAATCGCATATACTTCAGGATAAATACATTTCACTATTAATGAACACATTTTTAAATAACATTTTTCATTCTGGAAAGAATCCACAGTCATTCAAAAACATTTATTCAACAAGTATTTACTGATGCTTTAACATGTGCCAGATATGATGGTAGGTGATGTGGAGAGAAACATGAGTAAGACCCTGTCTCTGCCCTTCAGGCAAATGTGGCCAGGCACCTGCTGGCACATTCTTTTACTAAAATACGGCACGTGAGATTTCAGGATAACAACACTGCTTATGTATAATTGAAATGGGATTCTCTTCCTGAATAATTGGTATGCTTCCTATAATAAAAACAATGAGAATTATGCAACTAAAGAGCTCCCAAACTTGGCTGTGCATTTAAGAATAACAAAAACCAAAACAAAACAAAAACCAAAAGCCAACTTCTTGAATTCTACTGCAGACCTACTGAATTGGAAACCAATCTAACAGAGCCTGGTCTTTAGACCAGCATTCAGAAAAGACTAAAATAACCTCCTGGATTGCTTCTGATTTAACTACTGTCCAGTTAAAAATATCTGAAGAGAAATTTCTTCTCTCATTTTACTTTTTAAAATCAATTTTATTCATTTAAAACACCAATTTTATTGCAATCATTTTGCATGTACAGTTTGATGAGTTTGACAAGTGTATACATCCATGTATCTACACCATAAACAAGTTATGAAACATTTGTGTGACCCCAGAAAGTTCCCTGACCGCTTTATAGTTAACTCCTCCCTGACCTCTGGCAACCACTGATGAGTTTCTGTTGTTATAGTTTTGCCTTTTCTACAATATTATGAATCCCATAATAAGGTGGTTAGCGTTTTAGATGGTGTATCTGTTATTAATATTCAAAGTTGATATGCTGCAAATAGTACTATAGTTGGGTATTGTTTTTTTTTTTAAGTAGTCTGACAATTTGTGCTTTTAATTGGAGTATTTAGACCACTTATATTTAATGTAATTATTGATATGGCTGAGTTAAACCTTACCATCTCACTATTTGTCCCATCTGTTCTTTGTTTCTCTTTTTCTTTTTCTCCTTGCTTTCTTTTGGATTAGTTGGGTTCTTTATATCTTTCCATTGATCTCTACTATGGGCTTCTAAGCCAGAGATTGACAGAGCTTGACATGTTCTGTAAAAAAAACATATTTCAGGCTTTGAGGGCCATATGGTTTTTGTTATAACTACTCAATTTTGCTGCTGTAGTGCAAAAACAATCATAGGCAATACATAAATTAATGGGTATGGCTGTGTTCCAATAAAACTTTGTTCATAAATATAGGCAGTGAGCCAAATGGCCTGTGGGCTAAGCTTTGCCAGCCCGTTTGAAGCTTTTCTTTTCTTTTTTTATTTTAATGGCTGTTCTAGGATTTACAGTATGTTTCTTTATCTTCTCAGTTTACTTTCAAGTAATATTTGGGTATTTCATTTATAATCTAAGAACTTACAACAATACACTTCCATTTTATTCCTCTCATCCTTTGTGTTACTATTATATATCTTTTCTCTACATATAAGTTCCACACTACACTGTCTTAATTTTTGCTTTAATCTTTTAAATTTAAAAGTGAAAAAATTTTATATATATCTACATGTTTACCATTTTTAGTGCTATTTATTCCTTTGTGTAGGCCTAATCATCTATTTGGTATTGTTTTCCTTTTGCCTCAATAACTTCCGACATTTTTTATAATGTTGGCCTATTGGCAATAAGTAGAATTTCTTTCTCTGCTTTGTTTGCCTAAGGAAGTCTTATTTTGTTGTTATTTTTGAAAAGCAAATTTACTAAACATAGAATTTTGGATAGGGTCCCCCCAACACACATTTTAAGAATGTCTTTCCATATCTGTAGTTTGTATAACTTCAGACAAGAAGTCTGCCGTCATTATTATTTTTCCTTTTTCTCCTCCTCCTTCTACCTCTTCTTCTTCATTCTACTTATTTTGTTTTCTCTGAATTTTTTTTTAATTAACATATAATGTATTATTTGCCCCAGGGTTACAGGTCTGTGAATCATCAGGCTTATACATTTCACAGCACTCACCATAGCACATACCCTCCTCATTGTTTTTTCTGAATATTTTAAAGATTTTTTAAATCACTGGTTTTTAAATTCTTTATTCTGTTGCACTTTGGTATGGTTTTGTGTTTATCCTGGTTAGGGTTTGTTGAACTTCTTAGCTCCATAGGCTTATGGGTTTCATCAAATTTGGAAAGTCTGGAGACTTTATTTCTTCAAATCATTTGTTTTTCCCCTTTCTCTCTCCTTTCCTTCTGAGACTCCAGTTACATATGTATCCTAGACTTCCTGATACTGTCTCAAAGGTCAATAAGCCTGTGTGAGTTGTTTTTTGTTTTTGTTTTTGTCTTTTTTCTTTCTAGTATTTTTGGATATTTTCTATATTTCTAACATCAGTATCACTGACTGTTTTTTTCCGTAGTGTCTAATCCATTGTTAATTCCATCTTGTGAAATTTTTATTTCAGTTACTTTATTTTTCATCTCTGGGTGTTCCACTTGATTCTTTATGAACTTCCAGTTCTCTCCTCATAATGCTCATGTTTCCCTTGAGATCCTTGATTATATTTGTAATATCTATAACAACTGTTCTAAAGTCCTTATCTGTTAAGTTCATTATCTCAGGGTGTGGGGTGTGAGGGGTCCTGTTTATATTGAAATGTTTTCCCCCTCTTGGTTATGATCTTTCATCCATTATCAGATAAATACTTGTTCACCTACTAATTCTTATTTGGATGCCAGATATTGTGAATCTTACGTTGTTAAGTTCTGAATTTAGTTGTAATCCTTTAAAGAGTGTTGAACTTGATACTGGCAGGTAGTTAACTTACTGGCAGATAGCCAGATCATTTTGAAGCCTATTTTAGAGTCTTTATTCATTGAGAGCCTAGAGCAACCCCTACTGTAGGGCTAGTTTAGCCCCTCTATTAAAGCATGACCCTTCTAAAAAGTTTCTCTTGAATGCTCCAATGTATTCAACAAGGTCTTTCCACTCTGGCTGATTGGAATTTAAAAAATTCCCAATCCTGTATAAGCTCTGGGAATTGTTTAGCTTATAGTTCCCCAGAAATATTCTTTCCCAGACAGTACTTCTTTGTCTAGCTTTGTAAGACTTCACCCTATGAATGCAGAGGTTGATATTTGGCTAAAGACTTAAGAAGACTCTAATACAGTTTCTTGAGTTCTTTCTCTGCATAATTCCTGCCTCTCTAGAGCTCTTCCCTGTAAATTCTAACCATTTTGGATTTCTTGATGTCCAAACTCTGTCTCTTCATCTCAGTAAGACCTCTAGGCTCTGTCTGGGTCCCCTCTCCCTATGCTCCAATCCAGAAACTGTGTCAAGGCAGAAAGCTTGGGTGTTTATAGAGCTCACTTCATCTGTTACCTTTTCTCAGGGATCATAGACCCGAGATGCTTGTTATCTAGTGTCTAAAAACAGATGCTTTGTAAATTTTGTCCAGTTTCCTAGTTGTTTTTGGTGAAGGACAAGTCCCATAACAGTGATTGCTTCCTGGGCAGAAGTGGGAATATCTCTTTATTTTAAAATTCTTGTCTTTTATCTTTTGTTCATTGTTTTGACCTGATATCATAAGTTGCCTCAAATATTTTTTCAAGTTTATTATTATTTTTTAAGTAATCTCTACACCCAATGTGGGGCTCCAACTCACAATCCCAAGATCAAGAGTCACATGCTCTTCTGACTGAGCCAGGCAGGCGCCCCTCAAATCTTTTTTTGAAATACACAGGGCTTTATTAGGGCTTTATTTAGTTAGGTTAAATCTTAATTCATTTAGCAGAATTTGAAGCAAATAGGATCTCTTTTAAATGTTGGAATGAGGATGGCTCCTCCAATTTAAGTTTTATTTCATCTAAATAAAATATTCCACTTTGTATCTGAGGTATCAACAATCCCAGTATGCAGCCACTGAACTTATTATTCCAAGTTTTCACTTAAAACATGCAAATTCTACAACTCTTGAGAACCACTCCGGAAATACTGAAGTGATTTTACTGGTTTGTTTTCAACTTCACTCCAAGCCATAAACATGACAGATAAGGCACAAAGTTTCTTTTTAGGAGGCAGTTGCTATATCTATGCTTATTTTAATGCAGTCTCAAGTTATGGAAAACAAACAGCAATTGAAAGGCTATAGTTTTCAAGTCGGCTCACTTAAACACACCATAGTTTTTCTTCTGTAAGCAAAGTGCAAAAAAGATGAGTCATTAAAGTGACTGATTATAAACGGCAATCATCAGGGCAGATGTAAGTCATTTTGGTTTAATCAGGCCATTAATTATTAGGGTTTATCAATTAGTTTTATTGACGGCAAGGGAGCTTAAATGAATAGTAGGGCATTGATTTTAACTGAGACATTTTCTCAAAGAAAATACAAATGAGGTGTGTAAAATTACAGGTCCTCTTCATACCACTAAAAACAAATAAGTTTCATCTAATGTAAAACATAACGCTTTGGTGAAAAACCAAATTAACTCTTAATTCTCTTAGCATTACATATAAAATATGTTTTGGTATTCCCTAACTTGCAGCAGTCTGATTTTAATCTATATTGGCCAAGAGGTCAATACCATGTTGGAGAAATTGAAATAAAGGTACAATGCAAAGTGACCCATTTTTAAATCAGCCATTTCTTATCTTTTTTTCATTTTAGAAAAAAATTTATTCACTTTATGCAGATAGATTTTTATGGGAATCAGAATAGATATCTGTTGGTCAGACCCTCTCAGAGGAAGCAGAGATGACATGGAAAGTGTGCAAGAATACAGGTGTGCACGTGCTCACGTGCACAGGATATGTAAGATTATGGGTGATATCTGATCTTCCTACGCTGACAAGGTTGTTAGGAAAACTGAGAGGGACTGTGTACTTAGCAGTGCCTGTAACAGAGTTGGACCTCAACAAATTGCTAAATAAATAAAATAAATAGGAGAAACATTTTGTAAACTTGAAAGCTCCATATATACTGGAGCTATTGCTTTGTAGAATTGGTAATGACAATGACTCTCACCCTTGAAGGTCAGGAAGTAGATTATCTAACATGCTGAACCAGATCCAATTCTAAATAAAGTTCACTTTCATTATATGAGCTTTACCTGAAGACAGGCTTCTACCAGGATGGCAAGTGCTGTTCAGCTGGGATCACAGAAGAGTTAACAATTACCCAGTCACAACATGAATCTCCTGTCATAATATTTGCCCACTCCTTCAGTGAGATTTCACAGTAAGTGGGCTTTTTATTGATGATGTAATGAATATCTGAGTTGCAGCAGTGACACCCACATAGATAACAGGCACTTATGATGTAGTTCTGTTTAATAATTTGAAATGCTCAGATGAGAAAAATACCAGGAAGTGAGAAGAATAAGAGAATGTACAAACAGGGTCTCCCATCACGTATAACATAACAGTAGATCGTTTTCTACAGGAGCCTCTAACTGAATAAAAATCAGCCTGAAAGTGTCTTTAAAAATTAAGCATAAACTTACCATATAACCCTTGTGGTCACTTTCCTACTCTTTTTTTTTTTAAAGAGATTTTTATTTTTATTTTATTTATTTTTAAATTTTATTTATTTGAGAGAGAGAGAGAGAACACAAGCAGAGGGGAAGGAGCAGAAGGAGAGGGAAGAAGTAGACTCCCTACTAAGCAGGGAGCCCCACGTGGTGCTTGATCCCAGGACCCCTGAGATCATGACCTGAGCTGAAGGCAGGTACTTAACCGGCTGAGCCTCCCAGGCACCCCATATTTTACTTGAAAGAGAGAGAGTGAGAGAGAAAACATGAGCAGGGGAGGAGCAGAGGGAAGGGGACGAGCAGATTCCATGCTGAGCATGGAGCTTGGTGTGGGGCTTGAGCCCATGACCCTGAGATCACGACCTGACCCGAAATCAAGAGTTGGTGGATGCTTAATCGACTGAGCCACCTAGGTGCCCCACTGTCCAATTCTATCTTTAACAAAACATGAAACATCAGTTAACTACACTGGTCATAAACTATGGATTAATAGTAAAATGGTTATTTCTTCTCAAAAGTGGTATGTACCATATGACCTGATTCACTGTGATTACAAATATTTAAAGAAAGATACTAACCACCCCCACGTATCTACTCAAGAGATATATGAACAGAGAACCAAATAAAGCTGTGTACATGAATAACAGTATTATCGTAATAGCCCCAAACTAGATACAGTCCAAATGGATTAGCAAATGAATGGATAAAATGTGATCTATCCATACAACAGATTATTATTCAGCAATAAAAAAGAATGAATGACATATGCTACCACATGGATGAACCCCAAAAACATGCTAAATGAAAGAAGTGAGATAGCAAAGATTTTATATTGGGTCACCTGGCTGGCTCAGTTGGTAAAGCATGTGACTCTTAATCTCAGGGTCTTCGAGTTCGAGTTCCACGTTAGGGACAGGGTTTACTCAAAAAAAAAAAAAAAAGAAGAAGATTTTATATTGTATGATTCTGTTTTTATAAAATGTCCAGAAAAGGCAAATCTATAAAGTCAGAAAATAGATCAGTGGTTCCCTGGGCCTGGGAGCAGGGACTGATTGCAAATGGGCATGAGGACTTTTTTGGGGTAATGGAAATATTCCAAAATGCATTATGGGGATAATTGTACGATTCTATAACTTATTAAAAAGCCGTGAATCATCCACTTAAAATAGGTGAATCTAATGATATGTAAGTTACAGATCATAAAACTGCTTAAAAAATCAGCCTCAAAACACAATTTGACTTATTCTCCATAGTGTCTCAGGCGCTTTGTGGTCACCGTGGTCACTTTCCTACTCTACTGATGACAAAATGTGAAACATCAGTTAATCACAATGATCATATACTATACGCCAATGGCAAAAATGGTTACTCCCTCTCAAAACTGATATGCACTAGAAGGGCTGATTATGATTATAAATATTTAAAGACACGAATTTTTAAGTGTCACTTCTGTGTGTTTTAAGGCTATTTCCCCCAAATAACTAAGGCTATGTAAACAAAATGTGAAAACAACTGGTTCAAACATGAAAAATTTGGTCAACCAACCATAGTTGCCTCAATAACCTCCAGAAACTGCTCTGATTTTCAGGCTGGACTGACTCATTCTTTTTTTCACTGAATTGACCAAATTGACTGTGGAAATTGGTATCATGTTGAGACAACCCATGTTGCCACCCATAACCGCCTCGTGCAAGAAACTGTATCTCAACACACGCTGCATCAATTAGCCATTAAACAATCCACAAAAACAGCATCAAGCTGAAGCTTGCTAATAAAGACCGGAGCCCACCAGGGCATGTGCTTTCCGCAGTGCTTCACAAAAGGCCTTGCCGCCCACAGCCCAGCCCCCGCTCCCAACACAATCGGGGGTCAGAGCGGGAGGCTACCCTCGGTCACAATGTGGCTGGGTGCCGAGGGGGCTGTTTAAAACAGATAAATAGAAGCATTTTCACTAAACTATAGTTGGAGTTACCCAGTGCGCTTTGTACAGGGATCTATGTGTCAATTCCCTGGTAAGATCAGCTCCGAAGAAAACGTTGACTTTGTACAAGCGACCACATGCTTTCTCTTGTCAGAAAAGGAAAACCACACAAATTGAGGCTTCCCTTTTTGCTGTGGTCTATTCCTATCAAGTGCTGATTGTATCTGCTACTTCTGTTCCTTTTTGGTATCCGTTCCTGTTTTATACTTAAAATATTTAATTTGCTCTGTGCTTTCAAGCCTCGCTGGACGCTTTTAGAAATAGGCATGGTTACAATTCTTAAGGGAACGCGATCTCAGTTTTGAAATATGGCACGTGGCTCTGTTGTGGATGACAGTGAAAGCAGAAATAAACTTCTCTCCAACTTCTTCCCTGCATAAAGCAATTACACGGTTTTGCTTGCATGCCAGGAAGCCACTCTCAGTTTGCCAGGAGCCAGAGGACACATTAGCAGGTTTCCCCTCCTGGTACCCTCTCCTAGCACTGTTCCAAGGGTGCTTCAGGAACCTCCTTTCATTATGTTTAATTGTCTTATGAAAAGACGACAACTAATATATCTATCTAGTTATTTCTTGGGGACTGCATTCTAATGAATGAGAACAGCAGGTACAATTAAATATAGACTCTGCCGACATTCTGCATTACAAATTCATCTGTGCACAACAGGGACGCACATAAGAGAAAACCACAATGCAATATAAAAGTTATTCTAATCACTCCATCACATAATAAAGGGTAGGTCATCCAAATATTCTTGCAAAGCCTTAAATAAAATTAAGTAGTATAATTAGCTATCTGAAATGGCAGCTATTATCTAGAGTCTCATGATTCCGTTCAGAATGGAGGCAACAAACTTGTTTTTCTCCTTCATGTAGGAGAAGGGCAAGCAATACGCAGCATTTAAAAAGACTGATACCAAGGGCAAAACATCTTCTGCCTTCCCTCAATCCTTTCACAGTAAGTAAAAGAGGTTACCTTCTAGCATAGCATATTTTAGATTCCTACCCAGCAATATGTACACATTCTGGTCAGTGTGTGAGAAAGAGCAGGTGCGAAGGAACAAGTTCCCGAGACTCAGAAGGGACATATATCCTGTCCCAGCTCTGGGAGAACCTACTTCCCCACATCTAAGATACCACAAATTCAAAGACTCCTACTGACTATAAAAGCAGTGAAAAAGGAAAAGGAAAGAACGCAATGGAACACTACATTAAATGCATAAATGAACTATGAGATGCATTTTGATTGTAGACTTGACTTGAAGCAGCACGTCCACAAGACCAACTCCGGTAAATTGTTTAAAAGAAATAAAAATTCCAGGGGCACCTGGGTGGCTCAGTCGGTTGAGCGTCCAACTCTTAAATTTGAGCCCCATTTTGGGCTCTGTGCTGAGTGGAGCCTGCTTGAGATTCTCTCTCTCCCTCTCCCTCTGCCCCTCCCTCCCCTTAAAAAAGAAAAAAAAAGGAAAGAAATAAAAATTCTAGCAGCTAATACCTCTATGGTACTTGTATATGCCAAACACTGAGCTAAATGCATTATCATCATATGCATTATTAACTCATTTAGTTCTCATTATAACCATTGAGATAAATATCATTAGCCCCATTTTACATGAGTAAATTGAGGCTCAAATTAATAAAACTATTTGCCTAGGGCTATACAACTAGAGTCTCCAATCCTGTCTTTTTCTTTTTTTAAAGATTTTATTTAATTATTTGAGAGAGAGAGAGAGAAAGTGCACAAGTTGGGGGGAGGGGCAGAGAGAGAGAGGGAGAGAGACAAGCAGACTCCTCTCTGAGCAAGGAACCTGATGGGGAGCTCGATCCCAAGATCCTGAGATCGTGACCTAAGCCAAAGTCAGATGCTTAACTGACTGAGTCACCCAGGTGCCCCTCCAATCCTAAGTCTTAAGCCTTAACAAACTGCACTACAAGATAAACCACATCTGAATTCATCCGCTGGACTATTATCCCAGCTTTGGCATTGAGTAGCTGGCTGAGCTTCAGATGTTTTATTTTAGATTTTTCCATTTCTCATAAAAAAGCAGATAAGGAGGAAAGTTTGGGGAAAGCTCTAACTATTCTCCCACATAACCTCTTGCTGCTTTTCTTGTGAAGCGTTATTTGAACTATACAATAGCTATTATGTACCAGGCACAGTGCTGTGATCTCAAAGAGGTTAAGGAACTGACCCAAGGTCACGTAGCAAAGTTGAATTAGAGGCGGAAGCGGGACTTAAACCTGGGTCTGACCCTAAAACCAGAGCTCTTCCATTAGACCACCAACCCCTGATTGCCCTTTTTATGACTAAATTCTTTAGCCTTATGAGCCTTAGTTTCTTGATCTAAAAATGGGGATATGATGATACTTTTCTTGCAAGGTTGTCACCAAGCTCAAATGAAATAATACACACAAAAGATCTAATACAGTAGTATACAGAAGGCATTCGGTGAATGATAACAATTATTGTAGCACGCAGTCCAGAGGGAACTTAATACTCCAAAGGCAAAATAACGGACTTGATTTCCATGGTGCCGATCACCTCAAACTAGGTCTTTGGAGAAAGGAACAGGTGTGGAAAGGTCTTGTAACTGCTCATCATTCTGGCAGAGTGTTCTACCTGAGGATAAATCTCTTACTTTAATACTAGAAAGGGCAACAAAGGATAACTTCCAACGAAGTGACATACAACTACAGAACAATTTTTTCTCACAGAAAAAATTCTTAAAGAAAAACATCATTCCTAGGAAGTTATGATTCAATTCGTTCATTTCATAAACATGCAGTGGCATACCGTCAGTACCACACACTAACTGTGGCCTTCACCTCTCACCAACAGAAATGACCATGACACAGGTGTTCTCTGTCTCCCTCTGATAAACTACTAAACTTCACGGTCCGCCGCCTCAAGACAAAGCTATGATCAGAGCTGGCCGAGGGGCTTGGTGAATCACAAATGCATCAGGCCACACAGAGTGCGTCCTGCTGGTAGTTGGACAGGGCTCACCATAAAGGCCAGGGGCTCCCTTGAGGGTACTATAAAAACCTGTAAGTCAAAATACATAGGGATCGCATAGTTGACTTTAAATCCCAACCCCCAGCAAGGTAGAAGGACTTTAGGGGAGGTGACGGGGGAACTAACTACCCTCTCCCACTTGTATTCCTTCTCTGTATGGCACATGATCTCTTCTCTTTCCTCTAAAGCTTCCAAGGTTACTCATTTCAGAATGGGAAGGGGAGGTGGCCCGCATGGTAATTCCCCTGGGTTCTTCATCCTGTTAGAGATGTCCTGAAAGGGATGATTCTGCTATGATAAATCCTATCACAGATGCATAGGAGAAAGAAAAACTAAGTCCAGAACAACCTTCTCTGATTAAGTAGCCCACCCACACGGACAGCTATAGAAAGATCCCATATTTTTTTTTAATTAAGCTTTTTGAGATCATCGTAGATTCACATGCAGTTTAAGATATAGTACAGAGACATCCCGTATACTCTCTATCCATGGTAACATCTTGTAAAACCCTAGTACACAATAGTATAGTACACAATATCACAAACAGGGTACTGATGCTGATACAGTCAAGACAGAGAACGTGTCCATCACCATACTCTTTTCTAGCCACACCCACTTCCCTCTGGCCCCCGAATATTCTCCTTACCTCCTGGAAACCACTAATCCATTCTCCACTTCTATAACTTTTTCACTGAAAAAATATTATAAAGGGGCACCTGGGTGGCTCAGATGCTTAAGCGTCTGCCTTCGGCTCAGGTCATGATCTCCAGGTACTAGGATCGAGCCCCACGGGCTCCCAGCTCAGTGGGGAGTCTGCTTCTCCCTCTCTCTCCCCCCCTGCTTGAGACAAATACACAGACAGCTCTCTCTGTCTCTGTATCTCTCTTAAATGAATAAATAAGAAAAAAAATTTTTTAAATATTTTAAAAATGGAATCATACTGCATTTAACTTTCTGTGCCTGGCTTTTTTTTTTTTTTTTTTTTTTAAACTCAGCATAATTCTCTGGAGATTCCTTTTTACTGCTGAGTAGTATTATATGGTATAAATGTACAATGTTTAATTATTCACTCACTGATGGACATCTGGGTTGGTTCCAGTTTGGGGCTATTATAAATAAAGCTGCTATGAACATTTGTGTACACGTTTTTGTGTAAACCTAAGTCTTCGCTTCTTTGGGATAAATGCTTAGGAGGGCAACTACTGGGTTGGACGATAGTCGCATGTTTAAATTTTTAAGAAATGCCAAACTGTTTTCCACTGGGGCTGTATCATTTTATATTCCTATCAGCAATGTGTTAGTGATCTAATTTCTCTGCATCCTCATCAGCATTTGGTGTTATCTCTAACACATTTGGTGTTATCTCTAAATTTTAGCCATTCTGGTAGATGTGTGGTAATATTTCATTGTGGTTTTAATTTGGCTAAGGACGCTGAACATCCTTTCAGGTGCTTATTTGACATTTGTATATCCTCTTCATGGACTATCTCGTCATGTCTTTTTACTGTTGAGTTTTTAGAGTTCTTTATACATTCTAGACACATATTCTTTTAAAAGAATACTTTTAAGTAATGTCATGTGGGATTTCTCGTCTTTTGAAGATCATTACCACAAATACAGAAATCCCCAGTGATTACCCGAGGCAAAGAGAATGAATGACCAACGTGGGGAAGGAGGCTTAATTTGTAGAGACGTTCATTTGTGTGGATTGTCAGAGCTGGAGAAAAACCAACAACCCACAGTCATTAAACTAGTTTGTTTACCTCAGTTAATGGGCTAAGTCTATTTTTTTTTTTTTCAAAATCACAAATGTTTGTGAGTTATGATCTACTACAGCATTGCCATGTGATTAATATTTACATTTAAAGGACGATATTTAAGGGATTTAAAAACAGGAGCCAAGGTAACTGGGCTCCTGTCACTAGTACTTGCTTAACACAAATGCCCCTTCCAGACACACTAGACTGAAACAGTCACAGAGCTCAGGGAAGGAGCCTGCACACCTCGGCTCTCTCAGCCTCTCATGTTCAACATAAAACCAACCGGGGGTGGTTCTTTTCTAAATGACTTGGGTTGCTCAAACACTAACCAGTTCTTTAAAAACAAAAACAAAAAAAAACCAAAAAAACTGGCTGCTCCTTCAGATAGCAAAAATATGGCTGAGATTAAAAACTCACTATAACCTATGAGTAAGTACACACTGAGAACATCTCTACAAGAGGTTGTTATGAAAGTTTTGTGCACATTTTTCATAAGTTACTTAAAACTAACCAGGTTAGTTTTCAACTGATAGTAATGTTTTCCAAAAATCCTTTCTCTAAAGAATCACTTTATCCAGCAAATGATGATTCCCTAATTAGTTTCTGCCAAAAATTCCAACTTCCCTACCCACTACAGTATTAACACAGCCACCTTGACATCAACATTTCTTTCCTAAGGAATTCAAAGGTTTTACTTCTACCATCCCATCCTCTTCTCTCATTTAATAAATATAATAAAATAATTTGGGGATGTAATACAAATATTCTTCTAACATTTTTTCAGATCTTGAAGTTTACACTGATCTCAGGTAAAAGGCATTCGCAAATATATATAACATTCACCTGCCTATACTCTTTTGGATTATCGGCCTCCAATTCTCTTCCAAATTCCTTCCTTAAAAAGAATGCCTTTGCATGGGGCCTTCTTGTAGCTTTTTTGGCAACTTCCTGTGAATCTATAATTATTTCAAAATAAAAAGATTAAAAAAATTTTTTTCCCACCTGTGTTATGTCTCAACATGTTCTTTTTACAATTCTTTGTTAGTGAAAATACTTTATTTTGGTATACTTTATAGTGGAAAAATCTTTTCCCTTTAAAGATGTCTTTTGACTTTACCAAACCAGTCTGGTTTAGAAAGCACCCATTTTCTTTTCTTTTTTAAGATTTTATTTATTTGAGAGAGAGAGAGAGAGAGAAAGAGAGGGCATGAATGCGAGCGTGAGTGGGGGGGGGGCAGAGGGAGAAGCAGGCTCCCCACTGAGTGGGAAACCTGACATGGGGCTCAATTCCAGAACCCCGGGATCATGACCCAAGCCGAAGGCAGATGCTTAACCAACTGAGCCACCCAGGTGCCCTGAAAGCACCCATTTTCTTAGCTAAGCCACACTGCTTTAATTCTCAATTATTTGTTTGCATTTCACAGTGTCTCATCTTTGGTTCTAAACGATTTCATACTTCATGGAAGTCCTTACTTTGAACGACAATCAAGCACTTAGGGTAGTGTCTGTACAGAGTAATGTTAATAAATATTCATTATTATTACTCTTACTAATCCTATTATTATTTTCAAAGCATAACCTACTCCTGGGGATTCCCGATCTTTTTCTTTCTTCTCCCATATACCTCTCTGATTAGCCTTATTCCCTTACCTCACTAGCCTGTCATCCTTCCGTCTGTCCCAGATCACAGAGTATGGAATCCTGGTGCTTGAAAGAACTTGAGTGGTCACCTAGCCATCCCTTCAATGTATATAAGAGGAAACTGAGGCCCAGAGAGCAGGAGAGACCTGCCTTTCCAGGGCCACACAACGAGGCAGTCGATCAGTGTGACTGGGAATTCAAACGAAGCTTTTTTCCTTCTTAGAAATTAGGCTTTTTAAGTTGTCAAGTCGGGCCAAGTCAGCGTTACACACTTGCAGTTCTTTCTTAATATCTAAGAGAAAAAAATGGCTTAACTAAGGAAAAAAATTTAGTTCAATTTCCAGATGCTCCCAATTGCTGGCCCATGACAACAGCTACGTCTAAGTTTCTCTCTCTCTCTCTCTCTCTCTCTGACATTGCAAATGTCCTTTAAATAATCAGGGATTTTTTTGTCAACCTACTGATTTGCTAGACCAAAATAGGTAGGATTTTTCAGGAACCATGAGGTATGGTGATAATGACGGAATCACTGAGACTCTTCAAAAGAATGGTTTGCCTTTCTGGCAGGGGAAACTTCTTTCTCAAGTACAGCTTCCACCACACTGCTGAGAAGATAGTTCCTTCTTTCTCTTCCTTTATATTTTTTTTATGTCTGATTTACTGCAGTAAAATTCATACTTTCCAGGTGTATAGATCTATGTGTTTGTGTTTTTTTTTTTTTAAGATTTTATTTATTTATTTGAGAGAGAGCGAAAGAGAGAGAGATCTCAGAGGGAGAGGGAGAAGCAGGATCCCCATTGGGCAGGGAGCCCGACATAGGGCTTGATCCCAGGACCCTGGGATCATGACCCGAGCCAAAGGCAGATGCTTAACAAGTGAGCCACCCAGGCACCCTAGATCTATGTGTTTCAACAAATGTGTACAGTTGTGTAACTACCACCAAAATCGAGATACAGAACATTTCTAACACTCTCCCAAATACTCTCATAGCTTTAGAGTCAACCTACCCTCTACCCTTTGGCAACCACTCATGCATTTTCTATCCATATAGTTTTACCTTTTCCAGAATGTCATATAAGTGGAATATACAAGAGGTAGCCCGTTGAGACGGACTTCTTTCACCTAGCATAAAGTCTTTGATATTTGTCCATGTTGCATGTATCAGTAGTTTGATCCCTATTATTACTAAGTAGTATCCCACTATATAGATTAACTACAGCTTGCTTATTCATTCGCCATCTAAAAGACATCTGGGTTATCTACAGTTTGGGAGGACTGTGAATCAAGCTGGCTCATGCTGTAGGAAAGTGTGAAACTGTTTCCTGAAGCAGTTGTACCATTTCATATCCCTGCCAGCAATGCAGGAGAATTTCCTTTGCTCCATATTCTTGTCGGCACTTATATTATCTGTTTTTTCTTTAGTTTTAGTGAAGGGCTCCCTTTTATTATAGAAAAAGTAGCAGGAAACATGATTTAGCACACTGAACTACTACTGAAACTTCAAGCAACCTTGCCTCCTTTCTTTCTCTTAATACCCACAAGCAATCCGTTGGGAAATTCTATTGTTTCTACACTTAAAATATACCCAGGATCTGACCACCTCTCCCCATCTTCACAACTGTCTCCCTGATCTGAGCCTCTGTAACGCACCTGCAACAGTTCCTAACAGAACACACAGGCCTCCTTGCTGTTCTGTGATCCAGACCCATCCCACCTGGTGTCTCCTGCTCTATTCCCCCATATACCTACTTGACCAGCTCCTCTCCTCCAAGCCTCTGCTCCAAGCTCATCTTCTGAGGCCTACCCTGGGAACACTGCACCTATCCTTTGGCTGCCCCAGGCCTGACCTACTTCTTCTTTTCTCCATATTACTAGCCATCTTTTAACACACTGTATTTACTTTTTTATTATGTTTATTATTTATGGATTGTTTCACCACCCTGCTCTACCCCTACTAGAGCGAGTTCCAGGAGTATAGGAATTTTTTTTTTAATTTTTATTTTTTATACTAATGTATTACAAGTACTTAGCGCAGTGTCTGGAACATAGCTGGTATTAAATAATAGTTGCTAGATGACTGAACTAATGACACGACTTTGGAATCTAAGCACCAATTAGATCTGTGTAAGGCCAGATTTGTAACAAGTAAAGCCAAGAGTAGAAGATAACATTCCAACATGCATGTTGAAACCACAAGACTTAGTTTCTCTAAACACAATTCTATTTGCACAGCATTTGTCTTCAGAATAACATAAATTAAAAACATAGGGGCGTCTGGGTGGCTCAGTCGGTTAAGTGCCCGACTCTTGGTTTTGTGAGATCGAGCCAGGTGTCAGGTTCTGTGCTCAGTGTGGGGTCTACTTGAGATTCTCTCCTTCTCCCACTGCCCTTCCCCTGGCACTTGTGCACATATGTGCTCGCTCTCTCTTTCTCAAATAAATAAAATCTTCAAAAAAAATGTTTTAAATATATTTATATACAATACAAAAACATGAAAAAACTCTCCTACTAGAGAACACAGGTGAAATGAACCAGGTTCATATATACAAAAAAAATGTCTTAGGACACCAACCATTGAGGTTTTTGTCTTTCTATAAACTTCTCCATCTGTGTAAGACTGCCTGAGCCTGATTGCCAATTTTATTTTCTTAATCTAAGCTCTATTCTCATTACCCTTCCATTTCTGATTTTTATCCTCAGGGAAAGAGCGAGCAGTTACTGCCAGGGCATTCGCACATCTTCTAAAGAAATGGCACAGGTGTTAATCTTGCATTTATGTTTGATGTGGGTAATGATGGCCGTGGCTGGAGCTGCAGGCTTATTAATATGCAGGGCTCTCACCTCATTAGTGGCGATGTATGTTTTGAAGTTAAGCTGCAATGTTTTCTGTAATGTCAAATCTGGTCTACCAGACTTTCTCACTGTTCATTTTCTTTGTTTTTATCCAGTTAGTACATGCTACGGTTACAGGGCTCACACATGTGCTGCTGAATAAAGACAATTTTCTACGGTAGTTAAGCCTGGTGGAACTTTCGAACATTTTTAATAATTATGTTCTCATGTGATACCACATGGTCTATCTTAGAGAAAAGGTTTTCACAGTTTTTGACCTGGTAATACAAAGAATAATAGACTCTCTTCCTGGTTTATCTGGAAGTGGTATGTGCTTAAACTGGATAAAGTGCGATTAATTCATAGTTATTACATAATAAAAACTTGGATTCATTATTAGCATTTGATAGTCTATGAAGTACTTGCATACATATCTCAACCAAATCTTTACAAGAACAAAATAAACAGCAGTAAAATCTTACTGAGGGGGAACCTGGGTGGCTCAGTCGGTTAAGTGTCTGTCTTTGGCTCAGGTCATGATCTCACGGTCCTGGGATCGAGTCCTGCATTGGGCTCTCTGCTCAGGGGGTAGTCTGCTTGTCCTTCTCTCTCTCCCTTTGCCCCTGCCCCTACTCATGCTCTCTCTCTTACAAACAAAATCTTAAAAAATTTTAAAAAAACCTTACCGAATATAATATTTGATAATCCATTATGAACAGAAATTGTTATATATTTTAATTCCTAAAAAAATGTCCAGTGGACATAATACACATGAAAGGAACAAACCTGTGCCAGACTAACAAGCCTCACGGGGTGGGTGGTCTCACTGCTACTGCTCAGAGTTCGTTCCACTCTACAGTCCTCACTGAATATGCGCTGCAGGAAAGACTCTTAATTTTCACTAGCTTGTCTGGAAGTCATTAACTGTGTTTTTATAAATTCCAAAAGATACTATTTATGCATTTATGTTTTATGGCTAAAAGTCCAGAACCTCAGTATTCCAAGGAAGCCATTTAAATGTGAGAAATAGTATTTTTCTCTTCTCATTAGGTAACTGAGTGCATCTCCGTTTCTTCATCTTTTAAAACCTGTGTTCATAAGTACAAGACCCTGGCTCTAGGAGCAGCATTTGTAGGGAAGGAAATGATGATCGGCGGAGAACACAAGTACTTAGACCAAGACAAAGGAGAAAGAAACTGAGATCACTCATGAGCATTTCTCTGCACCATCTTCTGTTCGCTCTGTTCTCACGGTACCTGTAGCAGCCCCCCACGCCCCCACCCCCGCAGAAGGACCACTGCCTTTGATTTGATAATGTGACACATACTCAGCTAGAATTCCTACCCATCATTCATTTAGAGAAAGCAAAAATGAGTATATGGGCTTTTAAGAACGTACAGCCATGAGCTTATATAGCGAAAGTGTATAAACAAGTATATTACCTATTTAATTGCCTTAGCTGAACTTGGAAGCTCTGATCTTTAATTGCCTGATTGAACTGATCTAAAAAGCTATAATTTTTTAATCAGGGAGAAAATTAAATAGCTTTTTGGTAAATAAAAAAGCATCTTTAATCTTATTTTTATGGAATCCAAGTTATTAAATATGGACAAAACCTCTAAAATATTAAGTTAACAACTATTCAATGTAGAGTAAATTTCTCATTACAATGCTTCAAAAAAGTCTTCAGGGACACCTGGCTTCTTCCACTCTTCAATAAAAACACATGGTTTTAAAGCCAGAAGGTAAAAGTTTCCACGAATAACCTGGAAACTCTAAAGCTAAGCATATAAATATATTTAATGAAGTGTATTAACACAGCATATTATTTCTTTAGTCAAGTACTTCCAATTACTGGGAGTAACTGTTTGCCTGCACTGTAATTCATTAGTCTTTCCAACTAGACAGACACAGATGCACATTCACGCACTGGTATTTATTTAAAACCCAAATCCCTTGGGAGAGTTTGCTGGCCTACTACCACTGTCCCCACTCAGCCCCTCACAGATATCTTCTTCCCTTAACTAGGAGCATTCCACAGTGGGCGACACAGTCGGAATTCAGCTGGCCAGCAAAGACTGAGAAGAGAAGTACAAGTTCAGGATTCCTTTTTGAAAACTTTATGTCCTCAATCAGGAAAGCCATGAAGGCCACCAAGGTATGTGGAGCAATCTCTTAAGGAACAGTATATGATGATATCTAAAACGTTAGTAAAAGGAAGTGATGCAATTGTATAGAAAGTGAAGGCTTCCGCAGTAACTGACCAAAGAACCTTTTCTTAGCTCAAGTTGCATCCAGAGCTGGGGAGGATTTACTCACGCCTCTGAGAGGCTCTGGTCAACCACACTTGCCCACAGTGATTACAAATGGTTGTTCTGGGAATCTGACATACACCTTGGACTTTATTTTTAGATTCCAGGCATAAATTCACCTGAAACATGTCTACCAAGATCCCATTTCAAAGAAAATTCAATTATTTCTCCAAAACAAAGAGTAAAACTAAAACCAATGATTGCAAAGAAGAAAAAACAAAGCTGATTGCAGAAACAGTATTTCCTTATCCACTATAGTTCTTAGTGCTACTAAGATTCCTCACAGAAAGTTATGGCTAGGGAGAATTCACTATAAGCCAGAAGTATGCTGAATGCCCAGAGTATAGGACAAGCCTAAGGATCACTTTAATAGTAACATTTGCATTTCCGTGGCAAGGTCCTTTTAATGAAGGCTTTGCGGTTGAGAATTGACGTCTTCCTCGAGTTCCTTTGTCAAATGGATAGCAGATGTCCATAAAAATCAATAAAATGACAAGAATTGACCACTGTGTTAACTCCTATTCAAATGGCGATTACCACTTTATGGGATGGTGAGTGTGGGGAGGTGGGAGTACAGGGAATAGAAGCAATATAGGTCATATTACATTACATACCATTCTCTCTCAACTTTGGTGGTGAAAATGCTCCATTCTTCTCTCACCCACGAGATGTGTTCACATGATGACCTCTTTTAACACTAACACAACTCAGCTCACTGCCCCTACATCTACATTTTGCACCAACTATACTCTCGAAATAGACTGGACTGGCTTTAAGGGAAAACTTGGTTCTTGATTCCATTTAATCCGCATAAACACCTTCAAAAACTGCAAGTTTTACTTGTCAAAGTCTACATATTCTCTTCAAAAGGGGACGAGGGATTTAAGAAGAATCTGAAATCACTAGGATGTTAAAACCACCACAACAGAAAACAACCCTCGTGACAGATGTGATACTACAATTGAAGGCATCAGTTGTTTACTCGCGCTCTCAAAGCTTATGCCTTTTTTTAAAAAACTTTCCTTTAATCACATCCAATGTGTATGCTGTTGCACTAAGCGGGGCTGAGCAGACGTATAAAATTAAACAGTACCATTAGTAATAGGAGGCCCTGAAGTTGCTTTGCTATAGTCTGTTTCTTACTTAATAATTTGCTCCAAATGAATTCAGACATTTTGGGAACACTGAAAAATTCAAATTCCTTTCACAACATTCAACAGTTACCTGATTATTCTTCTCGTGTGTTCTGTTAATAGGCTGGGAGACTAATTTCTGATGCATTCACCAACTCCTTATTTAAAGTTTTACTTTCAAGGTATGTAAGGCAATCTTTTAAGGAACAATGTACGGTGATATCTGAAGCACTAATAAGGGAAAGGGACGCAACTGTATAGAAAGTGAAGGCTTTGTAGCAACTAGAGTTAAGGATTAAAAATCAGATCCTGTGATTTTCAAATACTATGAAACACCTTTTTACATGTTTGGTAACCATCCACAAAAATACCATGCCTATAATCTAAATCAGAGCAGCTGAAGGAGAAAATAAAAAAAACATTTATAAAGCAGCCATCTTTTTGACTACCAAATATATCAGCTGGCTTAAATATCAGATCGTTTATTTTCTTTAAAAATCAAGGTATCTGGAGAGCTCCCCACCCACCCAACTTTGCAAATTAAGTCAGAGCTCGTAAGCGTGGTACATACCTCTATGTAAAATCTTTAAACTCCACAAATAGGTAAGGCCTTTAACAACCTAAATTTAAGAAAGAGAAACAGTCCAATTATGATTTTTATCAGAAATTTCTCACATTTAAACATATTATTATATCAACCATAATTCTTCCCTTTAAAACTCTGAAGACCAACAAGCATTTTTTGCACATCTCCCATTCCTGTGCCAGGCTCTTTGAGGATGCCAAATGTGTAAGCTACAGCCCCCCTTCCTTTAATGGGCTTCCAGTGTTCTGAAGATAAGGCACAATGAATGAGAAAAAGGAATGTATGTGCATGTAACGTGACCTGGAAGTACATCTATTAAGTTCTCAGTGGTGGTGTGGGTGGGGAGGAAAGGCTTTCCTTTCCTATACTTCCGCATGTGGAATTATTTTTTCTTAAGTTATGACATTTATGACCCAGGAAAGACAAATTTTTTAGAAGTTAACTAATGAAGGCAATGGGTGGAACAGAGATTGCTTTTCCTGCCCATGATCGGGAAGGCGTTACCAAAGTGCTGAGCTCTAAGTAACAGATTCAAATGATGTAAAGGAAAGAGGAAAGTGTTTGGGCCAAGGTAAAAATATACTGTCGAAGTGCAGGGGCCATGTACTCCTCAAAAAGATCAAGGTCAGGAGAGACAAAGAAATGCTGAGAGACTGCTCTGAGTTAATAGAGACCAGCGACATGACAACTAAATACAATGTATAACCCTAGACTGGATGCCGGACCCGAAATTTTTATTCTTTTGGTCCAGAAAAGGTACTGGACAATTGGCAAAATTAAGTTAGGATTGCTGATTAGATTGCTGATTAGTATTATACCAACCAGTGCTAATTTCCTGATTTTGATCAGTATACAGCGCTGATGTGAGAGAATGTCCTTGTTCTTAAGAAATATACACCTGAAGTATTTAGGGGTAAAGGGCAATGATGTCTGCAATGTACTCTCAAATGTTTCAGGAAATAAACCCATACCAAATGTGGTTAACTGTTAACAACTGGGGAATCTGGAGGAAGCATCTTACAACTTTTCTGTAAGTTTAAAATAATTAAAAAAAAAGTTTCTAAAAAATGTCTTAAATGATATTCGGGTAGGAAAGAACAAAGTGTATCAAGATAAGCGGCCTCACAAGCCAGGCTGGCGGATGCAAGCGTATGTGTGGGGTCATGTAGGAAACACTGAAAGGGCAGGTCAAGAAAATAAAGTGAGAAAATACAAACATTCGAATTAGATTGGATTTTTGATTGAACGGCCTGTGTTAAGAATCATCAGTCAAATAAGATTCTGAAAAAAAGATGTTTCTAAGACCCTAAGTACATGGGTTACAAGTGCTACCTTCTATGTGCGAAGTTTAATCACTAAACGCTTTAACAATCTTTATATAGAAATGGTTGTAAAAGGGGATGCATGTGTTTTTATTCACACCCACTGACCCTGTATGCTCATGAGTGTGAACCTACCAATTTCAAGTTGACTATTCAAAATTATGTATCAGATACAATGAATGAACCACTATTACTCAAAATTTACTACCAGAATTTAAAAGTACCCACCATTTTAGAAAATTTTAGGTGAGTCAGGATTGTAAAAACAAGGAAACCTGCCATAATGAGGAGTAACTGAGTGATTTATATATTTATTTTGAAAATGATGAAAAGAAGGTTGGGGCTAAATCTGGAAGCATTTTAGTTGATCAAGAAAGACTAAGATCAATGAGAAATGCAAAAGGCGAAAACCAATTTCCAAATACCAAAGATCTAGAAGAAGGTAAAATCTATATCAATTAATGCTGAGCAGAGATCAACATATTTTAGTTCTTAGAGGGGGATGTACTCCTGAAAGATTTGCTAGTGAGGTATGATCATTTCCACAGTAAGTTTGCCTGTTTTAATAGAACAGAATACATTTTTATAGCAAATGATTTCTTCCAGGATTTGGAATAAGTGTCATTACAATAAAACACAGATGTTCTGGAGAGTAAGTTAGTAAAAAAAAAAAAAAAAGGAAAAAAGAAAATATCAAAATAGTAATAATGATAACCAACAGGGAAGGAAACAGGCAAAAATATTTCCTTAAATGCTTATAAAAATAACAACAATAATGAAAACAATTTTCTCTTTGGATAGTAAGATGAGGCCATCTTATTCAGCATGGAAGTAATCACCTCTGAGTTCTGGAATTAGGGCTAATCTTCCCAATTTATAAGCTTACTTGCATATTACAAAGCCTTCCCATCAAAGATGGTTCACTACTAAAAATTGGTCCCCCAAAAAATGAATAACCAGAAAACACACAAGGGGAAGGCAATCCATACATTCAGATCATCAGGCAGAAAAAAAGTAAAACAAATGCTGATTTTGTGATACTTACTAAAATTATAAATCTTTTAGAGCTTCAAAAAGAATGTGTGATTCTTCCAACTTTGTCAAAATAGACTGTTTTCCTTTAGAAACGTATAAAAAGCAGTGTAGAGGGAGCTAGAAATCTGTCCATTGAAACTCTAGAGGGTATTGTTGGTATTCAGTAGGCTAGATTTCACAACGATGACTTGACAAAGCCTTGACACTAAAAGTACTTATATCTGCTGTCAATCACTCACTCCTTGACATGTCATGTGCACATCCTTTCAGGGACAACTTCAATCAACATTAGCACTCAAAATACAGCACACAATGTCACTACTTCAGAAATGAGAGGAAAAATAAAATGTGCTAGGATGGCCGGGAATGGCAGAAAGGCATTCCTCTTTCTAAGAGACCACATTCAAATGGAAAGTGGATAAAAATCACCGAGCAAGCTGGAAGCCTAACATCAGCTAGTTTATGTGAATGGCTTTTTTCCTGGAAAAATATTCTCTTGCCATATATCCTACAAGAGAAATTCAAACAACACATCATACAAGCTGACAGGGGTCCATCCTGTAACGAACCTTGGATCTTTGGACATCCACAGCATGCCAGGTTATTAGAACCTGAGAAATACAGCTGAGGAGAGGAAAGGATGCCTAGATGTGGTTCTAAGATGTGAAAGGAATCTGAAGCAATTCTATGTGTCACTCCACTCCTTTCTCATATTCTTTTTTTTTTTTTTTTCTCTTTAACCTTGTTCTCCCTTTCAGGCCTTCCTCTCCTTTCTTCTCATTCTCTTAGGAAAGCAGAGTGAAAGAACAGGGGGCTTGCGGTAAAACAGCACTGGGTTCAAATCTTTACTGATTAGTTATAGATAACTTTAATTTTTCTAAAGCTCATCTTGCACATGTATAAAATATGATCAATAACCTACAATTTACAGAGTTTCCTATAAAGATTAAATGACATAATATTTATACATAAAACACTTCACCAACATTGGCACAAGCAGGTATTCAATACTATTTCTCTCCTCTCTCCTCTGATTCTGTTGTTTCTGATGTGGCAAAGAGCACCCATGTGCTTTTTCAGCCTCATGGAGGGAACTCAAGGGAACAATGCTGATCTGTCTTCAGAACGGGAGAGGAGAGATGACCTACAAACATCAGTTTGCTAGTCTTATTTTGATTGGGAGAATCCTTCCACTCGTGTCTGTCAACTACAACAAGGGATTATTCAAGTTTATAGCCTAATCAAATTACATTAAAAAAATACGCTTTGGAGGCATCATACAAGCTTAGGCCCCAGCAGAGTTTATAGAAAGTGGCAGATGAAGAGCAAAATTATCAAAAGCATTTCTTTTACTCTGGCCACAGGCAGTTTTCATTACTATGACCTGATGAGCCATAAAAGCTAAAGAAATTGGACACATTTTAGAGGGGGAGAAAACCCCCTAATTTTTAAAAATGTTAAGGGCAAATGTAAACAATGCTTTGGGCTAGCACTTATTTTAAGTGCCTTTCACTAAAATAATTTTTGTTATATTTTCGATTCCCCAAGAGGTAACCCCGGTATTTGAAGCCCGATTATTATTATTATTATTTTTGCTGACTCTATTCACTTCTCAGGCTTCTCACTCCAGTAGAATTGAAAAGACCAATGGCCTTGTGTGGATGCCCTACACAAGAGGGAGGTAAGATTTATGAAGTCCAGGAAGAACATGCTTCTCTGACCGAAGGAGGCAGATTCCTATTTTAGCCAAGTTCAACACATAATTGAGTATATAGAACTCATATACTTTTTTCTTTTTCAATTGGTATCCTTGCCTTTTTTTGCCCTTTATTATACGTGTTATTAAACTTTAGAGCCAAGAACTGCCAAAAGCCACAAAGCATTCATTCCCCTCTGAGATTAAAAGAGGAAATGAAACATTTTTATTTTCATCTAAAATAGTGATTTAAGTACTCAAATTTCATACTAAACTAATCTACCTAAACATGTATATTAGAAGCTACTTAGCAATAGCATCAGAAAAGAAAGTTCTCATCACCCTGGGCAGTTCACACTAATAATTAGAAAGAAAAAAGGAAAGCTGCGAATTACAATGAACTAAGACTAAATAAGTGTCCATGTTGGATTAAAGGATTTGAGTTGTCAGTTTGATGTATAATGGATGCGAAAATCAGCCATTTAATTAAATGGTACATGGTATAATCGCTTTGTTCTGCATAAAACTGCTTAAGTTATCAGAGTGCCTTTAGTTTAGCAACTGTTTACTATTACATCACCCCATGACTTCTCTTAGGCGCTGTTTAGCCTGCATTATTCCAAATTTCAAATCTGGAGCTTATATAGTAACATCAGACTAGTTGAAATATTTCATCAATTTATGCGTGAATATAGAAAACAGGAAAACTGCTTTTAATCACAAAGGGAATAAGTTCCTAGATATCACTGGGGAAAAAATTAAAAAGCAAGAGCAGAAGAAGTTTGCAAAAGTCTTTAAGACTAAAGTAGTGTTTTCTTATAAATAGTTTTATTTTACTAATTTGGACTTGAAAAGTGCTTTCTAATCACATGCCTATCACTACAAAATGTCCCCCAAACAGCTTTCTTGTTGAAGAGCCTGGAAATGTTACTGGTTAGCAAGTGTACTAAGGTCATGTAAACACATGAAAGGTCACAGTCCCCATAAGCCTGAAGCATGTCATGCGACTATGTTGTTACTGTGAGTTTGTCTACGAAAAGAAGAAAATGCAAAAACAACAAAAGAAGAGAGTTGAGAAGGCCCTGGCAGTCAACAGGGATTGAAGAAAAAGAAAACAACATCCTGAGGATATAAGGGGAATGGATTTGACTAGAAAGATACAATCACCCCAATTCCATAAGGTTGAAGCCATATATACTCACTGCTATTGCAATTCTTCCAAGGACATGCTCTGGAATTTTTCTATATACATCCAAGGATCCCCCTGTAGAGACAGATATGTTGCATTATTATAAGTAAAACTACCAGAATGCTGCACTGGGCTCCTCCTCTGCGTATTCACTGTGAGAATATTTTTTTTTTCTTCTCTGCTTCTTACATTGTGTATTGGATGTCTAAGGTCAAACTGGTTTTTAGTCCAATTTTATTTATGATATAATATCATACTACCAGATGAAGCATAGCCAGATATTTCCATTTTATTTCCAAGTGTATAATCACATACATGTATAAACCAAAAGAAACTAGTCAAGGGCAGGCTATGACTCTCCACTTAATGTAAAATTAAATACATACACAAAACTAAAGGTCAACAGGTCAACCACATTTAGGTATCTATCTATCTTGTGTAACAGTCTTCTCAAATGTAAACCAGGACTCTGTCTTAGAATTTTCAAATTAACTAAACAAAGGGCGGTGACTATAAAGTCCAAAATACACACAAAAAACTAATGAGGTAAAAAAGCAATATTAACATCTACCTAATTATCCTTCAAATTAAGTATCAAGACAAGAAGCAATCAGGGGCGCCTGGGTGGCTCAGTGGCTTAAGCCTCTGCCTTGGGCTCAGGTTGTGATCTCAGGGTCTTGGGATCGAGCCCCGCATCAGGCTCTCTGCTCAGCGGGGAGCCTGCTTCCCCCTCTCCCTCTGCCTGCCTCTCTGCCTACTTGTGATCTCTCTCTCTCTGTCAAATAAATAAAACCTCAAAAAAAAAAAAAAAAAGACAAGTAATCTATTCCAAAAATACTCAGTTCAAAATGGTTTGGATTTTGTTTGTTTTAAAAATTCTCTTTGATACCACTTCGAAAACCACTTTATGACGTAAAAAAGAAAAACCAATCTCCTTGTTTCATAATATTTGTCACTAAAATGGTACTCACTAACATCCTTCATCTTTACCAAATCCAGCCTTTACCAGTTTCAAAAACCAAACCATTAGACTGTAAACAGAAGAAGGATGGGGCCATGCTCTTTACTGGTTTTACATTTTCATCACCCAAAAAATGAGCATTACCAGCAGATAGTAGCCATTGATAAATATCTGTCAAATGAATTAACAGATAAACTAAAGTCCACGTGAACTTCACCAGATAGGTACAGTTGCTCTGAAAGCAGTTTCAAAAGAAGGAACCACAGCAATAATAACACTGCTGAAAATAATTGCACTGCTTTCCCAGGTAACTATTTTAATGGAACCAATATTCATTTGGAAGTATAAATTTGGGTATGGTTGCTACATTTTCAATCTCACACAAGTAAGAGAAGACTTTCAGAAGGATAGGCAAAGAACCACTACTTCACTCCTATTGATGATATGATTGTATGAGAGCTATTTAACAGTATGTAATAATCTTTGAATCAAGTTCAGGTGTAGTCTTTCAGTTCTTTTTTTTTTTTTAAGATTTTATTTATTAAAAAAATTTTATTTATTTATTTATTTGACAGAGAGAGAGAGAGATCACAAGTAGGCAGAGAGGCAGGCAGAGAGACAGGGGGAAGCAGGTTCCCCGCCGAGCAGAGAGCCCGATGTGGGGCTCAATCCCAGGACTCTGAGATCATGACCTGAGCTGAATGCAGAGGCTTTAACCCACTGAGCCACCCAGGCGCCCCTTTTTTCAGTTCTTTTTCACAAAAGATTTTATGTATTTACTTGAGAGAGAGAGAGAGAGAGAGAGAGAGAGAGCACAAGCAGGGGAAGGGGGAGAGGGAGGAGACTCCCTGCTGAGCAAAGAGCCTGATACAGGGCTCGATCCCAGGACCCTGGAATCATGACCTGAGAGGAAGGCAGACGCTTAACTGACTGAGCCACCCAGGCGCCCCTAGTCTTCCAGTTCTATAGAGGAATTATCCAGGACATTTGAGAAATAATTTCCATTTCAATTAGAGGCTAAAAATTCATATTTAACCACTTTACTACTGGATGATTTGTAAGTATGCCTCATATGATACTAAAATGGAGCATGTTATTCTTTTGAAATGAAGTTAAGCGCATTTCACAAATATGAATATTTTTATAGGTCAAGTTTTCCTAAAGCTGAACATCAGGAAAAAATTATTTTTCCTATAAAAACCAATGATATTTACTGCATACATATAAAGCTACTGACTTTGTATTTATTCTGTTTAAAGCAGAAAAATGATTGCTTCTTTAGGTAACTCTGACATGTAGTTTCCAGATTCTTGCAAGAAGCTGGAAAACCATGGCATGGCTCAACTTTATGTTTTGGCTCTGGGTGCTACCTGGAAGATAATGAAAAAACGACACTTCTGCAATAAACCGAAACATCTTTATTTACTAAAATAGCATTTTTATTATAGATGCAATAAAAGGGAAAATATGGTAAGAAAACACTTCAAATTCTCATTGATCTTTCAAATGAATTGGCAATTGCGAGAATAAACAGTCTCAAGAAGATCAAGCTTTATATGCTGGTATTTGGAAGACTGACAAATGCAGTGTACTGGACCAATCCCTTGTGAAGTGAAGGGAAGCCTGAGGGGCTCAACAGTAGGAGGTGCAAATCCATTCACATACACTAGTAAGAAGTCCTGAGACTTTATTTATTTTTTTATATAAGATGTAAATCACGGTTTAATTAGCTAAACAGACAATCAATGGTCAACGAGCTAAATGGAAAAGCCAAAGATTACATTACTACCCTTATTGGTAGAACAAGTCAAAAAAGAATCTCATTTTGAGGTAGTTCACTGGTTTTTGTAAATATCCATTTAATCTCGGTTATATGCCACTCTCCTTAGCTATCTACATGGGTAAATCTTTATATACTGGTTCTGTGTCATCACATTCATCCTGTCCTTGACGTAATCATTAGAGATAACTGTCAGAGGCAAAAAAAGGATCTGGCAGCTCCACTCAGAATCAAGAGATCCTATTAAGCTTAATATGTTCTCTTTGCATGATTAAATAATTCTTAGGCTAAAAATGAAAGAGTTTTCAGTTGAATTACTATCACTTCTATCTTACAGGACTATCCCCAAAAGGCAATTCTTAGACTCATCAAGTCATTCAACATTAATGCTAGAGGGACATTAAAGATCAGTCCAATGACTTTATTTGACAAATACGGAAAACTGAGTCCCAGAAAGGTAAGTTTTCTAGTCACCACCATGAGTCAGCTGATGGTAGAGCTCAGGAAAGGTTCCTGAGGACTTCCCAGGACTGCAAACATTTAAAAGGTTTCCGCGTAACATCATAGAGCTTAAGAATCACATGTGAACTTTTTTACAGTTTAATGTAATGTGATATTACCATTACACACTCAGATATTTAATCTTAGCTGAGACATTGGTATTCAAGGCACTTAGAAACTCATTTCTATGTTGCACAATTGGTTTGAACCTTTTATTCATGATTCTAAGAGGACATCACTGGTTTGCTGTCTGCAACCTGTCACTTCTCTGTGTTCCCTGGCCTCAGATCACCCTAGCCAGTCATTTCATTGCACGCCACTATCCACCAGAGGAACCAGGAGGAAGAGTGCTAATAGATTAGCAAAAAACCCCATCTCAACTGCCAAACTATATGCTCCTCTTGATGACTTAGGGCTATCATTTTCATGCAACTAAGCCAAAAGGATTCATGGTGTAAGATCTGTGCTTAACCTAATACGGGGCTAAAATATAAAGTAGTGTCTTGCATGAAGGATAAACACAAATATGAAGTAAATGAATGAGAAGCAACAATACTGTCATATTCATCTCAAAATTTTCCTTAAAATGACCATGATTATTATAAATACCAATAAAATTAAAATCTGGAACCATAAGCAAAAATTGCAGAAGAAGCTCTTTTAGCCTCTGTTAGTTGAAAAAGTAAAGAGTCCTTTCTTTCAAGTACGAGTACTTGATACTCCTTTTCTTCCTCTACAACAGGGGTTTTTTGGGGAAAAAAAATTTATTCCCAAGATGGCAATCCAAGAACATAGGCATATATTCTGAGATGCTATATTTGAGCATTTCTGAGGAGACTGTTTTATTCAATGAGAAGGCATATCATGGTCCTCCTTACTTGAATCCTTCCATTGCACCCCAGTTCAGACTGAAACACAACTTCCTTACATGGCCTACACAGTCTAGCTTCTGCTTACTTCTCTGGCCCCCTGTCCAGCCGCAGGGCCTCTCATCGCTACTCACTAGTCACTCTGGCCTCCTTGTGGGCCTTCATTATACCAAGCTTGCTCCCACCTTGTGCATTTATACCAGATACTACGTCTTCCTCGAAGACGTTCCTTATGACCTTTCCTGAGTGGCTCAGTGACATTAAAGTCTCTGCTAAAATGTCACTCCCATAAAAAAGCCACTCGTGACCATCTTCTCTAGCTCCTCCTCTCTTATAGTCATCATCTACCCTGCTTTCTGTTCTAACAAGATTTATCTCCCTGGGAGAGTGTACTGTGTGTTTCTTCTCAGCCTCCCCTTCTGGAATTTAAGTGCCATAATGACAGGAATTAAGTTCTATTCACTATTGTATTCCCAGGTTTAGAACAGTGTCTGAAGGAAAGTGCTCAATAAATATTTAGAAACAAAGGACTAATATGAGATTAAAACAGTGAGAATCTACACTAAAGGAACAGTACTAGGGTTGAGAGAAAGTTGTCAAGAAGTTTAACTGCAGTGGGAAGGGAAGAGAAGAAATGATAGAGGGTGGTACACAGGTTTTGGTTCATATATTTTTGGGTACATTTTGCTGTATTATAGAGAAAGAAGATCCAAAAGAGAGAGGGTGACGGGTGGAGAGAACTCCGCGGAGTGGATGTGCACGTGGAGGGACTGACCTCGTGCAGCCCTTCATGTGCAAAGAGGGCCAGGTGCGGGGTGCACGTGTGGCTAAGGTACAGGTGGAGGCACAAGGAACTGTGAGAGCTCACACCTGAAAGTCTACATGATCTAGGAAGGAGGAGGTCCGATCTGGGAAAGGAGAATGAAATTTTAGGATAGCTGATGTGGTAAATAACAGAAAGATGGGAATTGGAGAACAAACCGGAGAAAGTGGGAAATTTTAGTGTTCAGGGACTGATTAGCATGGAGTAAAGGGAAACTGCCAAGGAGCAGTTAGAGAGGGGCTTTAGGCAGCTCAAGTCTAGAAAGGAGTCGTCTCAAAAAAGACAGTTAAATATAGACTGTCAAGTGAATGTTTTAAGGCAAGGACTTAAAGTATTAAAAATGTGTCATCTTTGGGGTGCCTGGGTGGCTCAGTCGGTTGAGTCTGACTCTTGGTTTCGGCTCAGGTCATGATCTCAGGGTCGTGAGATCGAGCCCCACATAGGGCTCTGTGCTCAGCCTGGAGTCTGCTGGAGATGCGCTCTCTCTCCCTCTCCCTCTGCTCCTCCCCCCCCCACCCCGCTCGCTCTCTCTCACTCTAAAATAAATAAATAAAATCTTTTAAGAAATGAAAGGGAGTCCTTCAGACTGAACGAATTTCAGAGGAAAGTTACTAGACAGGAACTCAAACCCACACAAAGAAATACAGTACACTGGTAAAGGTTACTATACAGGTAGACATAAAAGACAAGATAAATGTATTTTTTGTTTTTAAGTCTTTTTCTCCAATTTGATTTAAAAGAGAGCTGGATAAAGCAATAAGTATAAATCTGTGTTAATAAGCATACAACTTATAAAGACATAGCTTATATGGCAATAACTACACAAAGGAGAGGGAAAGAATGGAGCTATATAGAAGCAGTGTTTTTATGTACTTAAAAAAGTTGATATTAATCTGAACTAAATTGTTACAAGTTAAAATGTTAATTATAATCTCTAGGAAAACCAGAAATATGACTCAAAAAATACAGTAAAAGAAACCGCAAGAGAATTTAAGCAATATATTAAAAAAATATCTATTTAACATAAAATACAGCAGTAACAGAGAAACAGAGGAACATAAAAGATGTAAGACTTAAAGAAAACAAGTAGTAAAATGGCAGCTATGAAACCTACCTTTCTGGTAATTATATTAATGATTTAGTTATTATTTTGGAGGGGGGAAGGGCAGAGGGAGAGAGAATCCCAAGCAGATTCCACACTGAGCACAGAGTCTGACGTGCGGCTCCATCTCATGACCCCAAGATCATGACCTGAGCTGAAACCAAGAGTTAGACTCTTAACTGACTGCACCATCCAGGCACTCCTGATAATTACATTAAATGTAAATGAATTAAATACTGACAGATTGGCAGAACAGATCAAATAATGACCCAACTCTATGATGTCTATGAGGGATGTGCTTTAGATTCAAAGATCCAAATAGGTTTAAGGCCAAACAATAACAAAAGATATAACAAGCAAATAATAATCAACAGGGAGCTGGGATGACCATACTAATATTAGACAAAATAGACATTTAGACAAATATAGTGACTAGAGACAAACACATTTTATAATGATAAAAGAGTCAATCTATCGTGAAGATATAACAATTATAAACACATGTGCACCTAACAACAGAATACCAAAATATGTGAAGCATAAATTGAAGTGAAGGGAGAAACAGATAACAAAAAATATTACTTGGAGACTTCAATATCCCAATTTCTTTTTTTTAAATTATGTTCAATTAGCCAACATATTGATAGCCAAGATATTGATTAATAGCCATCATTAGATTTTGATGCAGTGTTCAATGATTCATTAGTTGCATATAACACCCAGTGCTAATCACCTTGGACAGCCACATGCAGTGGCTTTCAATAGTGAATAGAAATTTACTGAAGTGAATAGAAATTTACTGAAGAGAAACAAGGAAATAAAATACTTAAGTTGTAAATCAACTAGACCTAACAGACAGCTAAAGAACATCTCACCAAACAACAGCAGAATACACTCTTCTCAGGTGCAAATGAAACATTCTTCAAAATATATAATGTTAAGGCATAAAACAAATCTCAATAAATTTAAAAGGACTGAAATCATATAAAGTATGTTCTCTGACCTCAAAAGAATATTAGAAATCAACAACATAAGGACATTCAATGTGGAAAATGACACACTCTTAACTGAAAATGGGTCAAGAAAGAAACTGCAAGGGATTTCCTTTGTGGGAATTAGAAAATACTTTGAAATAAATGAGAATGAAAACACAACATATCAAAACTTCTAGGATGTAGCTAAAGCAGTGCTTAGAGGGAAATGTATAGCTGCAAATACCTACATTACATAAGAAAGATCTCAAATCAGTATCCTAACTTTGCACCTTAAAAAACTAGAAAAAGAAGAGCAAACTAAACCCAAAGCTAGTAGATGAAGAAATAAATATTAGAGCAGAGATAAATGACATAAGAATAGAAAAATAAAATCAAAGAAACCAAAAGTTGGTTCTTTGAAAAAGACAAAGAAACTGACCAACTTTTAGCTACCGCGACCAAGAAAAAAAGAGAGAAGACTCAAATTACTAAACTCTGGAAGGAAAAGGGAAAATTAATACCAACTTTACAGAAATAAAAATGATTAAAAAAGAATACCAGGAACAACTGTATATCAACAAATTAGATAATTTAGACAAAATGGACAAAATTTAGATAAAATAGACAAAATAGACAAAATTTTAGAAAGCCAACTATCAAATCTGACTCAAGAAGAAAGAGACATTCTGAATAAACCTATAACTACCTATAATTAGTAAAGACCTTGATTGGTAATCAAAAAACTACTCAGAAATATTATTTAATCTTAAAAAAGAAAAAAATTCTGACATACCACAGCATGGAATGAACTTGAAGACATTATGCAAAGTGAAATATGCCAGTCTCCAAAAGACAAATATTGTATGATTCCACTTAAATGAAGTGCCCAGAGTAGCCTAATTCATACAATTCATATAAACAAAAATGAAATGTTGGTTGCCAGGGGTAGGAAGCAATGAGGAGTTATTGTTTAATGGGTACAGCATCTTAGGTTTGCAAGACGCAAAGAGTTCTGGAGATAGATGGTGGCAGTTAATGCTGATGAGCTACACACTTAAAATGGTTATTAATATGGTAAATGTTATGTTATCTGTGTTATACTACAATTAAAAAACACTGTTGAGAGGGGCGCCTGGGTGGCTCAGTCATTAAGCGTCTGCCTTCGGTCATGATCCCAGGGTCCTGGGATTGAGCCCTGCCTCGGGCTCTCTGCTCAGCAGGAAGCCTACTTCTCCCTCTCCCACTCCTCCTGCTTATATTCCCTCTCTCGCTGTCTCTCTCTTTGTCAAATAAATAAATAAAATCTTTAAAAAAAAGTGGTTGAGAAAAACAGTCTTATGTGCACTGTTCTTTGAACCCCACTTGGCCACATAAGAATGGGCCTTGAGCCTGGAACACGTGCTTACTAACAGATAAAGAGCCCACATACCCTGTGCTGGGCTTACCTTCTTGTTCTGGAATATCTTTCCCTGTTTCAGACTAAATGTGTACTCCTTTGTCCTGCTTAGGCATGTGTGTCAATGGCCATCAGGCATGCCTCTAGCTTTCAGCATCTCTGACACCGCAGGAGTGGGGTGGGGTGGAGGATCTTTTGCTGCAGCACGAGGAGTGTGTGTAGTCCAAGGGCCCTACATAGGCTGCCAGGAAGGACCTGCTGTTGGCCACAGAGAACTGATACTCACTACCAAAACTGATCTTGCTGTGTCTCTTTTTTTATGTGAGTAAAGCACTATTAAATCCAGTGCTTGACTGCACTGTGTTTTCCTTGGGAACTTCATACGAAGATTCACTGGGCAGAATTGCTTGGACTTCCCCTGATAATCAGCAACAGATGACACTTGACCATGAAAACTACTCACAAAGAAAACCCCAGAACCAAATGGCTTCACTGATGAGTTCTGCCAAATGTTTAAAGAAAAATTAACATTACTCCTTCACAAACTCTTCCAAAAACTAGAAGAGAAGAAAACTTTCCAACTCCCTCTTTGAGGATGGAATTATCATTATACCCAAATCAAACAATGACATTATAAGAAAAGAATACTATACATCAATATTCCTTAAGAATATAAATGCAAAAATCCTCAACAAGATACAACAAATTGAATCCAGCAACATATAAAGAGGATTATACATTATGACCAGGTGGAATTACACCAGCAATACAAGACTGGTTCAACATGCAAAAATCAATTAATGCAATACACCATAATTGTGGGATAATGGATTTAAAAGCATGATCATTTCTTTCTTTTTTTCTTAAAGATTTATTTATTTGAGAGAAAGAGAGAGAATGAGATGGGGGAGGGTCAAAGGAAGAGGGAGAGAATCTTAAGCATACTCTGCACTGAGCACAGAGCATGACATGGGGCTCGATCTCACAACTCTGAGATCATGATCTGAACTGAAATCAGGAATCAGACACTTAACCAACTGAGCCACACAGGCGCCCCAAATGATCATTTCAATAAACACATAAAACCACTTGACAAAATCTAATGCCTTTTCAGGATAAAAATACTCAACAAACTTGGAAGAGAAGGGGACTTTGGCAACCCGATAAAGGACTTCTACTAAAAATCCACAACTAATACCACACTTAATAGTGAAAGACTAAGAGCTTTCCCTCTAAGATCAGGAGCAAAAGAAAGATGTCTGCTCTCACCATTTCTATTTGACACTGTACTGAAGGTTGTAGCCAGGGTAGTTAACCAAGGAAGAAAAATAAAAAGCAATCAGATTGGAAAGAAAGAAGTAAAACTACATCTATTTGCAAGAGACACACGATCTATATAGAAAACCCTCAGGAATCTACGAAAACCTATTAGGGTTAAGAAACAAGTTTAGCAAGGTAGGAGGATACAAGATCAATACACAAAAATCATTTATATTTCTATACACTATCAATGAACAATTAAAAATGAAATTAAAAGTTCAATATACAATAGTATCAAACAATATTTAGGAATAAATTTAACAAAAGAACTGTAAAACCTGAACACCAAAAACTATAAAACATCACTGAAAAAATTAAAGAGGATCTAAATAAATGGAAAGATACTCTGTGTTCATGGAGTGGAAGACTTAATATTGGTAAATTGGCAGTACTCTCCAGACTGCTCTATAGATTCACTGCAATCTGTATCAAAATCCTAGCTGGACTTTTTTTTTTTTAATTTTATTTATTTATTTGACAGAGAGAGAGAGAGATTACAAGTAGGCAGAGAGGCAGGCAGAGAGAGGGAAGCAGGCTCCCCACTGAGCAGAGAGCCCGATGCGGGGCTAGATCCCAGGACCCTGAGATCATGACCTGAGCTGAATGCAGAGGCTTTAACCCACTGAGCCACCCAGGTGCCCCCTAGGTGGACTTTTTTTGGTATGTGTGCAAATTTGACAAGCCGATTATAAAATTCACATGAAAATCCAAGGGACCCAGAATGGCCAATATAATCTTGAGAAAGAATAAAGTTGGAGTACTCACACTTCTTAATTTAAAAACTTACCACAGAGCTAAAATAATCTAGAATAATAAGGTAAAAGTAAGCAAGTACAGTCTGATACTGCGACAAGGATGGGAAAATAGATCAATGGAAGAGAATCGAGAGCTCAGAAATGCATTTCATGGTCAATAAATTTTTGACAAGAGTGCCAAGAAAATTCAATGAGAAATAATAATCTTTTTAACAAATGGTGCTAGGACTAACTAAATATTCACATGTGAAAGAATGCATTTGGACTCTATACCATATACAAAAATTAACTCAAAATGGATCGAAAAGTTAAATTTAAGAGCGAAAATTACAAAGCTCTTAGAAGAAAACAGGTATAAATTTTCAATAGTTTCTTACATATGACATCTAAAGCAACCAAAGAAAGAACAGATGAACTGAACTTCATCAAATCTTAAAACTTTTGTGCTTCAAAGGGCACCACAAAGAAAATGAAAAGACAACTCACAGAATGTAAGAAAATATTTGCAAATCATACATTTGATAAGAGCCTAGTATCCAGAATATAAAAAGAATTCTTAAAACTCAACAATAAAAACACAAGTAACCCATGTAGAGATAGACAAAGGATTTGACTACACATTTCCCCAAGGAAGGTATACAAATGGCCAATAAGCACATAACAATATTGTCAACGTCATCAGTCATTAGGAAATCTAAATCAAAACTGAAGAGATACTATTTCTCACCAGGCTATAATAAAAAAGACACACAATAACAAGTGCTGGCAAAGACGTGGAGGAATTGGAACCCTCATACACTGCAGCTATACAGGCAAACTGGTGTGAAATAGAATGGAACAGTTTGGCAGTTCCTCAAAAAATTACACACAGAGTTACCATATGACCCAGCAATTTAACTCAAGAGAACTGAAAACGTATGTCCACACAAAAACTTGTACACAAATGCACAGAGTAGCATTATTCATAACAGCCCAAAAGTGGAAACAACCCAAGTGCCCATCAACTGATGAATGAATAAATAAAACGTGGTACGTCCACACAATGGATTATTATTTGGCCATAAAACGGAATAAAGTACTGACACCTGCTACAACATGGGTAAAAATTAAGAACGTTACACTAAGTATAAGAAGCCAGACATAAAGGCCACATACTGCATGATTCCACTTACATAAAAAGTCCAAAATGAGGAAATCTAGAGACGGAAAGTAGATTAGTTGTTGCCACAGACTAGAGGAAAGAGGGAAGAGCGAGTGGCTGCTAGCGACTAAGGAGTTTCTTTCTGCAGTGATTAAAAATGTTTTGGAATCAGTGATGGTGAGGTGGCACAACCTTGTGAATATACTCAAAACCACTGAATTGTATACGTCAAAATGGTGAATTTTACGGTGATTAAATATGCCATCTCAATAAATACATATTTTAATGAAACTGAATTTAGAACACATGATATACCTTATTATAGTAGCAAGGTACCAATGTTGGCTTGTTATAAAGTCTTGAAAGGCATGAAATAGTTGCTTTAATAATAGACTGAGAATCCCCCCAAAGAACTAAGTATAAAAAAAAAGTTGAGTTTTAATGTGCTAGACACCGAAAAACTGAATATGTAAAATCTAAAGACTGCTTTGATTTAAAATGGGTAAATAACAATGACATCAGTATTTCAGGGATAGGGTAAAAAGAAATCTGCATTTTGTCAAAATATTCAGATCAAGAAAGAGTTACCAACATCGAAATGAATGAAAAATACAGATGAAAGGAAAGGGCTAGAGTCCAAAGAAAACTAAACACATCTTGGCTAAACAGCTGTGTTGAAAAACAATTTCTTATCTTGCAATTAAGAACCGATTTCTTTCTAAAAGACACAGGACATTGGGTTAATAGATTTCTTTAAAAGAAAATCTGTTTTGGCTATTGAAACATTAAAAGAACAGAACATCTGTTTTGCAAGTAAAGACAGATTGTATGGAAGAATCAAATATCAAACCACCGATTAGACCAGCATTTAATCTGTTCTATTTAAATTTTCAATAAAAGTAAATGAAATTACATTCTGGAAATTATAGCTCAGCTGTAAATATTTAACACCAGGCACCTCTAACACTGAGATGTTTTAGAGTATAAAGGAGATAATTATTAGTATATTTTAATTATTTTTAATTCTACTTGACATCTATATCAGAACCAGGTTTTACCTCCCAAATCATTTTTAAGGTATTATAATAGGGAAAACTCACCATCCATGAATTCTGTACATATTGAAATCCTGTTTTCTACGAAAAATGCACCATAAAACCCTATGATATATGATGAATCACACTGTAACAAAAATAAGACAAAGGTAGTTAAAAAAAAAAAACAAAAACCTGCAAGCCAATACTGTAAGATGCTTCATGAGAAAAAATGACCAAGAAAAAATTACCTTATAAAGAATTTCCAATTCAGACATAATTTGCTTCTGAAGTTCCAGTGTAATATCTAGTAGTATGACCTAAATACAGAAAGGAATCAACATTTACACATATATTCACCTTTAAATTAAGTATAGCTACATTCACTATGAAATATAAAAAGCAAAAAATATGGTTTTTCCTCTCTTCATTGCCCCTTTTTTTCCTTGCCACTACTATAACCCCTAGGAATAAAAACTGTACCCACATCTGCCTAACCCTTTGTACTGGGGGAGGTGGTATAGAAGTGATTGATGGGACCAAGGAAAAAGCCAGGTCTCAAAGGTCAGTATTAATGGCTTTAAAAGTCAGTTAAGTTATAACACCCTTAATTTATACACCCTATTTTGGCAACATTGGTTATTTCCAGAAAAGGAAGAAAGGAATGACCCTGAAACCATTTAAAAAAATTGTAATTCAGACACTAGGCGATAAGCAGAGAGGATGATGAGTAAAAATAACATTTAAAGTAGGTTTTTTTTAACTATGAGAAAATAAGGAGTTTTAAAAACATATCATCTTTTTTATCTTTCAAAGTCATGTTTCTTTGCTAATACTGTAATAAAATGCTGGAGCTTGAAGGAGCCACAGAAATGATTTCATCTAATTCTCTTGTTTTAAAGGAGGAAACCAAGGTGCTGAGAAGCCACACAGCCTGGCAATGTCAAGGTCCCTCCCTGACTCCCAGAGGCCTCTTAGAATGTCCTGGTGGTTTACAGTTTTTCCTTAAAGCCTCAACCACTGAGGAAGATTGGTAACATGGAAATGTAAAACAATTTACAAACATACTTAGAATAGACTAATTTCAAACACTGGTTTCTTAAAGAAAGAAGACCGTCAACTGTTCAAATTTTACTTAACAGTCAGTCCATTGAAGCCAATTCAAGGGAAATTGTTTTTACTTAAAAAAGACAGTGCTGAGAATAAAATAGGTGAAAGATAATTATTAAGATTTGTGGCAGAGTTTCTGACTCTTGACATTTCTAGATAAAAACTTAACATTCACGATTACCATGATAACGTGGTTATACACCATTCAACACTGAACCACATTTTGTATTACAATCTCAGAATATATGCACTCACACTGGGGAAAAAAAACCCCATAAATTATGAATTGCAAACTGCTGATAGAGCAAGGAAAGAAAAGGATAATTCTAAAACACACATTTTATGGTACTGACATCCATTTGGGGGAGGGGAAAGTGAGGGGGAAAAAGGCATGGCCAGTTTCTATCAAGATTTTTTGCTTTAGGGTTATTTATAAAAGCTCTCACTAAACTAGATTGTAAGTGTAATATAAAACTGCCAAAAAGCATTTAAACATTTCTCCCGATCAATAGTCATTTGCCAACAATATTCACTTACATTTTTGTTCCTGTATAAAACTCCGTGATAAAATAAATTCATCTAGTGTTGTTTCAATTCCATGCCACAAAATATCAAAACTATTCACACCACTATGTCAAGTACAGGGACTCTTTCATCCCAAAAAACTACTAAAAGGAAAGAAACTTATTATTTACCTCAGAGCAGTGGTTCTCAACCCTGGCCTCATAGATTACTTTTATATAAAGGTATTGCTATCAATACATGAGGGTATTTTAAACATATTCTGGTGCACAGGCCTTACCCCAGAAGAATGGAATCAATCTTGGGTTGGGCCCACATCTTAATATTCTTAAAAAACTCTCCACCTGATTTCTAACTCACAGTAAGGTTGAGAACCATTTATCTAAGGTTTCAAAAACGCCGTTTATTCAGTACTCTGTATGACTACTAAGACATAGCATCTCCAGGCCCCCCATCCAGAAATGACAGGATTCCACATGGTGAGCCAACACCTTGCAATTAACCCCAAAGTACTGGCTGTACACGTATCATTCCCTTGGATCAAGAACCTTAATTAGGTGCCCATGGCCTAGCATAACATTAAAACCCTAGCATGACATTCAAAGAATTCTTCCACAATCTAGTTATTCCAACTCCTTTCCCACTCTCCCCACCACAAACCCAACTGTCATGTGAAGCCAGATGATATGAAAGGCAGCTATGTCACCACCATGCCACCAACGCAGAAACTCAGTGCTTTGTGCTGGTGGTCCGCACACAGATCCTGTGCTTTCCCCACTTTCAATCTTTGCTCTTGATCTTCTCTCCACTTGAGGTGTGCTTCCTCACTCCACCCCACAGTTACTAATCATAAAACCCTTCTTATCTTTTGGACCCAGCTTGAATGCCACCACCACCTCCATGAAGCCAGTCCCAAAGCCCTCTATTAGAATTTATTTCTAGCTCTGGCCCATGATATTGTGCCTTCTCACATTCTGCCTTGGCATTCATGCCTATCCCTAAAACCACAAGCCTAGGGAGTAAAGTGATGGTAAGTCCCATGAAGTCAAGGACTGAGTCTCGGGCATCTTTCCCTGGTCCTCCTACCCCTCCACGCCAGCACCCAGTGCAGGGTCTTCCTTATAGCAGTGCCCATTAAGTGATGTGGGATTTAATTAAAGTGTTTCTTACAACCATAATCCTCTAAATAAGAAGCTGTTTCTAGAAAGGAGGGAGGTGGATTGCTTGATTTCTACAACTGAATTTAACACTGAAGACAAAAACACAAAAATAAATAAAAGTGCCACACTGACCTACAATGCAGCAAGTAATACTGTATTTGTGGGGTCAACCCACTGCATTCCAGTGGGTCTTGATCATTCTTGGTATCTGTTATGGTCCAGAATAGTGGAGATTCCATAATGGTGCAAAAGTGAATAAAGTACTTTCTGGAACTTAAGAGGGAAAGTAAAATTCACCTTAAAATAACTCTACTGAAATGCTCTTCTATTTTCTGGGAGACTTGGCACTCTAGGTAGAAGGTTAATTCTCCTTCCCCTGGGCATTCCTGGGAGAGAGCTTTTAAACGCTAAAAATAAGTCCAATTCCTTATTCGAAAGCAATGGAAAAAAGCATGGCAAATTCTAATTTTTTTAAAGTACAAGGAAAGTATGGATTCCCCGAGTCTTCATTATTATTGTGATTTTTTCCTCCTTAGGAAGAGCTCCCTTTTTCAAACCGGAGAGGATCTGTACGTGAAGCATTTCAGGGAGAAAGGGTTAAGTGAGAAGCTGAAATACCTGGGCACATTTCTGCTGCTCTCCACTACACCTCCAGGACAAATAAGGATGAGTTGTCAAGTTAAATATAAGCAGTCAAGTGACTGAATTATAATTTACTCTGTGCTCAATTTAAATTAGTGTGAGGCTATTAAAATATACAGTATAAATACGGCAATTCATCACAAGCTGTCATGGATGACTTCATTTATTTGCTGGAGTGGCACACGCTCCACTAAAGGGAAGGAGAGCAAAATCACAGGTCAAATTAAGCCTCTATTCTGTTTTAATTCGCTTATTTAATCTGTGGCGACATAATTGTCTTTTACAGTATGTACAACTCAGAAAGGAAATTTGGGAGGATTACAGTCAGTATACAAATGATTAATCAAATGGTCCATTTAAATGCTAGTTTAAAAGCAGCAGAAACCCAAAGCAGTCAAAGAATGATAATCAGCACATGCTATATACAAGCTACGAAATTTCCTCTTAGGTGACTTTTTCCCAATTAGAAAATAAAAAATACCAGGAAATCTATTAGGCTGTACTTTGAAAGATTTTATAGAATACATTAATGAAATGAAAAGGCTCTGTTTGCCAAGATGGCTAACAGTATTTTTATTTGTTTTCTGCTCTACTTGTTTGCAACTGTTCGCTTACTTCCACCCTCGCCCCCTTTTAATAAAGTGAGTTAGAAACACATTTCATGAGTTACAGTCATTATCAAACAGTTATCTTTGGTTAGCATTTTTCAAAATGTTCTTTTGGAGGTAGAAATTTTTCTAAATTCACTGGTATAAAATAAAAACCCAAGGTATTTCTATTCTCCCCAAAATTCAACTTGCTTTTTAAAATATCGGAAAAAAGAAAATAAAATATCGGAAATGATGTTTTCCCACCTTTGAAGTCTGAAAGGGGAAATACTACAATATTCTTTTGTTAGTCTAAAAAAAGTAAGAACATTTAGAAGTACAAAAAATAAAAATATTTTGAGTAGGAAGAGAAAAGGAATGGATTTTCAAGGACTCTCATCTAATTGCTCCCACAGACATTCAAAGCATTGGTCCAACTGACCACTTGGCTTGGGAAATTAAATTTCCCTCATCATTCTATGCAGGCGTCAGAGCCCTGCAGGTGATTCTGTTTAGACAAGGACTGTGATTTGCTGCTCTTCGCAATCCCTCTGTGACATGAGGCAGCCCCGTTGCACAGCTGAGGTCACAGCGAGGTTCAAGTGACATGCTTGAAGTCACACAAAAGTCAGGAGAGGGTCAGGAAAAGATCAAATGCACTTCTAACTCTTAACCTTTCATTTCACCCATATATATATATATATATATATATATATATATATATATAAAGCTAAGAGCCACTCTGGGTGAGAGCAATGGTCCATACAAAGAACACTGTGGTTTATTTTGTATGTGAGCTGAACCTGCTTTCAAGATGCTGCTTCAAAAGATGAATGAATGAAGAACAAATGAAAGAACGAAATTTATTTATTCAGTCATTCAACAAATTATATGTTGAACATCTAGTTATTACATGCAATCCTCTATCTAGGGCCAAATGCAAGGTTCTGCATGATTCAATGAGTTAAGAAGATAAATAAGATATGTTCTCTATTTACAAAGAGATTTCAATGTAAAAAGAGAAATGCACATGTATATTAATAGCAAAATACAACGCAGAATGTGATAACATCCATAAGAAACACATACAGAGAATTCTAGAGAGGTTCAAAGGAGAAAGTGAGTGAGTGATAGATAGACCATATGTGACAGGATTTATCTACGTAAGTTCAATAGAGGAGCAGGCTTTGGAGCTGACCCTTGAAGGGTGTTAAGAATTTTGATAGGTAGAGACATGGGTGAAGGCATTCTAATTAGAGAAAAATATGTGAATCAAAGTGTTGAAGTGTGAAAGTACCTGGGTTCAGATAAAGCAAGGAGTTCAACTTAAAAGAAGCACAGCATTCAGACACATAAGCTAATGCTATAAAAAGTAGGCTGATGACATACTGTGCAAGATCCTGAGTTTCATCCCATAGAGTTTTTAGTTTATTTGGGAGTAATATAGAGCCTTTGAAGACTTTTGAGAGGGGAAGAGATGTGACCAGAACTATGCTCTAGGAAGTCAAATCTAAGGATAGTGAGCAGCAATATAGTACACAGTTTGAGAGCATGAACTTGGGGCAAGACTTGCCTGACTTCAAAACCTAGTTCTATTAGTTGTGGGACCTTTGGCAAGCTATTTATTAATTCATAATTAAATGAAGAAAGGGTACATAGAGTGCCTATTAGCACAGTATAAATGATCAATAAATGGTAGCTTCCATTTCTGAGAGAACACTTTAAATGTGGTTCAATGTCTGACAAGAGACAAAATAAGCATCTGGACTAGAGTGGTGACAAGAAAGGAAGAGATCCAAAACCAAACCAAACCCAGAAAAACTAACAGGCTTCCAGATACTGACAACAGTTAAAACAGGACAATGATCCTTGAGAGGTGGAAAACAAATAAGAGGAGCCCAATGATTGTCTAGTTGACTGACTAGAGAGTGTGCAGGCTCCTGTGCAGGATGGAAATTCCAGGCAAAGCTTAGCCATCTCCCTAAGATGAGGAGATGGAACTGGGGGTCTGAGGCAGCCAAGGCAGCTAGAGTTCCTTGGCAGAAGACAAAAGGGAGAGGGCTCCAGGGATCTGCCAAGGGGCCCCTGGAGTCTTCAGTTGATTAATGATCAATCGGTACCTGGATGTCAGGAAACCATCTGAGGGCAAGGAAAGAACCACCAGAAAGGACCACAGGAAACAATCTCCAGACCTCACACTAAGTAGAAAGAGTTTGTGTTCCTACAAGGGAAGGTGGAAAACCTCACAACTGTCAGAGTACTGGTAGAACATACCAAAGATTGTTGCCTTAATTGAGTGGGGTACATTAGTTCCCAACTAACCATTGGGCTGGTCCCAACTAATAAAGCTTAAAAACAAGTCTTGAAAGGATCAAACTGTTTCAAAGTCACTAAAAAGCATCTCAGAATAAGCTCAAGAATATTTATAGGAACGCAAAAAAATCAAGTGTCTATGATGCATGACTAGCATCCAATCAAAAATAATAAGATTTTTTAAAAATAAGAAAATACTGGGCACCTGGGTGGCTCAGTAGGTTAAGCAGCTGACTCTTGATTTCGGCTCGGGTCATGATCTCAGGGTCCTGGGATCGAACCCTGTGTCAGGCTCTGTGCTCAGTGTAGCGTCTGCTTCAGGATTCTCTTTCTCCTCTGCCCCTCCCCCTACCTGTTCACTCTCTTTCTCTCTAAAATAAATAAAAATAAATCTTTAAAAAAAATAAGAAAATACAACTCAAAATGAGGGAAAAAAAGCAATCAGTCAAAACTGACCCCAAATGATACATCTGATGGAATTAATAGACAAAACCATTAATTGAGTTAATCATATTCCACGTATTCCATAACTACATTACCTATATTCAAGAAGATAGAAGGAAAATTGAGCATGTTAAGTAAAGACATGGAAGATGTAAGAAAGACCCACATAAACTTCTAGGGATAAAAAGTACAGTGTCTGAAATGAAAAATACAATGGACAAGATTAATAGCAGATTAGACAATGTGGATGAAAACCTGAGTATTTGACAACAGAAACTATCCAAAAATGAACCATTAGAGAAGAAAAAAAGAAAAAGACTAAAGCAAAACAACAGAGCATCATTCTGCTGTGGAACTACTTCAAGTAATCTAATACATATGCAATTTAAGTTCCAAAGTTGGGAGAGGAGGGATAATGGCTAAAATTTTCCCAAATGTGATGAAAGCTAAAAATCTACAGAGCCAAGAATCTCAACAAATCCTAAGTATATGAAAAAAGAAGAAAATTACATAAAAGCTCATTATCATCAAACTACATAAGACTAGCGATAAAGAAAAAATCCTAAAAGCAGCCTGAGAAGAAGTCAGTCCTAATGACAAAAGAATAAAGACTTATTTGAAATGACAGTAAGCTTTTCATTGGAAAGAACACAAACCAGAAGACTGTGAAACAAAATCTTTCAAATGTTGAAAGAAAAGAGCGATCAGCCTAGAATTCTCTATCTGGTGAAAACATCTTCCAAAAATGGAAGTCAAATATACATTTTTTAGACATGCAAAGGCTAAAAGAATTCATTACCAGAAGACTCATGCACTATAAGAAATGCAAAAGAAGAAAGTCCTTTACACAAAAGAAAAGTGATACCAGATGAAAGTCTGGATCTACACAATTGAATGAAGAGCACTGGAGTTGGTAAAAACAAGAGTAAATATAAAAGAAATCTTATCTTACTTTTGAAATGTCTTTAAAAGACAAATAATTGTCTAAATAAAAAATAACAATGTATATTGGAGTTCATAACACATGAGAAAGTAAAATGTATGATAATAACAAACAAGTTGAGGATGAGGGAAATGAAAGTATACTGTTCTCATATTAGAGATAGTGGTACAATACTACTTGAAGGTAGACTGATAAATCAAAGGTATATACTATAAACTCTGAAGCAACAACTCAAGAAAAAGGACATACAGACAGAACAGAAAACAAAGAGCAAGTTGATAGAACTAAATCCAACTACAGCAATAACACATGAAACGTTAATAGTCTAAATGCCCCCAATTAAAAAGCAGAAATTACTAGAATGGATTAAAATACAACACCCGACTGTATTCTGGCTACAAGAAATTTATCTCAAATAAAAAGACACAACAGGTTAAAAGTAAAAGGCTATATCATGCTAACACTAGCGAAAATAAAGCTGCAGTAGCTGTCTATATTAATATCAGACAATGTAGATTTCAGAGCAAAGAATATTACCATGGCTAAAGAAGGGTCACTTTGTAATGAAACAATAAAGGTGCCAATTCATCAAGAAGACATAATATCATAAATACACCTAATAGATTTTCGAAAAAACATGAAGTAAAAAAAAAAAGATAGAACTGCAAGGAAAAAATACAGAAATCCACAATTATTGGTGGAGATTTCAACACCAATCTTTCAATATTTAACAGAATAAGCAGATAAAAAACAGTAAATATACAGAAATTTTGAACACTGTCAGCCAACTTGATCTAATTGACATTTATACAACACCCTATACAACATTTTTTTCATGTGCACAGTAAACACCAAGATAATTAATGTTCGGGCCATAAGATAAATCTCAATACATTTAAAATAATTTGAATTTAATTTAGTTTCATAATTTAATATTTATATTACTTAATTTAATATTTAATAAATTTAATAATTTACATAAAAATAAATTTAAAATAATTCCAATTATATAAAGTATGTTCTCTGACCACAACAGACTTCAATTAGAAACCAATAATGGAAAGATATCTGGAAAATCTCCAAGTATTTGGAAACTAAATAAGACACTGCTAAGATTTAATTAAAAAACCAACAACACCTGTTTTGAAGAAATGGCATATTTCTTTCTCTCAGAGTAGGACTATTAAATAAGTTACATGGTTTTTGCCTTGGCTGCCAAGAAGCTCAGGGCTAAATAAGAAATTTATTTTTATTTTTTTAAGATTTATTCATTCATTTTAGAGAGAAAAAGAGAAAAAGCACGAGCAGGAGAGGCAGAGGGAGAGAGAATCTCAAGGAGACTCCATGTGGAGCGGAGAGACCAATGTGGGGCTTGATCTCAAGACCCTGAGATCACGACATGAGCCAAAACTAAGAGTCAGATGCTTAACCGACTGAGTCACCTAGGCACGCCTAATTGTTCTACTCTTAAATCATTCATTCATTGAACTCAGACGAAGTTTAAACACAACAATCATATCTCCTCTTAAATCATTCATTCAACTCAGTTTAAGCATCTAGTATGTTTTATAAATTTTATAGAATCTAGGGATATAAAGTGATATTGTCCTCTCTCTAAAGCTCAGTTTTAAGGTCAGGTCTAGTAGACAGTATATTTGTAAACACCTAATGTTTTCATTTATTCAAAGTTTCTACTTTAATAGCTCTTTTTAAAATGTGTCTTTCTTTAAAATTGCTTTTAATCCTTTCCAGAAACAGCTGCTAGCATGTTGCCATACCCAACTAAATAATCATGCCTAGCTTAATTTTAATATTAGCCTAAACATAATTCAAAATGTATAAAATTATGAGAAATTATAATGCACTTGCAAGGCCAAAGAGTTAAGTTTTTTAGATGATTTATAGGAGTGTTCCCTTCTCTTGGCATGAATAAACTAAAGTTGACTGTCTTTAAATATATTAATGGCAACAATCTAAGAGTTATGATATCTAAAGGAACAAATAACTCAATAGATGGGAAAGCAGTGCTTTAGGTGGTGAAGGTACCCTCTGAGAGAGGAGGGAGCTAAATATCACAACAGGACCATAGCTTTCATAACCTACCATCCAAAACTTAAACCATTTTATCTCCTCTTTCATGATACCTATGACTCGAGCTAACAGGGGAAGAGAAAGTAGTGACCATCAAGAACTTCATGAATTTCGGGGTGCCTGGGTGGCTCAGTTGTTAAGCGTCTGCCTTCGGTTCAGGTCACGATCTCAGGTTCCTGGGATCGAGTCCTGCATCGGGCTCCCTGTTCAGTGGGGAGTCTGTTTCTCCCTCAACCCCTCCCCCCTCCCACTCTCTTTCTCTCTCATTCTCTCTCTCTCAGATAAATTAATAAAATCTTTAAAAAAAGCAAAAAAAAAGAACTTCATGAATTTCATAAAATTTATCCAGCACTTACCTTTACAGCTAATATTTTCCCACTCGGGACATGATATGCTCTATAGGAAGAAAAAAATAACAAAATCACTTGGGATACTAAACAACCTACATAATGGTTAAGGACATAAATGTGAATCTGAACATATCTGCAGTGATGGGATATACGATGCTTTCAAAGAACACTGATAACATTAGTAGTTTATATTTTTATTGAGCTTCATGGTTTAGACAGTGATTCATTATACATTACCTTAAAATAACCCTCTGAAGTAATGCTGGTATTATTATCCTCCTGTTATAGATGGAGAGCCCTGGTGTACACAGAAGCTAAGCAGTTTTCCCAACAGCACAGTCAGTAAATGGCAGACCTAGACCTCAAACCTAGACCTCTTCTGACTCCAGACCCTTACAACCGACCAGCACTGTGTGTATGTGTGTGGGGGGGGATTTTCTAAAGTCTTCTGCTAAGCACTGTATAGAGCCATATAAAGTGGAAGGTTTTCCTTTTGTTTACTTCAATTACAGGAACAGATAAACCATATCCCTACATTTTATCAAAATAATCTCAAAACACTCAGAATTAGCTATGGCTTAAGATATAAATTCATATAAGAAATCACAGACTTATCAGGCTCAAGTATGTGGTTCATCTTTTCCTAAAGCTGGCATCTCTCAATATTAAAAAAGCTTTAGACAGGCTTTTAGACATTTGAGACAAGCTCAAATGATCGAATACAGTGAAATAACTACAGTTTAAATCAAGGAATAGAAATACATTCATTTATGAAAAAGAATAAGAGAGTAAGGTTTGCAGAAATGAGATACCATTACTTCTCATTAAGACCCTTTGTGTTTAAATGACATGTGGCCTTCCACACACGTTCCACATGGACTGTATGTTCTGACCATTATCCGGGGACAATATGTCTTAGATAAAAATGTCTAGACAAACCACACAAAATCAACAGGCACTGCTACTGCAAGTCTATAAAAGTACAGACTTGCACATCGGCCAAAATGAGAGTGTTCTTCCTCTCGCCCAGCTGTGTTAAGATGTGACTGGGTAGGGAAGATGTGGGGGAATGGAAGTTAGCTTCTTGGGAATTCCCTGACTTTATCTGCTGAGTTGCAAAATACATTTACCAGGCTCCCAATGATGACTTGGCAATGATTTGGTAGGAAAAACTGCTCATTTCTTAAAATAAAAACAAAACATAAATTCTCCTAGTATCGAAATGAAAACATCACTCTGTTGTTTTGGAAGAAATATCTGTTTGGTTGCTCTGACAAATTTTTTTTAACAGCTTTCTTGAGGTGCAATTATAGATGTAAAATTCACTTGTTTTAAGTATGCAATTCAATGATTTTTTAGCAAATTTACAGAGTTTTTGCAATCACTGACAAGTGTTTTTTAAGTGACCGACTTATAGAAATGGTTCAGTTATTAAGGACCTGCAAGGATTTGTAACTTTTCATATATAAAATGTTATAAATTCAGGCAAGACTAGAAAAAAAAATACATGTATATATGTATGTAAATATCTATATTATATTAGTGTTACAAGAAATTTGTTCTGCTTTTCCTGTTTGAGTAGACAAAGGTCAAGCCAATTATGGAAGATAAACTTAGCCTTTAACAATTAATTATAAATTAATTCAAGAATATCACATTTAAAGAAAGGCAAGATTATAAAAATTAAGTGGCAACTGTTCACTTTACTGAAGTTTTTTTAATCTGTAAGATGTCTAAAGATTTTCTCTAAATATTAATCTCCCTAGTATATTAAATAGTATTAGTTATAAAACTTAAATTATTTTTTAAAATTTTATACCTTATATAAAATGGTATACATTTTACAAGTGGAATCCCTATATTACACTGGTTTCAGAACAAATTACCATTTAATTGTATGTTGTATGTATGAATGTTAATACCAGACTTTTACAATATGAAACTAAATTTCAGGTCACGATTTGATTCATGATATATATGAACTCATATAATATACTGGTATATAATGACTAACACTATTTTTCTTACTGCCTGACAGAGAAGTTGGACTAAGCTAAACTGAAATGTGATTTGAAAGAAGTTAATAACCCTATTTTATGCAAATATAGTTAATATAATATATAAGATTTAATGATATATTATTTTCCCCCGGTACACCATAAATTCTTCCAATTTCAACTTTTAAAAATGCTGTATATTAGAATACCTAACCCAGGACTGAAATATGAAAATAAAACATATTGTTGTGTATGTTGAATGCATAAACAAGGATTCAAAATTTGCAAAAAGAATAGTGGTGTTACTTTGGACAATGAGCGACACCAACAGCAGTGATAAGGAGATGACTAGAAGATAGTCTAATGTGTGTACCGTACTGGATAGTTTTGCAACTTAATAAGCTTGTCAAGAAAGGTGATGTCTTTTCCAAAAGAAAGGTCTCCTATTTCCAAGTGAATTAAAAGGGAGAGGCTTGATGATTTAATTATGACGCACGCTAATTCATCCGTGGAAGTTTGGGTTCAATTTCGAGCAATAAAGACGCTGTGGGGTTTGGTTTACAGTGCAATGATAGTACCAGTAACATTTAATCATCGAGGAGAAGCGGATGACAAAGGCAAGGCCCCGCATGAGTCCAACGTGTCCCTTAACTTTGCAAATGGCATTCTACCTGGAGAAAAGGAATTTGTTTACTTTCAATGGGTACTGCATCTCAATTGTCTTGACCTTCCTCAACACATTAACTATAGAGTGATTAATGAAGTTTGAATGGAGGCTCTGGTTACACCAAAAGACAACTATACACCTCTGCATTGTCTTAATTAACAGCTAACACTTCAAATTAGTTTATTGTTGCCACAGTAATTACCTGTTCCAATGAGTGCATGAAGGAAGCACTTTTATATGATATTTTTAGTGCTGAGTCCTTTAGTGTTCCGCTTTGTTTGTGACCAGCACAGACCTCTGGGAATAGTCCCAGCCCGTAAAATTGAGCACATAACATATACGCTTTAGGATGGCATGAACCGGTAGCCTGGTATAAATTTTTTGAGTACTTAAAATAACAAGGAAATGAGTAAAAGAGGGGAACACTTACTATTCATACTTCCTTAAATTATTTTTTTCATTCGGAACAATAGGTTTTAGATGACTGGACAAAAAGTTGGTATCGACCTTGAATTTTTGTACAGCATCAGATAATTTATTGAGCTCATAGGTCATACAGAGAATTGTCTAATCTAATCCCTTCTTTTTACATTGGAAACCCCCAAAAGCCAGGCTTATTGTCCGAACTTACAGTCAATGACAAGGCCAAGACTAGAACTGTGGCACAATACATATATTTTAGGACCTTAAAGAAATATGTGGTAATGTTTAAGTTTTCTTAACTGCATTCCAGGGCAGGGAAATTCGTTATTCGAAATTTACAAAGATGCTATCTATTTCCATCAGACTAAGGGCCATCACATCTGAATCTTTCCAGGCAAAGAAGCATTCTGCAAGTACTGCTAATCCATCATGGGAGGCAGAAGAGCAAAGGGTGTAGGTTCTAAGTCATTGCCTTGGTTCTGATCCCAGCTCTGCCACCACTTCTTTTTGTAAGTTTTTATTTAAATTCCAGTTAGTTAACATACAGGGTAATATTAGTTTCAGGCGTACAATATAGTGATTCAACCTTTCCAAACAATACCCGGTGCTCATCATGATTGCACTTCTTAATCGCCATAATCTATTTAACCCACTCCCTTACCCACCTTCCCTCTGGTAAGGACTAGTTTGTTCTCTATAGTTAAGAGTCTGTTTCTTGGTTTGCCTCTCTTCCCTTCCACTTTTGCTCATTTTTTTTGTTTCTTAAATTCCACACATGAGTGAAATCATAAGGTATTTGTCTTTCTCTAACTGACTTTTCCTAGCATTATACTCTCTAGCTCCATCCATGTTGTTGCAAATGGCAGGATTACATTTTTCTTTATGGCTAAGTAATATTCCATTGTGTATATACACCACATATTCTTTATGCATTCATCAATCGATGGACACTTGGGCTGTTCCGTATCTTGGCTATTGTAAATAATGATGCTATAAACATCAGGTGCGGGTATCCCTTTGGATTACTATTTTTTTATTCCTTGGGTAGGTACCCAGTAGTGTGATTGCTAGATTGTAGGGTAGTTCTGTTTTTAACTTTTCGAGGAACCTCTCTACTATCTCCTATAGTGGCTGCAGCAGTTTGCATTCCCACCAACAGTGCAAGAGGGCTCCTTTTTCTCTATATCCTTGCCAAAACTTATTTTTCTTGTATTGATTTTAGCTACTCCGGTGATACCTCATTGTGGTTTTGATTTGCATTTCCCTGACAGTGAATAATGTTGGGCATCTTTTCATGTGTCTCTTGGCCATCTGGATGTCTTCTTTGGAAAAATGTTCATGTCTTCTGCCCATTTTTAAATTGGATTATTTGTTTTTTTGGTGCTCAGTTGCATAAGTTCTTTATATATTTTGGATACTAACCCTTTATCGGGTATGTCATTTGCAAAAATCTTTTCCCATTCAGTAGACTGCCTTTTAGTTTTGTTGATTGTTTCCTTTGCTGTGCAGAAGCTTTTAATTTTGATGTAGTTCCAATAAAGTTAATTTTTGTTTTTGTTTCCCTTGCCACAGGAGACATATCTGGAAAAATGTCACTACGGCCAATATCAGAGAAATTACTGCCTGTGCTCTCTTCAAGGATTTTAGGTCCTTTATCCATTTTGAGTTTATTTTTGTGTGTGGTGAAAGAGAATGGTCCAGTTTCATTCTTTTGCACGTTCCAGCTCTACCACTTCTTAATGTGAACCTGAACTATTAGAAAACCTCACCGTGTCTCAAGTTTGGAAAGGGGATATCAGTCCTTACGCTATAGAGTTGTGAGGATTCAATGAGATAACATAGGTAGAGCACTGGGCACAGGGCCTGGCACACAAGAAGCATGAATTAAGTGTCAGGATCTGAGGAAGTTTTCAGGGTAGCTAGTTGGTTTACAAGTAAAACCTGCTAAAACTGACCGAAAGAGTTCTCTCTATGCTTTAAGAGTCAGACTGTGTGCTCTACAAATGAAAGCTATCAAAGCTTTCATAATGAAGACTGGCAAAAGGCTGCACTGTATCATTTTCAGTTAAGAAATTCAAGTTCTATTATTTCATGATGAACCAACTTGTTGAAGACAAAGAATTAGTCATCTGAAATGCTACAGCTATACCGAGATTCAAGGTCTAGATTTCTCACCATGTTTAGCTCTTACCCACTACCAAAACTTATTTATACTGCAGACAGGTGTGGTAGGTGCCACATTTGGTGTTCATCTCAGCAGAAACACCACGTGACCATCACTGTTGCTAAATGAGAAGCCTAATTTTCATTCTCCTTGGGTTAACAGGAAAGCTATTATTAATTATTAATATAAACTACCTTTATTAGTATAAACTACCTTTAAAAATGAGAAGCCTAATTTTCATTCTCCTTGGGTTAACAGCAAAGCTATTATTAATTATTACTATAAACTACCTTTATACCTTTTCAGTATACACTCTCATAGATTATAAAATAAAAATCTGAGGCCTCTCCTAGTTTTTAGACTTTAGTTGTAACACCCAGCACACTACAGAAAAATTGTTTACATCTATCTTCCATACGGGGCAGGAAACACTACCGTGTCTTAATCATCTTTGTATTCTTTACACTTCGCACAAGTCCTGGCATGGTAGGTGCTCCATACTTAATAAATGCTCACAAAATGAATACTACTTCTGGGTGAAAAGAAAATCACTTGGATAGAGCTTTACAAAGAAATTCTACATGCATCTAATTAATTGAATCCATAATCTTAATGAGTAGAAATTATTTTTTCCCCAGCTTTAAGATATCACTTGACATATAACACAAGTAGAAGTTATTATCATCATCCCCACTTGATGGGTAGATTTCCAACTGCTGAATCAAGAATCTTTAGAAGGATACTATGATCTGGCCCTTGGTTACTCACTGATCTCTGCTTCTGCCAATCTCCCTTATCCACAGTATTCACTCTGCTCCTCCGAACATCCTCCTGCCTCAGGCCCTTTGCATCTACTCCTCAGGCCTGGAAAACTCTTCTTTCAATATCCACTTGGTTTGCTCTGTCACTTCCTTCAGGTCCAAAGTCACTTCTTTGAATATCCTACATAAAACAGCTCATTCTCTCTTTCTTTACTCTTCATAGAATTTATTAATACCTAACACAGTTTATTAATTTATTATCAGTCTGCTACTACGAGAAAGCAAGCTCCACGAAAACAGGCACTTTTGTTTTTTTATTCACTACTGTACCTCCAGTGCCTAAATATTTGTTGATTGAATGGATATATTTCCTTAACTGGTATAGGTCTATTTTTGTTTTTTATTTTTCTTTAGGCATTTTTAGGCTTTTCTAGGAAACTGTTCATTTCCTGTTTTCAATTTTGTTATAAAGTTATTCATTGTATCCTCTTATTTTAAAAATCTCTGCTGTCTAGAATTGTGTCTCCTTTTTTCACCCAAAGTTTGTTATTTGTGTCTTCTTTCTGTTATACTTGGTCAATTTTTCCAAGGAACCAACTGTTGAATTTCTTGAGTTGTTTCTTGAATTTTGATTTTTTTTTCTTTTGTATTTCTTTCCTTCCTTCCATCAAAAAAAAAAAAATTATTTTCTTGAGTTAGATGCTAAGCCTACTAATATCCAGTTACTCTTCTCTAATGTTTATACAAAAAACTATCCTTTAGGTTATGACTTTGTATCACATGAGTATTCATGTATGGTTTTGTTCAGCTGTAAATGTTTTTATTCCATGATAATGTATTATATGACCAATAAGTTAATCAAATGGGTGCATTTTAACTTCCAAATGTATGAGGGTTAACTTATTAATGATTTCTTTTTTTAACTTTTTTTTAAAATTTATTTTTTTAAGTACGCTCTACACTCAACATGGGGCTTAAACTCATGACCCTGAAATCAAGAGTCACATGCTCTATTGACTGAGCCAGACAAGTGCCCTTATTAAATAATTTCTAAACTAAGTATTGTAGTCAAGAAAAAGAGATCTGTACGTTTCAAACTTTATTGAGACTTGCTTTGTGCCCTCCTATGGTTTTTAAAAATTAAATTTTCTGTACCTGAAAATAATATATATTCTCCTTTGATTGATGAAGACTTTTATGTATGACCATGTAACCAACATGTTAATTGTGCTGTTAAAATCTTCTGTATGCTTACTAATTCGGGTCTGATTAATCTATTGATTACCAAGAGGCATTCTCCCACTATAACTGAATTTATCAAATTTTCCTTGTAGTTCTCACAATTTTTCACTTTATGTATCTTAAGGTTATGTTATTAGTTACCTATAAGTTTAGGGCTGTTATGTAATCATGGTCTTTTTCTTCTATCATCATATAATAGTCCCTTCTATCCCTAATAATACTTTTTTTTTTAAAGTAGGCTCCACACCCAGCATGGAGCTCAGTGCAGGGCCCAAACTCTCGACCCTGGGATCAAGACCTGAGCTGAGATCAGGGGACGCTAAACCCACTGAGCCACCCAGGTGCCCCCCCAATAATACTTTTTGTCTTAAATCTTTTTTTCTCTTATATTAATATAACCACAGCTTTCCTTCGGTAAGTTTTTACTGGTATCTTCTCCCATCCTTTTCCTTTCAACCTTTCTCTGTCTTTGTATTTTAGGAATGTATGCTAAAATAGTCTAAAATAGCACATAACTGTATTTCTAAAAGTCCAATCTAACCAATCTGTTAATTGGCAATATATTTATTGTAGTTACTGATATTTATTGTCTGCCTATATTAATTATAATTACTGATATATTTGCATCTATTCCTAACACCAATTCATCTACTTTACATCTCTCTTTCTACTGGAACCCTTTTATTCCTTCTACTTCTTTTGAAGTTATACATCCATTCTTTGCCTTTGTTACCCATATAGTTTTTAATAATCATACCAGATTTAACAAAATATGAAATTAATTGTTATCTTTATCCTTCTCTCAAACAATATAAAAATCTTAGAACAGGATGCCTGTGTGGCTCAGTCAGTTATGGATCTGCCTTTGGCTCAAGTCCTGATCCCAGGACCCTGAGATCGAGCCCCATATCAGGCTCCCTGCTCAGCGGGGAGTCTGCTTCTCCCTCTCCCTCTGACCCTTCCTCCTGCTCATGCTCTTGCTTGCTTGCTCTCTCTCAAATGAATAAAAAAATATCTTTAAGGGGCACCTGGGTGGCTCATTCGGTTAAGCATCTGCCTTCGGCTCAGGTCATGATCTCGGGATCCTGGAATCGAGCCCCGCATTGGGCTCCCTGCTTGGCGGGAGTCTGCTTCTCCCTCTCCTTCCCACTCATGCTCTCTCTCACTATCTCTGTCTGTCTCTCACTCTCAAATAAATAAATAAAATCTTTAAAAAAAAAAATCTTAAAAAAAAAGACATTTCTAAAAAAAACTTAGAATTTTTAAATTCCAATCAGCCTTTCTCATCTTATGTTATTTTGTCCAGTCTTTTGTTTGACTTCATTTTGATGCCCCTGAATTAATCGTGACTATTGTTTTATATAGTCAGGTTTATCTAAACAGTCATCATTCCTTCTTTCATTTTATTCCTTTCTGGATTCAGTTGGATTCAATTTCTTTCTACCTAAAGTACGTTTCTCAGTAATAAACTAACCCCCTTCCCCCCTTTTTATCTTTCTCTCTCTCTGCCTACACACACACACACACACACACACACACACACACACACACTTTAATGTTCATTTCTGAAGATGTATTTATTTTGCCCTCACTCTTGAATGATAGTTTCACTCAAACAAATATTTTCTCTCAGTCTTTTAAGGATACTGTTGTCTTTCAGCTTTTATTACTGTTGTTGAAATTTGGCTGAACCCAATTTACTGGCCAATACGAAGCCAGTGAAGGGTTTTGGAGAGAAGAATGATATGATTAGACCTTAATTTTAAAATCCTTACTCTGGCTGCAGGTCAACACAAAAAAGGAGGAGAAACCAGTAAGAGGACGGAGCACTTAGAAAGCTGTTACAGTAGTTTATGCAAGAAGTGATGAAATGAACCCAGGTAGTAATTGTGGATGTGGAAAGCGGGAAAAAGATACAAAAGACTTTGGCCAGAGAGAATTTATAAAATATGGGGATGAACAAAATAAACCTAAAATTTCAAGCTGATAGAATCACAGTATTTATTCACAGAAACAGAAGAACTTTACATACTCAGCCTTACATCATATAATCCTGTACTTTTTAGCTCCATGAGCGTCAACAGGCTTTGTGTGTAAATTTGGTGGATGGTCTGGGAGGAAAAGAAGAATCAAGAATGACTGCTAAGTTTCTGTCATAAGCAACTTATAGAATAGAGTTTCCATTTACCAAGTTTGGACAAACTGTACAAGGAGCAGCCTTTAGAGGAAATCAAGAGTTCAATTTTGGCTAATTTTGAAAGCTTTCCTAAAGACATTCAACTAGTACTTAGATAGGAGTTTGAAGTTTAGGACAGAGTACTGAGTAGGAGATAAACTTTTGGGTTTCATCAACATATAGATGATATGTAAAGCCACAGAACTACAAAAACTCTCTCAGGAATTAAATTAAGTAGCGATGAGGTCTGAGGACTGAATGTGAGGCACTCCAAATTCAGAAGTCAGAAAGACAAGATAAAACCAGTAAAGGAGATGAAACAGTACAGTTAGCCAGCAATAGAACCCAGAGGATGGTGTCCCTGGGGCCCTAAACATTGGTGTTACCCCCACACTGCCAAGTGCAGCACCTTGCCCAGAGTAGGTATTAAAAAAACCACATGACTGATTTCAAAGCAATACCTGGGGACAAATGCAATTAATTCTATTATGTGCTCTCTGAAATTTTAAAGATGGGTCTAATACAATATACACAAGTCTAAAAGGGTGGACTTACCTTCAGTCTAAATCCTAATGAGAATTTGTTAAAAGATACATCAGTCCAGGGAATAAAGTGAATTTCTATAAGAATCTTTAAAAGTGTGTAAAGAAAACTTTCAAAACAAAATGTTAAAAAGTCCTATAATCACATAGGACATAAGGGAGAAACAACCTGTGTTCACACTTCAACATCTGGACTCCCACACAAATTTATGTCATGCATAAAAAAGATCAACTGCATCTGTATTTTACAATGTTTACTGAAATTATTTATGCTTCGAATTTCAAGTTCTAGGAGAATCAAAAAAATATGACTCTCCCAGCTGACTCCTGTTCACAAAATAAATAACCTAGAGCTGATCATATATTTTCTGATAAAGCTTGTATAATCTCATACAATTAAAGTAGGCATCTAATTTCTATGGCACTATTCTGCATGTTAATTTCTATACACTCTCTAATCAAATTGTTTTAAATCGTGAGCAGAAAAAAAATTGTAATAGGGAGTATCTGTGCTTCTCTACCAACTCCGAGGTAGGATATAAGTTAAGAATGGAGGGGCTGGGTGCCTGGGCAGCTCAGTTGGTTTAAGCATCTGCCTTTGGCTCAGGTCACGATCCCGGAGTCCTGGGATCAAGCCCCACTTCAGGCTCCTTGCTCAGTGGGGAGCCTGCCTCTCCCTCTGCCTGCTGCTCTCCCTGCTTGTGCTCTCTCTCCGTGTTAAATGACTGAATAAAACTAAAAGAAAAAAAAAGAATGGAAGGGCTGACCTAAGATCTGATGGCAAATATTTCAAAGTTCAGTAAAACTGATAATATATGTTATAAGGGCCAATTTGTTAGCAAAATGGTCATGAGAATGAGAAAGGAAACATCTTCCCCTTGTTTTCCTCTTGGAACAAGGATCCCAAGAGTAACTGCATGCACAATAACTTTTAATCACAATGGCAAAACAAGAACTGTACTGCCACAGTCTTGTGAAGGAGAGGCACTTCTTTCCTACACCACGTGGAATAAATGCATTGAGATACGTTCTACTTCTCACATAACATACTTCAGAGAAGGTTAGTGAAAAGAGGAACACAATTACTCTGTGAATTATTTATAGAGTGCTATCAATTCTTGGAAAATTCTCTAAATGAACGGGAAACCTAAGAAAACAATCCGGTCACTAAAACGGTGAAAGCAATACTTAGGATTTGGCTTAAGAATTAACCAGTAATCAAAAAGGGATGGTCTTATTTTAGGTAAGCAAGAAAGATGATGTTTATCTGTGTTGCTCCCTGGGTCTCTTAGAGGATAGGTAAAAGGTGAGAAAGAAAGTGAGTAAAGGCTGTTTTAATTAAATAAATAAAAGTTACAAATGCATTTGCTGTTACTCGCTTGTTTCGGACCTAGTAATGCCTTCTCTAAACGATAAAATCGGGTTCTGTTTTTCAGGCAAAGATTTCATGGCTTGCAGGATATACTGGATTCCTTTCTTCTCTGTTCTTTGAATGTCATGGAGATTTCCAGGACATCCATCAGAGGCAGGGCAGAATAGAGGAGACAAGGTGAAAGAGAAACCTCTCTGTGATCTCAGTCATTGTGACAAAAAGTATGATTGGGAGGAGACAAACCACTGTTATCCAATTTAATTATCTATGCAACTCTTAATTCTCATTAGCATAGAAAGAGTTGGCCATATTCAGATTTAATTACTGAATCTATTTCTTTATTTAAAAAATTGGTATCTGTTAAACCAATACCATACCTCTTATATCTTAGCCAAAGTGAGATCATCAGTTTCCATACTTACAGATACTGTTCCCTTGCTCATTATGTGGTATTTTATTTATTGACCAAGGAAAGTAACTCTGATTTTATGTGAGTTTAGAATAACAAATGGAAGTCTTTTTCCAACTCGGAAGTTTTTCCATCTCAAACTCTTAATAGCCAGGGTGCCTGGCTGGCTCAGTCAGTTGAGTGTCTGACTCTTGATTTCAGCTCAGGTCATGATCTCAGGGTTGTGTTCTGCGCTGGATGAAGAACCTGCTTACGATTCTCTCTCTCCTTCTGTCCCTCCCCCGCTCACACTCACTCTCTCTCTCCCTCTAAAAAAAAAAAATTCTCTCCCTCTAAAAAAAAAAAAAAAAAAATTAAAATTAAATAAATAAATAAATAAAATAAGGAATGAGACCATTGATTGTACTATATTATGCCAAAAGATTATAAGGCTGAATGATTCTGCAGCCCTCACCAAACGAGTGAAAAACACTTCTTGGCCTTTATAAAAGTCAAGTGCATAAATGCATGTGAGTATATATAGATATATATATAAATACAAAACAAAATTTTTTTGTTATCTTGTGAGATTAATTTTTAATATCCCTAGATATCATCTTTTAATTCAGTGACACATTTTCAGTAAACACATGTAAATTAGCTGTGGTTCAGTTAATGAAAATTTTGTTTTGTTGCTTGATCTTTTTAGAGATCTGTTCTCATGGTAGACTTCTTTGGGGGGTAGATTTTATCAATATGTCACATACTAAAATAGCCATCCACAGGAAAAAAACATCAAATAGTTTCCGGGAAATCAACACTGACAGTTGTTGCCTTCCATAATAGATAAACACATTAGCCAGGCTCTAGCTGTTAAAATAGTAAATCCAAAGTAAACAGCAGTTGTAAAAAGAAGCTTTTATGTAAACTGTACTAGTTCAAATAGCAGTCTATGCCAACCTTCCTTCTGCCTAAAACCCATTACGAACGCTTGACTACCGATTGTAAAATAATCTGTGGTTAAGCAACAGAGCTGCCCCACCCCCAGATTGTTTAAGTATCCAATCAAACATGTTATAGGTTACAGATATTAACAGCTCTTAAAAGATGCTGATCATCCACAGGTCGTACGGGTTGCTAACCTAAGATATGGGGAACTTGCTACTGGGACCCTACCTTTGGTCCTTTCTTGTTTTTTTCTAATTACTCTGGTTATATACCCTTTCTGCTCCCACACCTGCCTCAGTTAATGCTGTCACCATTGCCTTCATATTTCTTCTATAAGTTGATGCGGCCTGGTTCAAGCCTTTAACACTCCTCACATCAACTAGAGTAATGTCTTTTCATATATGGTCTAAATACCTTAGAGATCGAGGAAGCTACAGTCACAGTGATCTCTTGATCAAAGGTTCAGAAAGAATGTGATGGGCAAAACAGAGAGGCAAGAAATATAAAGCTAAATGACGACAATGAAAGAAATATAGGACTGAGGCAATACATGTGGGAAAAAATAGAAACACCTTGAGGATTAACTACCTGGGACACTTCTCTCCTGAAATGACTTGATTATAATGGAGTATCTGTTCATGGTTTCTTTGTGGAAAGCTAACAATAAATCACTTTCCAAAATCAGATACGAAAATGGCTATTTCAGAAAACCTTCGTAAACTAGTAATATTCTATTGTGCTTTACAGTTTATAGTTTTTATAAAGAAGCTATTAGATTTGCACAAAAATTTCTCATTCTTTTTATCCTTACTCTATAGATAAGGAAACCAAAGCTCGATGGGGTTAAGAACTGCTTCAAGATGCTGATAAGCATTGGAGGATTCAAGTCCTTTGAAGTCAAATCCAGTGTGTGCCCCAATAAGCCTGAATGGACACAAATGCGTTGCTTCTAGATCCACTAACTCAAGTGGTCTTCAAGGTTCTCTGGATATGGTCCGTGTTGATTTTTAAAAAGCAATAGGGAAAATCGATTGAACGACTACTTTTCAGAGCTGCATTAACTTTTTCAGGCCACTGGGGTACTATTTACTAAATTACCTCTCCTAGAACACGAAATAGTACCCTAGTGGGTCAAAGAGTAAATGCACCTCTGAAAAGTGAGCCATTTATTCCCTTCTTCCCTGTAGTACCAGATGTAATATGTCCCCTATGACAGAAATATTAACCCATTTCCATTAAAAACTCAAGAAATTGTCCCACACTAGAGAAAATGAGTATGAGGACTCTTCCCAAAGCAAAAATCTCTCTTCTATAACCCTGGGCACAACATTGTTGAAAAGTCAACATGTATTCATATAACAATACTTGTTTTTTATTCACTAGAGATTGATTTTTAATCAAGACCTCAAAGCAAAATAAAAATATAAATTCAGAACTGATGGTTTTCGGCAGAGAGATGCATAGGGTATCACGATAGCTAGTTTTATCCTGTACTGCAGGATTTTAAAAAATCAGCTCAAGCGTTCATCTTGCTTATGAAACAAGATCTACATCACCAACAGCTGTTCTTTCACGTATCTCATTACATTACAGGTTATCCCTTTGTCAGAAAAAAAAAAAGATTCCTCGACTAGCAAGTAAGTGTATTATTACTTGTAATCTCTATAAAGGCCAAAACCTCTGAATACATTTTTGAGTTGCTTTAAGAATAGCTATTGAGTGATTTCACACTTGTGAGATACCTCGACAAAGTGAGACTTTAGGTTTTCAGCACTGTTAGTCCCTTACTCTTCTGGAAGATGGCTATGCAATGAAAACAAGACAACTTTAATTTAAGAATCATCCAGCTTCTAATTAAACTGCCATAGGCAGCTGGTTGGATAAGTTTTAATCAGTTTCAATCACCTATTGATTGGTATACTGAAGCCTAAAAAATTAAAAGTAAAAGATGATTGGGGAATTGTCCCATCTCAGAACAACAGTAGAGGCCTCTGTAAATAACTCCTCTTTTAACCATCAGCTAAATGAACACTTCAATACTGCAGTACAAAGTCTTCTGCAAAATTACTTTAACTAACAAGCAGAAATTTATCAGCTTCAGCCAAAATCAATGCTGAAATCAATTTGAACACTGGTTGTGTCTAAAGGGGCTCATTGGCAATTTAGGGAAATTACACCATGTAAATGCCTGTGCTTTAATTGAACAGTTTCATCAACTAGGCTGTGATTGCTGTCCATTCATTTATTTACTTTCACTGCAGCTACCATTCTGCAAAGGAATGGCTTTTGTCAGGCTGGAGAGAGGCACTTTATCTTCATTTCGTGCACTTTTGTGCATAACAGACTTCATGAAACGGGCGTATCATGACTAGGGTCCAAATAAACCTGAAGGGACTCTTCCTTTCACATAAACACTGAACAACACTCAAACCACCACCATACCTTCCACTGTCCGGGGACAGTCATCTTTAAATGCATCGGGTATTTGAGTGGAGAAGGAATTTGAGTGACTTCCTGCACATTGCATTGTGCTTCTGTATTAAGGAGCTACATTTTGGACAAAAGAAGGAAAAGCATTTGGATTCTAAATTCAATTTGACCACATTCTTTCTGAGGTATCATTAGTGACATATATATATATATATATATGCAGCATTGTGTTTTATAAAGCCGAGATTAGTCAAGAGAAAGTGCTATTCTCGAATCCATTCAGGAGACTAAGGCTTATAGATGTCACACAGACTTTTAAAGATTAAGGGGAGGAGAAAGGGAGAGGAGTCCGTGTGGGAGGAGAAAAACGAACTTCCTTGTAAAGATCAGCAGCCAGAAACACCAACAAGGTCCCAAAAATGATTTAAATGCACTCACAAATGCACTCATAAAATCACAGACAAGGGAAAAACCCAAAGATGTAATTTCTGGAGAATCAAATGCTGCAACGACTTGAGTTTGGAAAGCATTAACATTTTTGACATTGAGTTAATTCTCAGATTACAAGTTCTACGGAGGGAGAGAAGAAAGAAGACAGCGATTCGTTCACATGGGTCCTCTGTAAGGTACATGTGCCTGATGCAAAAAGTGAAAAGTACAGTTGTAGTGTATTTGTTGGAACATGCTGGGAGAAATCCTTAGGCTTGCACATACTTAGCTCCTCACAGAACCGAATGGAATTATTCGCGAGGAAGGGAACCAGGAAGGGACTAATGAATAAGAAAGGATGCGTTTCAGTGGTGGTTCTATCCCTGCCTTGTTTTGAATCCTCAGAGAAATCCATTAAGTTTGGTGTTTCAGTCTCTTCGCAGGGTCAAGTGAGGACAGTGATAGCTACTGTCCCCAGCTATATTTCAGTGCTGCTGGGGGCTAACCGGGGCGTACGATGGTGGCCCGGTCTGGAAACAGAAGTGCGACCACTCTGATTCTGAGCACCCCCTGTGCTTTGAGTAGGACAGAGGCAGGCAGGGCCTTGAAACCTTCTACTAGGGCTGCCAGGGACGCAGGGAAACTTCCCATTTGCCCTTTTAGTCAGCAACCCCCAGCTGTTACACTCCACCACACTCATTAGGAACTACCTTCAAAAAAAGTTAAAAGGGAGAAGAAATAAATGGTGTCCAGAAGCTTAACTTCGTACATGTGTTTGTGATAAAAATTCATTCTGGAATTTAATCCCATATATGCTTTTCTCTGCCACTTTAAAGTTTCACTGGCTATTCATCTTATTGCTGAGACAATGTAAAAATATATTTTATTCATAGTTTTTGGATAACTTTTCCGAAAATTTAATTATGGTTTAATCAGGGTTTTATGTTTATTGACTAAGTATATTGTTACATTTTGCTGCTATAGTTAGCAGCTGTAATAGAATCAGAATGTTTGGGAACCTTATACAATATGTATTTTCCAAATACACTAAGCTTGTTAAAATGCTATATTGATTGTGCCCTAAAGCAAGTTCTAATTTTGTCTGAACATTTTTCACTTCATTATTTGAATTCACCAAACAAAACCATGAACTCTGCTTCTAAGCAGTGATACTGAACATTCTTTTTCTTTCTTTTGCAACACCGACAAGGAAAAGTATGGAAATTTTAGGGTTAAGAGGATAATGTAATACAAAGTCACACTTAAAAAGCAAATTAATGCTTAAAAAAACTTTATGCTTAATTCTCACAACCAAAGTATCTATTGCTACTTCCCTTCTAATTTGGTCATCTGCTCCTCCGGTTTAGCATTAGTGCACAAATAAGAACCGAAACGTTTCACTCTGGTAAGGTGGCAATTTAACAGAAACATGGTCTCTTACATCTAAGTAACCAACAACAGAGCAATGGAAAAAAAAAAAACAAAAAACTGCGGCAGAAAGTTATACACACTAAATGCCTTTTGGACTTTCCAGTGAATTATTTTCCCAAAAAAAGCAATTTAATACCCTAGATGCTATGGTGTACAAACATTTGCTTGTGCTATATGCCAACCAAGAGACTACATTTTTCTAACACGTCAGATACTGTAAAATACTAAAAAAAATTAAAAAAAAAATTGTGTCTTATAAATCAAGAATGCACCGCCTCCACTAGCATAACCGTACAAGTAATCTAGGGATTCGATGATTAAATTTCAAGTTTTTGATAAGGAAAGAGACCCAAAGGATAGAATAACAAGTTATGTTACAACAGCTCTGTCAGCCAAGAAATGATTATTTTCAAAATCTACTAAAAAACCTCTAAAATTAACTAGAAATGATACATCACTGACTTTCGGAATTATATATTTATATCTTATATCCAAAAATAATTTGGATTAAAAATTAGGGAACTCAGAGAGTGAATGGCAAATAGAAAACCCCTGGCTTGGGGCGCCTGGGTGGCTCAGTTGGTTGAACATCCGACTCAGGTCACGATCACAGAGTCTTGAGATTAAGCCTCATGCCAGCTCCACGCTCAGCACAGATTCTACTTGTCCCTCTCTCTACCCCTTCTCCGTCCCTCCCCACTATACACGCTCAGAGGCTCTCTGTCTCTCTCTCTCGCAAATAAATAAAATCTTCAAAAAAAAAAAAAAAGGAAAAAAGAAAACTCCCAGTCTGAGTTCTAGTCTTCTAAAAATTGTATATATTTAAGGTGCATGACTCAATGTTTTGATACTGAGTCCTAGTCTTGATTTGACCTTGGTTATGCCTCTTAATCCTTCCAAGCTTTATCTTTCTCACTGGCAGAATAGGGGTAACCTTCTTAGAAAGGATTCAGCAAGATCTGACAGATCCAATGTGATAAGGCCTCTGCCCAACTCTCTGCTCTCCCCTGAGCTCACTCTCCTATGGTCACATTGGCCTAGACATGACATGTTCATGCCCATCTTCGGGCTTTTGCCAGAGTGGTTCCTCCTGCCTGGAGGGTTCTTCTCCCAGATTTTCCCACAACTGGCTCCTTGCTGTCCTTTAGGTCTGAGCTTGAATATCACCTTTTCAGAGAAGCCTTATTGAGCAACTATTTTACATCCTTTACAGCACCTGCAAAGTCTGATACCATCTTACTTGCAATTATTTCTTTGATTACCATCTGTGTGCCCCACGAGTGTGAGCTCCAGGAGCACAGGGAACTTGTCTGTCTCATTCACTGCCGGACTGCAAGTGCTTAGAGTAGTCCTTGGCACGGAGTGACAGAAGTACCCTAGACCTTAGAATACCACGGGGTTAGGAGCACTGACCCCTCTGCAGCCAAAACTCCGCATATAATTTCTGACTCCCTGAAAACTTAACCACCCATAGCCCACTGGTGACTAGAAGCATCACCAATAACCCGAACAGTCAATTAACACGTATTTTGTATGTCACATGTATTTAAGCTAGAGAAAAGAAAATGTTAAGAAAATCATAAGGAAGAGAAAATACATTCACAGGGCTGTACTGCATTTACTGAAAAAAAATCCACATATAAGTGGATCCGTGTAATTCAAACCTGTGTTGTTCAAGGGCCAACTGTATTTACTCAGTGAATCAATGACTACACAGTAAGACAAACTTTTGAAGAACAAAACCAAGCACCACGTGATATAATATTTTTACAGCAGGTCAATGCTGAATTAATTTTGGAACATTAGCCTTGGGAATGACCTGTGCAATCATGTCATGTCCAGGTCTAAGTGGGAACTCTTTTCTCGGGGGTTCTGAACACGGGCCATGTTGCTCTGCTTAAGGTAAGAGGGTTCACACCTCTCAGAGCCCCCCAGCGACAGACTCTGTGCCCAGCCTCAGGCTGTGAAGACTCTGCCCCTGCAGGTTCCTGAATCGCTGACCAGGTTCCTACAGCAGGTGCAGCGCAGTGCTAGGCCCTGGGAGGCTGCCCGCCCAGATTCACGAGACACAACTCTCCTCCAGGGAGGATGGTCCAGATAAGCAATCTGAGGCTAGCCTTCGGAAACACACAGAGCAAACCTATTCCTCAGTCAACAGGAATGCTTTTCTGGCTTTTTAAAAAGTCAGCTGTCATGGAGGCCCTTAATTTTTTCTTCTTCAGATAAAAGCTGGCCAATTCCTTCAGCCACTTCTCAACTCAAATACCAGTTCCTCCAGGAGGCCTTGACCTGATTCTTCCTGAGGAAAGAGCTAAAACTCACCACCCCTTCCTCAGCCTCCCACCCAGGGCCTGCACACAGGCCACGCATACAGACATGTGCCCTAGACTGTGAAGTCCCATACTTACTTCTTCATCCATCTGCATGTGGCCTGACGGAAGCCAGGCTGCCCCCACCAGCCGGCAGGGTGCCGTCCACACGGCATGGACTCAGAATGAGACAGCTCAACAAATGTATAAAGGAGGATTGGAGAGGCACCATTCCCAGGCCTTAGAATTTTCCCCATGCTTCTCTGGCAGGTCTCTGAACTATCTACGTCTCTCTGAGGAAATTCAGTACCCAGAACTAGACACATGAATCCAAAAGGGGCATGCTACAGGATGAAGTCAAACCCTAACGCTGTACCCTCCTGATGAAGCCAGAGAAAGGAAAACTAGATCTCCTCCACCCTATAAAGACACACGTGTGCTAATCTTTATCTGGTCACAATCGCTTCTGCTTGGGGACTTTCAATTTCTTCATAAAGAAAGCATTTTTACTAAAATAAAATATTAGAAAGAAGTCTTGCCACTTTAAAACTATTTTTCCCTGCAAGGAGATGGTGTTGAAATACTTCGATTCAGCAAATTCTTACTTGAAATATTACCATAATGTATTGATTTTTACCAGACTCAATTGACTGAAAAGTTGTTTGTATAGCAATATTGGCCAAACCAATATACTAGAACAATTTTGTTACCCATAGTAATCAAGTGCATTTCTGAAGTATAATTATACTGTCATAAAAATAAAGCCAAGATACCCTTTTCCAAGCAATAAAACAATAGGGGCTATAAAATAGGAAGAAGAAAAGGCTAAATAAATGAGATTTTTAAAAATTAAATTTAGTGTCTTTTAAGAACACCTCCGCCTCCTCTTCCTTCCCTTAAGCCAAGGTTAGCAGAAAATGATCAATACTTCAATCTCAATAAACTATTTCAATAATAGTTAATTCGGGTGGAAACAGAGTCTGAAAATCTCTGCTCAGCGACCTGTAACATCCTGTCATGTTGGTTGAACGCCAATAATCCATCATTGCCATAATGGATATGAGCATGTGTGAAGTTATAGGAACATGGAATGGGGGAAGCAAAGGTGTGAAAGGTGTAAGAATCACAAGCTCAGGTTCATTCTTTAGACTCTAATCAATACAATATACATTATTGTATGAAACAAACCTCTAACGGTGAATGCTGAAAGAGCGAGAGAGGGAAACATACATAATTAATTTTATTTGACAAATACTCACTGATTTTCTGGAAATATTAATATCCTTGCTTGTCGCATGATACTGTAACACAATCCAGCCACACGCAAGTATCTAATTTTGCATTAAGATGATATCTTGTTTGCTTGTTTAAAATATGATCTTGGCTGCAAGGAAAAGGCTCTTCATTTGACTGGAAATTTAAAGTTAAAATAAATCAAACAATCACCCTGGTTCTTGGGTCAATATCAAAACCACTTAAAGACTACTCTTAATTTACAAGATGTACCTCAGGGAAAAAATATAAAGGAGTGGGGCCACTCATGCAGTGGGTAGAGAAGCAGGGGTCAGACCTACTGCTGATTTGGTTTTGCACCTTCAGGATGGCCAATGAAAGAGAAGTGAGAGCTTCCTGGGTACTATGTGGTCTCAGTATTTTCATTGAGGACTCTTTTTTATTGTGTTTTTCCCCTCAGGAATCCCATGTTTGGACATATTTTGTTTACTAAACAGCATTTCATTAGACAGCAATTCATGTGTTTTCTCATTTTACAAAACTGACCACCAGAGCTTCTAATTTTCATTAAATACATCATGTTAATGAGTTGATATAATTCCAGCTCCAAAACCACAAACGTAATGTTTTACTTGGACTCTACAGCCGTATTACGAGGGCAGAATACAATTTAATAGTTCGTGTGATCTCAGCCACTGTCTCCAAGGACCACCCTCACCCTTCTGCCCAACAAACACCTCAAAAAACGGGTAAGACAAAAGAGATCAACCTTTTCTGAAAGAGATCAAAAAGAGATCAACCCTTTAAGAATTATCATCCCATCCCTCTTCTTGTTGTCTCTAGATACAGGCAAATTAATTCTTAAATAATGGTTTATATCCAATCTTCAAAACACCATGTCGGCAGCGTTTTAAGCTATGTGTTGTATCACTGAGAAAATTCTACCCCAAATCCAGGTTAGACTGTTAATGTACTGTACTGTAGGAAGGAACTGGAGGCAGAAAATTCATTACTGTTTTCAAACACCTACTCACTAGAACACATGACCAAAAAGCTGACAATCTAAGTTTTAGGCTGACTAATTCGCATTAAAGAAAAAAATAAAAGATGATCCTTACATGCTTATTGGCTAACTGACTTACTAGCACGACTTAAGTCCAAGAGTTAAGTATCACTTTATTTCTGGACCCAGAGCTTAAGCAACTCCATCAAACAATGCCCCTAGGGAGGAAAGAACCTGAGTGACTGGCCTTCATTATCATAGAACGTTTCCAAAGTAAGTGGGCCTGTTAATTACTTTCATTTCAATGTGACATACTATCCAAAAAAAGAGGACAGTAACTAGTGTGTTGGGTTAATGGATGCTAAGTACTCAGTTTTAACACCTGAAAGAAAATTAATCATTCAAATATATGTCTTCAGTTTAGAAATTCCTATTCTTCTAGGTGAACATTCTAAAACCATTACACAGGCTCTAAAACTAGCTAGATAAGGGGAGAATCCAATTAAAGAGCCCTACTAAAACCTGCTTGGAAAAAACCCCCACTTGCCTCATTCTCATTTCAGCCAACATGTATAAAGCATCTATTCTATCCTTAGGACTGTGCTGAGAACACTAGAAAATACAAGGAACCACAATGGACTTTGCCTGACCTTGAGGAACATCGCCTGGGGGGAAAACGCAGAGAGAAGAGGAGAGACGCTAGAATTCTGGCTTTGCCATTGAGTGGCCACATGCCTGTGAGTCCTAGCTTTTTCTGGTGGTAAAATGGGCTTAACATTTTACCAGGTGTCCTAGAGCAATCTGAAAATAAACTATGATAAAAGAGAAAATACTCAGGAGCTTCTAAAAAATCTATACATAAGACAAAATAAATCAAATTCATGACACAACTAGTGAATAGCAGGAAACACAGAAGTATACTGAGTATCATAATATAACACAGAATTTTTTAAGTTAAACACAACTAACACAGTTCAACATCTGTGAGATGTTTGTAGATGTTCCAAAAAAAAAAAAAAAGAGCCCCATGGTCAAGTAAGTAAAGGGGGCACAGGGCTTAATGATTTTTCTATTATTAGTACTACCATTAACAGTAGCTAACATTTAGTTGCTTGGTCATAGTGCTGAGCCTTTTCTATGCAACATTTCATTTAACCTCACGATAACCTTATTAGATGTTATTATCTCCGTTTTACACACGGGCAAATGGAGGCAGAAGACATGATGTGACCTTCCCCAGGTCATACAGCTGGAGGCACATGCAGGGTGCACTTAACCACAACACATAATGTTCTCTACTTTCTCAAGGTTTCTGAAATTCACTGTGAATCTCTTAGAGGAGGACAGAACATGTGTCTTTCCTGAATTTGGGGTTTCTTTTTGGAGCAACATGCACAGCATTTTGGGAAATGGCGCAATAATGAAAGTGCATTCATTTTCTTTCCCTAAATTATTCTTCTTCCTAGGCATAAGCTCTACTTTAGCCTAAGGTATTTCCTTTATAATCCGTTTCTCCCAAATTAGTAATCCAAGAAATCCCAACTTGAAATTACTTGCCTGGTCATTATCATAATACAGACAATAACTCAGCAGGGACCACACACGGCATCCACAATACCACTTGGTTTAAATGTTTCGGCTCAGAATTTCATATTGTATAACTGGGGGGAATATCCAGACTTAAAGGGCGAACATGTGATCGACTATTAAACAATATATATTGCAGTTACACGTGATGTCATATCCCTCGAAATTCGCAACATCCCATCAAGTGGAGCAAATAAGAAAGAAATATTAAACTTTTGCTTTGCATTTATTAGCTTTATTATACTTTATAAGAAAAAAATTAAATAGGCCCAATAGGCAGTTTTGTTACCAATGAGTGGATTTTCCAATATTTTCTTCATCTAGTTTATGTAGCATAGCCTGTAATGTAATCATTTTGTTTGAAAAAAATCACAATTTTTATAGTCAACACCATTAAGGTAAACTTAGTGTAGGAGAAAGTCAATCATAACACATCAAACAGTTTTATAGAGACTTTAGTAAAGTGGATTCTCATTTCTTGATGATTACACCATTTTTTTCTTTTTTTTTTTTTTTGGTGCTGAACTAAAAGCCAGGGATATAAGAACAATACAACTGCAGCCCAGGCAGAAATGAAGACCAATGATCAATGACAAGTGGTTATGCAATTTGGTTATCTTTATGTTCTCTTCTCTTAAGAATCACCTAAGCAATCAGATCGAAGAAATGTCTTCTTATACAAAGAAGACATTTCTTTGTGTAAAATAAAGCCCTAAAATGATCATGTTACTGCCACTCACACTCCAAAAACACCACTGTCAAAAACATATTAAATCTTACAACATGCAGGGCACTTGGGTGGCTCAGTCAGTTGAGCGTCCGACTCTTGATTTCAGTTCAGGTCATGATCTCAGGGTGGTGGGATCGAGCCCCAGGTCAGGCTCAGTGCTCAGTGGAGAGTCTGCTTGGGGATTCTCTCTCTCCCTCTCTCTCTGCCCCTCCCCCACCGGTGTGTGAGCACATGCGCACGCTCTCTCTTCTCAAATAAATCTTTTTTTAAAAAATAAAAAGTTAAAAATCTTCCAACATGCATATCAAGCACTAGCAATGGCAAATAAATGAAATCAGGATAAGTTGCATGTTAACGCAGCATTCCAGCCGTTAAAAGAACTTGTGTGTGCAAAGAATATGTAAGATAATGCAGTCCTAATGAAAGGAGAACTTCTAGCCATGTTTCTTAGCTAAAAATGTGACCAAGGCAAACAGGGAGTTACTGTTTAATGGGCGCAGGTTTCAGATTTGCAAGATGAAAAGAGTTCTGGAGATGGATGGTGTTGAAGTTTCCACAACAGTATGATTGTGCCTAATGCCACTGAACTGCAGGCTTAAAAATGGTGAAGATACTAAATTTTATGTTTTATGTTCCTCACCATAATTAAACAAATAATAAAACATTAAAATGATTTAGGGTGCCTGGGTGGTGCAGTTGGTTGTATCCGACTCAGTTTTGGCTCAGGTCATGAGATCAAGCCCTGCATCAGGCTCCACACTCAGCACAGAGTCTGCTTAAGACTCTCTCTCCCTCTCCCTCTACCCATCATCCCCTGCTCTCTCTCTAATAAATCAATAAACCTTTAAAAAAACAAATAAAAACATTAACATGATTTTATGTTGCAATTTTTCCTTGGTAGGTGGGCATGTTATTTCTATTTCTCTGTATCCCCCTCCCCTTCTTCTTATTAACCTATGTTTTAAAAGAAAAGATTAAAATCTTAACATCTGGGATGTTTTTTTTTTTTTTTTAAAGATTTTATTTATTTATGTGAGAGAGAGAATGAGAGAGAGAGCATAAGAGGGGAGAAGGTCAGAGGAAGAAGCAGGACTCCTGCTGAGCAGGGAGCCAGATGCGGGACTCGATCCTGGGACTCCAGGATCATGACCTGAGCTGAAGGCAGTTGTTTAACCAACTGAGCCATGCAGGCGCCCTGGGATATTATTTCTACTAAAAATCATCTGCTGGAGTTTGGTGGTCTTATGTTCCTGCCCCACCCCCTGCTAGAATAAACCAGGACAGTAAATTCATAATAGGACAAACTGAATTTAAAACTACGAACATGCTTGAGAGTTAAACATCTGGTTAAACAGAACACATGAATAGGTTAGTCGTCTAAAGAAACGATTTTGGATTTCATTTGAAGTCAATAAAGGGAATCCAAAGAGTTGAAGAGCTGCTAGAAATCCTTCCTGTTTTATTATATCTGGCTATAAGCATAAAAGCATTAGTAAAAGCAAGGCTGAGGCTTTGAAAATTGCTCCCTACAGCGAACTCAAAAGAAGCAAATCAGAGTGAGTGGGTACCTTCTTCTTTCCTTTCTAAGGGCAACTGAACCCAAGAACCTTCAGAAAAGGGTAAAAATTCAAGTCTGATAAGAGTAAGGAGAAGAGTAGCGATGAAGAGATGTTTTTTATGCAGCACTGGGGGCTGCTTGGGAAGGAATGCTAGAATGATCCAGGAAAGGACAAGAGTGGCTCAAACCCATCAGAGGTATTAGGCATGAAAACATTTTAAGGGCCCGGCCTAAGGATCATGTAAGCAATATGCTGTTATTTAATTCTCTGAATTATCACAGTGGAAGCACTTAATTTTCAGACCAACCACTCACAGTACCCAGTCAGCTATAGGAAAAAATAATCGAAATATAGGAACATAAGTTCTTAAAGGACTAGATTCAGGAGAATAGACTCACATCCTGGCTCTCCCTGCAGAGAAGACTGAAGCCCTGAGTGGGTGAATGGGTCCGGTGACTGAGAAGAAGCTTCTAACCCTGGGAAACCTAATTCCATGCCAAGGCTGCATCTGCGTGTGGAAGATGTTCTGGCATTTTAGGATGTGACCCTTCATGGTCATAGGGCAATAGGGCAATTTTTATCTATAGTTATGTGGTTAGCAAGCAGTTAAAATTCTAAGAACGTTAATAACCAATTATAAATTGTTTCACAACTTTGAAGATATATATTAATATCAACATTAAAACATCTAAGGTAAAAACACAAACATAATGTGATGCAGAGTTAGTGTATATATGGAAAACAGCTCTCTGGAGGAAAGCTTTATTACTCCCTCAGGGCTTTCTTACAGAGTATGGATTTTTTAATTCCTAGTGGAATATTTTTCATACACCATTGCAGACTATTAAGTACCAGATATTACATTATGTAGTTTAAACTTTGCACTACTGCATGAGAAAGACTTCCCTGTCGAGAGAACTATTTTCTACGGTTAGCATTTTTTAGTATGAAAATGAACACTCCTTTAGGGTAAGATCACTGCTACTGGAATTTGGGAGAATTTTATAACTTAACATATTCATCAATGTGTACAAATTCTCTCAGGTGAGGAGAGAAGGAAATATAAGAGGAAGAAGGCTTGTTAATAACTTACGGTGTTGACACAGGGCACAGCAATGGTATTTATAAGGGCTGTCTTCCATTGGGCACAGATGTAAAAGGGCAGGGGACTAGCGCAGGGGGCAGGCAAGTTTAAAAAAAAAAAAACGGTGTGAAAAAGTGAAGGAAAAAAATGCATTAAACTTCAGGCCAGTTAAAGGTACACTTACTAATGGTGGACTATTAACTGCTCACCCAGGAGAGACGCAGACATGGAAATATTAAAAAGGCAATATAAATGCACTTTTCCAAGCAATTCCTGAGAAAATAGATGCCTTGCAGAATTTTTGGAGTCGAAAGTGGAAATAAAATCTAAGTGCTGGTGGTCATTTAAAAATCTTTGCCACAGAGAACTTGAGTACTCACATTTGGCTAAAGTGGATAGAAAGTTCAAATGAAATCGACTACTCACTTGTAGACTGTGCCTCCGTTGCCATGGCCAAGAGTATCTCGATACCGTATGTCTTGTTCATTCATCTCCATGAGAAAGAAAGAAAAACAAAAAGGGTGTCATGCCGTGGATGGAAATGTCAAGGAAAAGCAACTCTGGGCCATAAACAACAAGCAGTCTGGGTCATTTCAAGTTCAGCTGCAAGAACGAGAAGATCAATACAACATTTGCTGTCCAATTTATAAAAGACGATACCAAGGGACAAAGTGATGGAAAGTTTAATGACAATTTGTTTGCCTGGGTCATTTCATTAAAGTTTGATAAAAGGTGTCAAAATGGAATGATATAACATAGCTCAAAAGGGTCAGGTCAGAGATACTGATAAGAACACAGTCTCCAGCACTACACATAACCAATGCCAAATAGCACTGCACATAACCAAAGTCAAACTTGGGAAGACAACACACACACACACACCCCCGGTAATCTAATGCACAAACTGTAAATAAATCAGCCCCTGAAAACTCCTCAGGTGACCCCGTAGCTAACATTAAACAAACTAACTGAATAATGTTAATGACTTTCCTAAAGTAGATACAGCTTTTTTCTCGAAACAGTAAATTAGTATACAGCGGTAACTGGGTAGAAATAATATTATGCTGATGGAAAATGCCAAATGAGTGCACTTTCAAATGCACACACAGTCAAATATTGTAATGCATAAAGGGAAAACATATAAGCATGGGATTCTTATAAACTAAAGTCATTTTCATAATTTAATATGTTAAACAGCATGCACATTTTCCCTGGTTCTGTAAAAACCACAAATACTACTCTCATTTGTATCAAGAATAGGAGTCAATTATTTTAGTGCTCACAAAATAATGTTTTAGAGTTTTAAAGAACTCCCTAAATTATTTATCAAATGACTTTAAGACCAGTCAGATTATATTTGGTGCGTTCAGTAATTTTCTACACACGAGTCCAGTTGCTTAAAAATTAACTGCCAACTTTATTCACTAAATGGATTCAATAAAAGTGTTATTTTCCATACAGCTAAAGCTCGGGAAAAGCCATAGTAAGCCGTGGGAAAAAAAGAAAAAATCAATTTCCAGGGAATTGCACTGCCTTGCATGGGCAGAAAATGGATGGAGTTTTTAATTCAATATCACCTGGAAAAAAAATAGTTTGCTTTCAGACCATTATAGTAAAGCTTTAAATATTTTGCTCTAAACATCCACCAATTGAATAAAGCAAGGCTCCATTTATCAAGGGAAATATTTTTCTTCTATACATTTCTGAGGTTGAAGCTTCAGAGAGCTGTGATAATTAGGAGTACAGCACAGGTAACAGAAACAGCTTCCTTTCCAAGCCGTTCTGCCAATCCCTAAAAGAATATTGACAGATTAACGTGTAAAGGCCAATTCAACACCCAATTTAATTGTAGTACAACCTGATTGATGCAATTTGCAATCAGCTAATTACCATATTTAGGGTCAGAGGCAAAATGATAGACAAGTCAGAAAAACTGGCAACTATTTTCCTCTTTGAGGGAAATTTTGTTCTTCATTACCTTTATATTACTAATGCAGAAAAACAACCCATATTTTAACCTATATAAAAGATGGAACATGAAGAAAAGAAGAGAAAACCTCATTATTCTGGACCAAATGATAAATTTTAAAACAGCATGAACAAGAGCAGTATATGAAATAACTTGAGATGCTAAGGTTAGCAGAGCTGCTCCTGGATTTACTAAGATCAGTGGGTATGAAGGATACACATGTAAACTACAGTATCTATTGGCCAGTACAAATGGGCTAATTCCTTCAAAACGTTTCTCAAGGTAGTTTGGACAGCACTCTTAACAATCTCATTTGTACCATTAGCTTGCCTAATAAGCAGCTGCACCCTTATCAGGGCCCAAAGTAAATTCTAGGAGAACAAATCTCAGGGAGTATATATAGGATTCAGGTTCTAGAAGGACCACACGCTGAGACTGCACCCCTCCCACCACTCCATCAGGGCCTTCCAGATAAAACAACCAGTAGTTTCCTCCCAGAAAAATAAATATGCTGAGATATACTGTTATTACACATTCCAATAACGCACTGGGATGGACCTAGGGGCTTGCTTTTGTGGAATTTTGTTGGAGGAAGAGAAGGCAAAAGAGTAGGTATGGCATGTCTCTGAGCAGCTTCAACAATTATAATCCTGACATTGTAGTTTTTTTTTACCTCTAATACCCAGAAGGTTGAGAAGAGAAGTGGAGCAGCCATCCACCAGCATTCCAACCCAACCAGGAGTGGTAGGCATCCAACAGGGGATGAGTTGAGAGAGGCTGTGTAGTGTGTGTGTGTGTGTGTGTGTGTGTGTGTACGTGCACACGTGTGCATATGCTAAGCATTCAGTAAGCAAATTCAAGGACAGAAATTCGGAATCCCTCAGACAATAAGACGGTAAGAGCCTCATAGAGATAAAAGTGGTTTTGGAGTAAAAATTCTAAAACCTTCTCACTTACAAAGATGGTATCCATAAAGAAATAGTTAAAGTATTTCTACAGTGTTTTAAAGTTTTATAGAACTTTGCCCGGCCTATGAACTGATAGATTTTTATTTTAAAAAATCAGATTCTATTCCTTTTTTCTTACTTGGATTTTCTCATTTTTATATAGTATGCAAATACTATTCACGTAAAAAAAATATTTAAAAGGAAAACCATTACAGGCAAGCTCACAAACTGATTACGAACAACCTTTTGAGAATCTCAAATCTCTGATCAAAATGGGTTACTTTAATTGATTTTAACTATGAAAAAAATTAACAGGATCAACTAACAGGTGATAACATTGTTGCCTTTTTTCTTTAGATAAGCATATTAGTTCAACTTTTCTAAATGAAGCACAGGAACAGTGTTCATTTTGATAGAAAAGTGGGATTTATATGCCTACAGCATACAATATTTAAATATTACAGTTGGGATCAAGTATCGCAAAAATCACAGAACTGTACAGTTTTTCAAGCGCATAGCCCAATTAGGTCATAAAACTAGTCAGTAACTAGTCAAGGCTAGAACTCAGTCCTTCAGTATTCTCTGCTCAATGCCATATCTTATCAGCTGATGTTCTGGCTAAGTATGGAGGGACAACCTCTCCCATCAGGCTCACTGGCCCATAGGAAGGAAAACAATAAACGGAAGAGGACTCACAAGTTAAAAGCAATTTCATTAGCTGTGGTATTTGTTTTTAAGAAGAGAAGTGTTTCAAAGATCACATAGCTCTTTATAGAGAAAAGAGGTGAAATAATGTTTTTATTCAATAGAGATACTGAATTATTTTTAAATATAGCTGTTTCCTTGTTTTGACTTAAAAAAGCAAATAAAAGGCAGAACACTAGGTGTGAAAGGAAAAGAAGAAAAAGCCATTAGAGTTACAATTACACGTCAACTCAAATGACCTGGGAGAAATGATGGGCACTGGGCTCTGCTCCTGCTGAAGGGGAGTCAGGGGTTGGGAAAGAAACGTGGACTAGACAGGACAATCCACGAGTGGTGTCCATGTGGGTAGGGGAGGGGGTCATGTAGTGTGGACTCACACAGTCTCATTTATATTCTGGTCTTCATATGGGATGTAAGATGAACGGTAAGAATCTAAGAGTTTTATATAGTGGTGATAATACAGCTTTTAAGCTAATTTTACAGTAGAATTCCTATTTTCCTTCCTCCTCCTGTTTTTGTTTTGTTTTGTTTGGAACACAGAAAGTTTTCCTAAAGGCATCTGAAGTTCTCAAGATAGCCAAACATACAGCAGGATCAGAATTAGTTCTAAGATCTGTGGCTTCTTGGTACATTTATACTTGATTTATCAGGAATAGGAAAACAGTGCCACCCTCTCCTACAAAATCTAAAACACAAAAAGAAGGAAAACAACTTCAGAGATGCAAAGGTCAAAGTCATTCATCCTTGGAGTAACTGTGTACTTTTTTAATCCTTTAAATTGACCCACTGGGCCATTTCTAATCAGTTTTAAATCAAGGGCCAATGTTAAAGAGATGATACCACACTAAAACTGAAGTGGAAAAACACATCACAAAAACACACTAGTGGCACTGATTTATAGCTCTCAGTGAAACATGCCTAAACTATCTTATGATTCAGCTTTTTTTAAGCTAGAAAAAAGGAATCCTCCACCATTAAGTGGTAAAATGTCTCCATTCCAAGGACTAAATGTTAAACTTTAAAAAAAAGTGCTTGATTTAATATAATATTAATGAAATTAATGGGAAAAATGAAATGGAATTCAATTATGGATCAGCAAAGAAAATATTCTTTGTTTATTGTCTGCCTGTGTTAAGAAGAATCAGTACCTATCGCTTATAAATCATTAAAATAAAAATGCTCAATTAATCCTTATTTTATATGTAAAGGTCTGACAGAAACTAGTCCTATCCCTAGACCTTTGCTTCACAAATCGAAGCAATAATGGTTTCAGAAAGCAGTCACACTCTATGAGCAGACAATTGGAGAGATTTAGTAAATCCCACTTTATAAAGCAGAGACTAATCGGAAAACACAAGCCAGTCAAATGTTTCTTATGAACTGTTGACACTATATCAATGCTGAATCAATTGGTGGCATTTACTCTGAGTGACAGAAAAGAAATAAATATTTATATCACATAACCTATATCAATGAACCCAGGCAGAAAGCTATTTCTAACCTGTCAATATTTGATTATCTTGAAGAATCATGTTCCTTTCTTTTAATGATTAATATGAATTCCTTATTAAATCTAAGTGGAGGCTAGTGGAAAGGCAAATCATTATTAATGCTTGAGAGCATAAACCACTGAAATAAAAAACTATGCTCAAGTGTTAAAGTATCATTAAATGTGACTTACATCTTCCATACCAAGTGGTGTCAGTGCTCAGCCCAGAAATTTATTGACGCCACAGCTGTGCCCGTTACCTCAGTGCAGTGCGATCTCGCTCCCTCTTTAGTTACCCTACAGCACCAAGGAACTGAGAAATTAGTACAAGAAGGATTAGGAGGACCTCCAAAGGCGGGTTTTTCTGGTTTGTTTGTTCTTGTGGATGAAAGTAAATACAATGAAGGCTGCTCCTTGAAAGAAAGCGCCATACTGTTTAACGTGGGGTTATCCCATCCCCAAGGGAAAGCAATAAACCATCTTTCAGTGTCAAAAATTGTTGTTATGACAATCTTCCACCACCAAGACCCTCACAACTGAGACCACTCAGCTATTTATGGTACTAGGTCTGTTGTCAAAACATTAGGAACATTTCAGAATGCTTATTTTTTTGCACTGGAAATAAACTGTTTTTCATCTTTGAAAGAAGAATCTGTGACAGGTTATTTTCCATTGCCTGGGCTGCACAAATGTAGTTAAAGCTTCTTAATTTATGTCAATTTTGAAATATATTTTCCAGCTGAAGAAAGCAAGTGACTCCTACATAAGTTACAATTAGTAACTAGAATGAACGCAAGCTGAAGATACATAAACATCCCAGGGTCCAGGTTTCTGCTTTTTTTCAGGTTTCATGTCATACTGGCTCTGAACACACCCAGGGCACTAGGGGGACACATTTGTGGACCTCAATCCAAACATATCTCTGTTTGCTTAAAGTCAAAAGTATCAGGTAAATTTTGAGGCCGTCAAGATCACACATACACGACCAGGTTCCCATTAGCTGTAAACAGAATATCTAAGGACTAGAATTCACACACTCTGGATGATGATCAGACGTCAGAACCAAATCAACTTATTTTTTCCAACTGTATTCAAGGACTGTGTGCTAAAGAAGCTGGGCTTCCGGAAGCACTACCTGCCAGTCACCGCTGTAAGGCACGCACATCTATTAGGCCACAAAGTTACAGGTGATATTAAAGGACAAGCACGAGGACCCAGCTTTGTCTTCTTGACGGGCTCCACTACAAGTACTTGATTCATGAAATGCCAATGAGCCTCGGAGAGGTCAGCGTGTGAAGGCACTGAATAAGCATCTGAGATAATTAAGATTTCAGCCTTCGAAACATGGACGGGAAGTGAACAGCAGTTAAGAAAATCAATAAGAGTCTTTTATTTGCAGTGACACAGATGTCTCAGTCAATAGAGCCTAATAGGCAGGCTTGATCGCAATGGACAGGCGCCTGCCCCCAAGGCTATCAAAGGGCTTCCTCTATAACAAACATTAAAACGCATTTATGTTGCTATTGAACAATCGAGGACCCCGTAGGTAGCTTAATTTGCCGGTGTATGTTTAAAAGCACTATACTATTTCAGATGTGTCCATTTACTTGAATCAGAATTAGTGAGAAATACCTAGCCTGCAGGCCCGCCTGTCCCTCTCTGCCCGGGTTAGGTCATTCAGCTTTAGGGAGCCAGCCGGCTGGGCGAACCAAGCCAGGGGCTTCTCAAGCCAAGGAATTTTAAATGCCAAAAGTCGGCTGTTACTTTGCTTCCCTAAAAAGCCAGCGTTCCTTTTGGGACAAAAGAAGGAGCCAAGGTGAGAAAGGAACAGTTTTTCCTCTTCTCCTCAAAGATAATGGAAGTGGCAGCCATCTCCCGACACAGGGCCATTTCGACAACCCACGGGTTGACACACTTGTTCAGAACTGATTAACTTTTTTCAGACTGAGACGGCAGCAGGGTGTGTGCATGGTACTTCAATCTGCTAGGAGTGAGACCCATTAGCACAGTTTGAAAGACGTGCTGCAAATTGTTCTGCCAATCAAATTAAGCCACCGTAATTCATTTATGACAAGAAGGCGTTCGCGGGCTCTTTATCTGTTTATGAAGTTTATGGACACAAAAACTGGACAGTAACGAGTTACTGCTATGTGAAAATCTTAATATGCAATGACACCTACCTGGCCATTGGCTAATATTTTTTTCAGTTCGGCAGAAGACTTCTTTAAGCTGGAAAGGGAAGACATGATTTTTAATGGCAAGATCACGGACACCTTGGAACACCGCTCAGAATTCCACACTAAAACACACCTCAGTTTTAGGTGTAGACATGGACTAAACTCTTTACAACCTTTTTCCTATACGTAAAATTTTCTCCAAGTAACTGGCCTAATGGAAGGTGTATTAATAAAAAACCAGAAACCCTAAAGCAATAAGGAAGCCCACAGTCACCATAAAGCCAGACTACCTTGTAGATTACTTCAGTGACCCTTTCGGCTATTTGTCCTGCTGCCTTTGGGTGGCCTTTCAGTGGCGACTTTATGTGGAGTCTGTCATCTGCTAAATACAGAGTACTCAGCGATGCATTCTTTGGATGTTTACAGAAACAAGAAAATAGAACTTCAAAAGATGAAATAGATAGTTTAAGTCCTGCAGTGAAGAGTTACATATAATTCAACTTGCTGAGAAGCAAATGTGTAGCAGAAATCAATTCTGGGACTCATTCGCTGTGTGATCTGGGACAAGTCCGTTACTCATCCTCTCTGAATGGCTATGTAAAATGGGGGAAATATCAACGTTATAGGGTAATCAAGAAAATTAAATATTATGAAAAGCTCATGCACATAGTAGATACTAAATAAATTTCACCTGTCTTCTCTTTCCTTTTCTGTCCTATAAGTGGGAGACCCAAGCTTCCAGAGTTATTTAAGAAATATGAAAATGTTCTTCTCTGGACATATATGGCTATGTAAACACCTATGGAATGAATTGAGGAAAAGTGGCCAGGGGATGCTCTGAAGTCCTTCTAGCTTTATCATGAGTTATGCCCAAAGATATCCACCCAGTTAGTAGGATGGTATACAAAAAGCCCCCTCACCTCATCAGTGTTCTAATTGGAAATTTAAAGCTTGTTTACTCTATTCTTTATCTCCTCAAACCCTCTACCCATCTATCAAATTAACTCTCCTCCCTTGTGTTAGTTATCTGTGTAGATGCCTTTCTTCCCGCCACACCCACCCCTAAGGCTAGAAGATCCCTGAGAACACGGACCACATCTTGATCTCCTCTGTATATTCCCTTCCCTTCCCATCCTTGAACATAGCCCAGTGACCTGGCGTGTGCTAAATGTTCAGTAAGTGGTGGTTGTGGTTCTGGTTGTGATTTATTATACGGCAGTCACAGACACACAGACACACACAGACACACACACAGACACACACACACGCATTCATTTGATACCTTTAGTAAGTTATAATCAAGAGAGATCTCAGACTTTAAGTTTGACCCTACTTGCTATTTCAAGTTATGATTATTCTTCTTTCTAAATACTTCTTAAACTTCTGCTATGGCCAAATGCAGACTATAGAGCCTTAGTCCCTACTTTCTACAGATTTTATAAAATATGCCCTCAACCAAGGATTCTAAACTTAATTTTTTTAAAGATCTTATTTATTTATTTGAGAGCAAGAGCAAGAGAGAGAGAAAGAGCATGAGTAGGGTGAGAAGCAGAGAGAGAAGCAGACTCCCCCCTGAGGAGGAAGCCTGACATGGGGCTCAATCCCAAGACTCTGGGATCATGACCCAGCCAAAGGCAGACACTCAACCAACTGAGCCACCCAGGTGCCCCAGGATTCCAAACTTTAATAATGTCCTCCCAAGTCTAAAAATTCATGTACTAAAGTGGGAGTTAAGAATTCTGTAGAACAAGGCACGCCTGGGTGGCTCAGTCGGTTAAGCATCTGCCTTCAGCTGAGGTCCTGATCTCAGTGTCCTGGGATTGAGACCCAGGTCAGGATCCCTGCTCAGCATGGACTCTGCTCTCCGCCATCCTGCTCCTTCTCTCTCTGTCTCTCTCTCTCAAATAAATTAAATCTTAAAAAAGAAGAATTTTGTAGAATGAGACTGAAATAGAAACACAGATCAAAAAATAAATTGACAAAATCAGTCCAGTTAAGAAAATAACAATAGCAACTATCATTTATTAGATGTTACCATATGCCAGGCATGGTGCTAAATGCTATTACTTATTATCCTGATTTAATCCTCACAGTAACTATAGCATGTGGGAATAATTTATTAAGGAAACTAAGGTTCAGACCTCCTCAGTCTATTTCTCTTATATACACACACACACTTTTTTTTCCCTTGGAAACATTTAGACCCCTATAATCCCACAGATAACTCCCAATTTAACAGTTACAATTATTGTAAAAACAGAAATAACCAAACAATGCCTAGGCAAGGTTTCTCCACGGATACTCCATAATGTCATACAACTTGAAATAATAACATTTTGATTCATTGCATTTACAAAACATCTTTCATCCAAGAAATAAAATGTGATTTCTTAATACAGCTTCATCAGTCTTCCTAACACCGGAGGTAGAGAGATGAAAAGTTTAATCATCCTGATTTTACAGAAGGAGAAAGCCACAATATTTAGGAAAGGCCTTGACTTGGCAGTGGGACTTAAATTCAGTAATTATGGCCTAGCAACACCATGTGGCTTAGTAAGCTCAGTTTAATAAACAATCATCCACCTAAGGCAAAGACTGATTCATGCTTTGAGAGTAACCAAGGAGAACGCAGATTTCATTCATTATGCCAACATCTGACTACCATTTGGTCTCATTAAAAGAAAAAGTCTGGGGGCGCCTGGGTGGCTCAGCCGGTTAAGCATCTGCCTTTGGCTCAGGTCATGATCCCAGGGTTCTGGGATTAAGTCCCACACTGGGCTCCCTGCTTAGCGGGGAGTCTGCTTCTCCCTTTGCCCCTCACCCCGCTCATACTCTCTCTCTCTCTCTCACCCTCTCTCTCAAATAAATAAAAATCTTAAAAAAAAAAAAAAGAAAAAAGAAAAATTCCGGCAATTTCTTTATTCCTCAGTTTACTCAATATTTTGTTTATCTGTAATTGTCACAGTGACTTGGGCTATTCGAAAATTACTTTTAAAAACATTTTAAAATTTAAATGTGGTGTTATTGTAACCCTGGTATGACACTTTAAGAGGGACACTGAGACATCTAAAGAAGAGGAAATGAGTGAGGGGACAAGAAATGATATGTCAGAGAGGCTTGAATGAGTTGGGAGAATTTAATTCAGAGACAAGACTTAGAGGGAATATAAATTTGTTTGTCCACTCATTCGTTCAAGCATTACTGACTATCTCCTATGTGCCAAGCATCACACTGGGAATTGGGAATTCAGTAATGAATATGCTACAGTCATCGCCCTCAAAGAGTAGAGAATCTACTGGGGGACAGAAGCGATTGTAACACAATGTGCTAAATGGCCACAGCAAAAGCAGGCACTAGGGCATCAGGGAAATTCATAGAGTAGGTACCTGGTATGGATTAGGAGTGGGCAACCATCAGAAGACGGTAACAGCTTGGTTCCTCAAAGATGACCAAGGTTGGCCAGACTGAAGATGAAGGAGGGAACAAAAAAAAGGAGGAAAGCAGGGAGGGCCAGGAGTAAGAGAAAACACGATCCACGGAGGGTACCATGCACTCATCAGCAAAGCTAGAATGTCAGGTAGGAAGGGGCAGAGTGGGCAGAAGGCTCCATGTCAGAGGCCGCTGCTCACCTGTAGCCCCAGTGATTTACAGAGCCTGAACTGCCTTGGCAGAGACGGGGCCGCTGGCCAGCGGACACACTCCAGTGGGACTGAGAGGGGACAGATGTAGGGACTGATAGATATGGCGCTGAGGGAGGCCCAGGAGGCAGTGAAAGATGCCTGACAAGTTAGCAACTGGGTGGGTGTGGGAGAATTTGCCGAGACAGGAAATCTACAAGAAGTTCGTTTGGAGGGAAAACGACGGGAAGAGCTACCTAGAAGAAGAAACAGCTCTGCTCGGAGGGCTAAACGAAATCTTTAGGAGTGGGGGCTAAAGGGAGACCCATTTCAGCTCATGACAAAGAATGTTTTAGGACAGAGCTCTGTGAAAATGGACAGGCTGCCAGGGCCCATAAAGTGCATTCATGCTGTAAGGGATATTCAGGAAAAGCCTGGATGACCACTTGGCAAGGGGTGGGGAATCGAGCACCAAAACAGAGCGGGATTAAATGGGTGCTTCTCCTCACAGCAGGGGGTCTTCTATAAACAGAGCTGGCCATGGCACTCTCCTGAAGGCCATCTGATGGCTCACCAATGCCAATGCACGCCGAGAAGAAAACTCAAACACAAGGCCCTGCCCATCTGGCTCCGGTCTACCTCCTTCTCTACTGTCACTCCAATGTTCTCCTCCCCCCTCTCCACAACCCCCCAACCAGCAGCCCTCCCTGGGTTCCAGCCAGACTGGCTTACTTATGAATCTGCTGAGTTCCTTTTCCACCGCAGGGCCTTCCCTGATGTTCTCCTCGCCCTCTGAAATGCCCTTTGCTGGCTCTTGATGTGGCTAGGCCCTTCTCACCCTTCAGGCCTTGAGAGAATGTCACTCTCCTCCCAAGAAGTCTACCCTGAGTATGCTGTCTAAATCTAAACATATTCCTGCCCAGTGTTCTCTCCCTTCAAAACCTGCTTGCTTCCCTCATAACACTAATTACAAAGTGTGATTGTCTGTATACTTGTTTGGGTTTCTTTTCTGTATGTCCATTAGATAGCAAGCTCTAGAGGATAAGGACCACATTGTATTTCTAGTGCACAGGACAGCCTCGACTAAATAGGTGGCACTCAATAAATACTTTTGATTAGTTATCAACATGGGACACAGAACATGGCCAACCTAGGGCAGCATACTAAAGTCTATGGTAGCTCTCTTTCAAAGTGCACTCCTCCCAAAGTGCATTCCACCCAGTCACTACGGGAGGAAACCACCAACACTAGCTGGGAGGCTGTCGCATCCCTAAGGAAAGATGCTGCAACAAAAGGCTAAGAACTACTAGATCAAACAGTCTTCAAATTTCTGTCCAACCCCCAAATTTTATGAATATACACAGTAATTCTTTAAAAACCAAGCTAATTTATTCATGCTGTTAAAGCTAAATCTCAGAAAACTGAAAAGTTATCCTTGCCCCTTCTCTGCCTGACCATTTTTTTCAACTCTATCCTGCTTTTTCTACCACGATGAAACGGGACCTAAGACACCAGATAAAGACCTTGTTTTTCCTCAAGGCTCAGGGTGAGTCTGTCTGAATAACAACTTTTCTGAAAGTAGTAGAAAAAATTAAATGACGAGCCTTCCTTGAGCTGAGTGTAACAAGTGACCTCAGCCCAGTGCCTCCACTCTGGGGCCATGGCTCACAGGCCCAACAAGTGTGAGGAGAGAAGCTGCAAAGTACCGCATGGCAGAGCCAAGCCCTAGAATGAAGACTCAGAGACCTACCTCTCGAGCCCACAGGACAGAGGAGCCTCTGGTGAATTCCCAGGCTAAGTGTATTTTAAGACAGAATAAATTGCTTTAGAAGGAAACACACTTTAAAAGTCACGTGTTCACAGCAGGAAAGCTGGTCAGTAGACAGACTGACACTATAGTAAAGTAGTCGAGGAAGTGACTTTTGGGGGTGGGAGACAGGAGAGTAAAAGGAGTCAGACTTTAAATTACCTACAGGAAAGCCCTCTGGCAAAAGATCCAAGACTCTGGGCTAAGGAGGGGTAGGGAAGGAAGAGAAGAAACCCAGACTACATCCCAGCCAATAAAAGGCAATACTGGTTACAGCCGTAAACCAGAGAAGGCACAGAATGGAAGGGCGGCTGGATGCTGGCTTTTCAGTCACCAGCAGGAATCCTCACACCCAGGGTATCACCTCCACGGTGTCATCTTCAAATACGGTCATGGGTCATGTGATGTTTACCAGCTGAATAAGCGCATGGATAACCAAAAGGACCCAGAATTCTATCGGCTTAAGCAGGCCACCCCTTCTACCTGAGGATGTGATAATTTGGAAGTAAGTTTTCAGGCCTGTCAGAACAACACTTTGAAAGGCTCTCAAGTCTTTAGTATCCCATGCCAGTGTGGCGCACTGCTAGCATGAATTAATGAAGATTATCTTCCCTCTATAGATAGCTTCAATCTTCGGTAAGACCAAAGATACAAAAAGAGCAACGTGACTGGTCAATCTAAATTCCACTACTTCACTCTTTCCTTGCCTCTTTCTGGTGAAGATGTCAGGGGATAACGATACTGCCAAAAGATGGGCAAGCAAGAAAAAAATAATGAGCATTACACAATTTATGAACCAGATCATCAAGGCATGAAAGGCACTGAAGTCAATGGCACTGAATTTTCTGTATAATTTGGAGACCGAAGGAATACCTTCCACAGACCAACACTGATAGTTTAAAATGTCTCATTCCATCTTCCTCAGTGAGGCCCTTTCTCTCTAGTCAACACGTAGCTATGGTTACCCAACTGGTCAAATTTCTTCTCAGCCACATACACATTCGCCTGGTCTTACAGAAATGAGGGGTCATCCCACAGGCCTCTTCCGAACCCCCAACTCTGTAAATAAGCATGCCTATGGGTACACTTCACTAGCTTGCCCTCACCTATTGCTTGGAAGTGAGTCGGAGACTGCTGGGCTGCCGTATTGAGAGGGTCCAGCCCGGGTATTCACCTGCAAGGAAAGAAAGAATCTCGATCAGTCTTGTGTTCTGAGGACACAGTTCCAATTAACCTATAATTTGCCACAAATTTCTCATTTCACTATGAAGGTTAATTAGCTTGTTGCTAGATAGACCCACGGTCGGAGTCTATTCAGTATATAGGTTACAGAACTGTACAACTCGTATATTACATAACACGCTTTTCCTGTCATTATTCCAATACTTAAACAGCATTGAAAAAAGGAGAGATAAATAGGAAAATTTCAATTCACTGTCCAGAACTGAATTCAATTCACTGTTTTGTTTTGTTTCATATACAAAACAGTATGTTCAAAAAAGAACATTAAGAATATAACCAGAGGTTAGTGGTAAGCCTCAAGTTTTCGTATCCTTCCAGCTCCAAAGCCAAACAGAACACTGTAGCACGTTTCTTATTCACTGAAAAACGAGGTCCAAATAATTATAAAATGCTTGAATCTAATACAATAGCCAGCTTTTCCTTCACATGTAAAGCCATAAGCAGAAATCCAGAATTCAAATGACACAGGACAAGGAAAAGACATTAAATAGATACATGTTTCTAGCACAAATATGTTAAAAGACGAGGAGGGAATTCTGTGTGTGAGATGCTTATGTGCTAAATTAATCACTGAAATGAAGTCTATTTTCATTCAAATAAATCGTTGTGGACACCAGTACCTAGAATCATCCTGAAGAAATGGACCAACAAAAAATTAAAAATAATAAAAAAAATATGGCACCAAACCCCTTCTATCCAAATGTGTACACATACTAAGCAAATACTACAGATGAATCCCCCTCCACATCCCGTTTAAAAAAAAAAAGAATCGCTTGTCAGAGCTTGAGAAAGTGCAGTTTTATTTGACATTTCAATAAGTGGAACACAGCATTACAAATCCATCTAACTTTACTGAAACAATTATTGAAATTCGTACCTTCAGGCCATGTATGTTCCGTTCCCCAGGAGGCTTGCAGGCTGAAACAGTAATTGACTAAATTGTAGAACACATCAGGGCCATTTACAAATTTGCTCAAAATGAATCGTTTAAAAAGAAATGAGGGTGACACCAAAATTAGCAGAGAGAAATGATTGAAAAGTGGCTCCCAAGACCCAAAGTGGGAATTATGAACCAGGGTTTTTAACTTGCAGGAGTGAGCATTTATAAATGCAAAGAGCTTTCTGACACCACCTCATATAAATTCCAATTTCTGCTTAAAACATATAAAAATCAAGTTAACTGAGCTAAAATGATTAGATTCCTTTCATAATTCAAATTTCTGCAATCTTTCCTCAACTCTATTACATTGTATATCTGCTTATCACTTAAACTACTTTGAAAATAGCTAGGGTTTTTGGAGGGGGGTGGGAGGTAGTAGAAGTCTTTTAATGACAGAAAGATGGTTAGAGATTTTAAATTGGATATTCAAGTTTGAATACCAGTTTGCACAGCAATAACTAGTCAAATTTAGTACAGAGATATCACTAATATCACTAATTTTACTACGTTTTTTTCACAAATCTTGACATCTTCTAATATTTAAGTCTAAAGATAAAACGGTGCCTGGAAAAATAATATTAATTTCCTGACACCACCCTGAGTTACAGGGTAGTACTTTTCCAATTCAGCAAATGCTTCTTCATCGTGTGTTAAAAATACAAATGTATCCTGCCCATTTTATAGGCTGCTTCCATCTGAAAACTACAGTGCCCTACAGATTGTATGTCAATTGTGATTGATTGTTTGGGGAAGAATATATTTGATTTTTTTCTCCTCTCTCAGATGTACATGTATTCTTCCTCTGTTTCTGACAACAAGAAACAAAACTGTTTAATAATGAGAAGATGTGGGTAAAAATTACAAGGCATATCAGTTGCTTTAATTTTGTATATTTTGAGTATATTTAAATTTATCATTATTTTCCTAGAAAATACATCTAAACCTTAACAAAAAACTTTTATTTTCCCTAAAATACATTAAAATTAGGACTCCAAATCTTCTTTCTGTAAAATGGAAATTAACTTTTTGAACAAAATCAAAGTCACATACATTTGATGCCTGGTCCTTGAGGGACCATTAATACTTCCTAAGACAACACTTCAGAGTATTTCCACTTAAGTACCCAGTACATTCATAAACTTCATTTAATAAAAAAGTGGCTAACTAAGGAATTAGAGCTAGGCATCAACTCTTACCTCCTACCTTAACATCTGCCTCATTACTCAATTGGCTTCTCAAACCTTTATGGCTGGAAATTGAAACAATATTCAAAAAGCTCAGTAACCTCGCATTTCCTAAAGTTATGAAGTCAGAAGTTAAATAAAGCTAATAAATTTTCATACTTATTAATATGTAACGTATCTTTTAACTACAGAGAGCACAGCCATCAGCTGGGAGTTAGCATCCAAGGCAAATGTCCTACCTGGAATGAGGAGAAGTCCTGATGTTGGAACAAAATTATTTCTCACTTGTTCCGTCTAGAGATTCTTCTCAGCATGGGGCCTGACCAAAGGAACTAAGGTCTGGGGGCCTCTAACCAACTAGGTATTAACCCAGGCAACCTGCCAATATGTCTATCTATATCCTGTATAAGTTTGCATAATCTCATTTATCTCATACATAAAATATCGGTAAGTAAGCAAAAAGCAAGACTACAAAAAAACTAAAAAGAGTAATACAGGGGCGCCTGGGTGGGTCAGTCCGTTGAGCATCCGACTCTTGATTTGGGCTCAAGTCATGATCTCGGGGTGTGAGATCAAGCCCAGCATCCACATCTGACTCCGTGCTCAGCGGAGAGTCTGCTTCTCTCCCTCGTCCCCTGCCCCTCCCCCACTCACTCATGCATGTGCATGCTCTCTCTCTCTCTCCCTCTAAAATAAATAAATAAATCTTTAAAAATGAATAAATAAATAAATAAAATTAAAATAGTTGTACAATAACATCCAAGAAACCACGGGGGGGGGGGCTTAGTCTCATATTTAAAAAAATTCAAGTCTGGCGTGAAAGAACTTTATTTAATAATTTATTGGAGCCTAACAGGTCTGTGTTAGGACTACATGTGACAATCAGATCTCATATACCGTCTTCTTTCAAGGATCTTCTCCCTACACTATACTGTTCTCTACACTTCTACCAACCCCTCCAGACTACCCCTGAGCACACTCCATGAATATTTTCATTTATATGCCCTTCTACTTTAAGCAAATTATAATTTAAACAAAATTCTTCCTCAAAAGGTATACTAACCACTTATAGGCTGTTGTGGATTCTGAAGTTACTTAACCTCTCTGAACCTGCATATTCTCATCTTTACAATGGAATCAATAATGCTTAATAGGCAGAAATGTCAGGAGAATGAGAAATGATAACAGTTAAAGCAATATTAATGCCTACAGAGCAGATGTCTAAAAACGGTCATTACTGCCATGAGAGGCAGCACAATGGTGCAGACAAGACTGCAAAGGACTGCTCACAAAATTTAAAAACAAAAACAAAAACAAAAACGACTTGGGAAGATTTTTGGATGAAGAGAAGTAAATCTTTTACTGGGGCTGGGAGGGGGGAACAGAGGAGAACCACAAAGATTCACAGCATCAGAGCTATAATTTTCCAGGTCACTGTATTAGAGTCTGCTACAACAGAGTTATGGTGTCAAATAGGGAAACAATGGATTAAAATTTTCAGCTGGCAAAAAAAAAAAAAAAGTAAGTATTCTTTGTGGAGAAACAATTTTGAAACTTGCCCAAATTCTCCCATCATTGAAGATAACAAGAAATGATCTGGCCAAATGCGCAGAAATGGCAACATTTGCCTTTCTTTTTTTCTTTCTCTATTTTAGTGTTTAGTCTGCAGACACAACAGAATTGGATTAACATAATTTTTGTTTCAGACACACTATCAATGGCCCAATTTTATTTACTTACTTAGGTCTTTAATACATTATTGTTAATAATGTACTAAGTACTCCCAATCCCACTGCCCACCTTAGTGCTAGAAAGGCATTACTCTTGAACCCAGACCTTCTTGTGGGCTAGCCGAATTAGCTGCCCTTGGAGACTTGATCAGCGTAAATAAGAGTCTACTGGTTAATTGAGCCACTCAACTTCAGAGAGTTACAGGTTATGAAAGTCTAGAATGTTTAATTGAAAAACCCATACCACGATTATTTGTACAGTATCCGTTAACAAAGGTAAGTTTAACTTTTAATTATTTCAATTAAGTTATTTCTAGAGAAGTTATAATATTTCCTTATCTACTCCATCAGTTAGAAAATATGAATTCCAAGTGGGGCAATGTCTAGTGAGGGAAAGACTTAACGGTTTATATTACATGGTTAATTAAGTTGTTCTTTTTTTACTATTCTTCAAATTTTGAGGGAACATTTATGTACGGTTGATCAATCGTGTCTGATACAATGCTAGTTCTGCCCACCTAAAAGGGAAAAGGAACATTATTTGACTAGGTGATTCACCAAAACTTACCCTCACCAGCTAATATTTTTGGAGACTTAACAATTAAAGTCGCATTTATGAAGATTCTCCATCATCTGGAAAATGCCACCCCCCAAAACCAAGCACCAAACACTATCAATTCTCCCCTAAAACCCTACAGTAAATCTTTGCTTCTGTACCAGCTGAAAGCTTTCTCCTCAACAGCAGCTTTGGCTCTCATCATGAGCCACAATTTATAAATATCCAAAATTAAAGTCATTCATTTGCCTTGGTTTAGAAACCATGTGGACCCCCAAAGAGTTCTTTAAGCCAATGTAAGTATGTACTTCGAAAACAAAAAACAATCTAGTTAGTTTAATTTACTCTAGTAAATTAGATATTTTATCTGCCATAACTATAATATAGCCTGCAATCCCCATGATAATGAATACTTCTTTTGTTTTTTCAAATTAAGAGCTAAACATCATGTTATGTGCATTTAAACCTTTGGAAAACATAACTGTTGATGAAACAGTTTACTGAAATAATCATTGTTGATTAGAATTTGTTCAACATTACCTCTTGGAAATATCTGCAGAGGCTCTATTAACTGTCCATTTACTTGCTGTTCCATTACTGTGGAATAATACTGCAAAGAGATTATAGAAAGAGATTACTCAGTAATGTATGAATACTGGAACAGACACTTATGGGATGGGTTGTTTAATTCATAGTACTTTTGTAAATTGCTGGTATATACATATCAGCCTTGAGAATACTTTTTCCTACTTGCACATAAAAATGACTATAATGAATAATCAGGACTGAAAGTCCAGTATAATGTTACCCTCCACATTGTCATTTATCTTTAAAAGTAAAAATGTTGATTAGGAACTTAGTATTTAATCTCGAGAAATATTTTGAAAATGACATGTATTAAAAATGACAAAGCTTTTTAGTGGAAATTTCTCAAATTGCCTCTTGTTCTTTTCTCTGGAAGACATCTCGCATTTAGCTTGGACCTATGTGCCAGGTAGTAGATCAAACATTATACATATTTGTGTATAAAATGTACAGATAATGGAAATCTAAATCATAGAGACTGTGGAACAAGCAAACAAGATATGATCCATCCAAAGATGACATGATTAATATGATAAAAAGCTCAGTTTTAAGCAAATATCTTTTATGTTTCACTTTTATAAACATGTTAGTATAGAGCAAATGTCATTTTAAAATTCTGAACACAAAAAATAAGTTCCAAATGAAAAGGCTTTTATACTCCTTCATAAACACAAATTCATTCGCCAGGTCGTGTTATGGTCTGACACCCATTTGTCCTTAATAGCCTAAATTAATAAATCTAAGTGGTAAACATAACCTGGAGATGGATTTTGTGCCCTCACTTCTTTTAACCCTTGACAAACAACAAAGTGATGCTCTAGGTGGAAAAATATCAATGATGAAAACCACCAATGTTGTGTTTTGAGGCATTATAACACACAGAGCAGAACTCTCCTTTAATTCTTGCTATTTCTATATTTAAAACACACAAACATATTATGTAACTGCCACCTTTTGGAAATTCTTCCTTGATAATCATTATTTGCTAACATTCCAAAAAAGTCTTTTTTAGAAGATACAAACATCTTCCTAACGCTTTTATGCATATTAATATTATTACAAAATCAAGGGTTTGTTTGTTTTTAGAAATAAAAGGGAGCTATGTAATTCTACATCATCTTGGGAATCACAAGTTTAACAATCTAAGGCTCTTTACCCTAAAAACAAATCAGGTGCGTTTTTGATAGCTGTTGATGGATACAAGTGTACTGGCTGTCCAAGGGCTGCCAAACTGTAAAGGAAACTGATCCTCTCCTTCTGTGCATGTAGAAATTTATATACATACAGCATAAACATGTGTGACACACGCTCTGGAACACATACTAAGCCTAATGTCTTTCAGGAGACCATATTCCTTAAAACCACAGAAATAAACCGCTCGCCATTACTCAAACAGTGATGACAAGTAAATGAAATATCCATCATGTAGGCTGTCAACCTTTTGGGACAGCAATAACTGTTAACAAGTAGTCTGGAAAAATTGTCCGAAAATGACTTGTCCTCGGCACACAAGTATTTGAGGTTTCCATGGAAAATTAAGATGCCAGTGGCTATTTGGAACATTGCTCAGGTATTCTTTTTAATGGGAAATTTGCCGGTTATTGATCCACAGCATGTACCCCCTTGGTTCTGGAAGGCTGCAAGCAACTTTCCAATCAGTGGCTGTCAAAAAAATTACTGCCTTTTTATACTGATACAAGACAACAGCAATGGTAGTGTTCTCCTATAGTTAATGCTTTTCTTTAATTAACTGCTACGTACAATAGGTTAGTCATTTCAGTTACTATTTCACTACAGTCCTAGAAACCAAAACAAATAAAATATCCTTATGCTTTATCTAACAAATTAATTACAGAGTTGTCTGAAACTGGTGCTTGGGGTCAAGTTTGAAAACAAATAACCTCAAATGTAAAGGGTCAGAACAGGTGCAATGCATTTTTTCCTACTATAAAACCTTGCATGCATGAAATTGACCTGTTTTCCAACTTTATTTATTTACCTCGCTAAATAAATAAATAAATAAATATGGTTTCCCTTTCATTTCAGATCTGTGCCAAATCAACTGGCAAACTATATATGCTTTTATAAACATTGTACACATTTTTTAGCCATCTATAACCGTCTCTTTATGCTATCATTAACACGGTCACAGTAATAATATGAAGTGTGCCGCTTGCCAGTATCTCTAAAGCAAGTAGTTAGCATTTGTTTTTTGCTTTCTCCAATTCTTCCAAATCCAAGGGACATTTTTTTTCCTGCTGAAATACCGGGCTTGATCTCTGTCTGTATTACCAGACAATCTTGGGATAAAGTAATTCTGCATCAGAAACACACTGCAAGGGATGGTAATTAATAAGCCCACGGCTTGGGCCCACTCTAGGCAAGTGACTCAGGAGCAGGCCAGCTGAGGGCTGGCAGAGGGCTGGCTGGCTGCCAGTGAGGCACCAGACCCAGGAGCTCGGGCTGCCGCACATGTAGCGCTCTCTGAGGAATAAGGATACAGCGCGGAGCCACATATCCTTCCTGGCACAGAGCAGTCCTGACAGGCCATGGCCCGTGTCACCCGTGGAGACAAGTCAGGAACTTGGGGCGTTAGAGGACCCCAGTGTGCAAGCTGGAGGACTGGCGGTTCCCCAGCACACAAGCTCAGCGAGGAAACACTGGCTGTCCCTCAGGCTACTCCTGTAAAATGAAGGTGCTACACGGTAAGAAGAGCACCAGGAGACTCACGGGAGGGACCGAAGCTCGCCCCAAAGCCACAGAGCAAGCTGCTTCTAGATCTAGGTAGTCTCTCAGCGTTTTTAGAAATTCTCCCTTTAGACAGAGTCTTTCCAATTTTGCTCTAAATCGTGATCAAATAAGCAATAGTGAATTCCACGAGCCCGAAACAAACTGAAGAAAACAAACAAACAAAAACCTCAATCTTGTATGCCAAGACGCTTAACATGGCTTGGACACAAAAGTGACAAAGTGACCATGATAACATTAATGAGGCCATAATCTGAAGCTATCCAAATAACTGCCCAAATGCAATCTCTATAAACCTATCCTGGCTTTTACTATCCCTCACACAGAGCCCTGCACATAGTAGGTGTTTATAACTATTTACTGACAGAAATGGGGCCGACTTCTGATTCTGCTACCTATTACATAGCCAGTCATTGACCCTCACCGAGCCCCCGTTTCCTCCAAATGAGAGTAAAGCGAGCTAGTCTATTATACAGGGTGGCCGTGAAATCCACCTGCAGCAACAGTGTTTGTGAAGGCACTTTGTAAACTGTAATGCATTACTGGTGGTTGAAAAATTAAAAAGTGAGCCTCCTATCACTAAAACAACAGCACTTTCTGAATAGAAGTCTTCCCACATTTCAAAATACAAAAATAGTTAGGTACAAAAAGTACAAACTATTGTGCTCACACTGAATACATCAGCAGCAGTTATAAAATGTGTTTTCCACTGGTATTCCTGGCAGAATCCGTTACATACAGTAATTGCAGCAATAATCAATAAGCTAACTGAGTAAAAGATTAATCAGTTTTGTGATTGCTAATGGAATCTCCAGTACCAGACTCAGATTAGTTTCAGAGTCCCTCTGAGATGTTCTTCAAAATCCTTAAACAATTTTAATAAGGATGTGACAAAGTTTAGTACAGTTATCCAAAAATCTAATTAATTTGAAACAGAGGGCCATATTCAACGAGGGGATAGCAAGTACAATTCTTGGCTTGTTTTGTTTGCAACTTTATCAAACAGTGTTCCCATTTGTTATGAACCTAATTCTAATTCTAACAGCACAATTCAATCAATAATTACAACATTTTTTTCTTCATGGAAATCTGCCACATAAAAAACTTGAGTTCTAAAACAGCACAGTTCAATTTTACAAGGTGCAAGTTCTCTGTTAAGAGAGAGTGAAAAGAGAGATGGAGAGAGAGATACACACACATATACACGACCACTTATTGACTACCTACTGTGTACTAGGCTCCCTACCAGCTATTTATGTTTATTCATTTAATTTCTCACAACCCTATCCTGTTCTGCAAGTGTCATTCACAGATGAAGCCAATGGTTTATCAGTGAACCTAAATAAATAAATAAATAAATAAATAAATAAATAAATAAATAATAAATACTTCTTTGATTCTAGTCCATGTACTCAGAACATGAAATGTATGTTTACTGTTTAAGAGTCAAAAGGTAAGTTATGTCTTATTTCTCAGACCTCAAAACGTTTGCATAAACCAGACTACTGGGCAGCCTGTGAGCTGGTGGGAGCGTGGCTTCTTCAGTCATACCCTGTGTGGTTTAGGCCACATTGCCATCCTTCACAGCCCAGGGATGCATGGCACCGCACTGATGGCTGACCTCTCCCTCCTTCTTTGGCACCCAGCTCTGGTTTTCCTCCTCCCTCTCTGACCACTCTGAGCAGTTTCCTATAAATGGTTCTTTCCCCACCCCTCCTTTAAATGTTGGAGCTCCCCATGGTTTTTCATCAACCTTCTCTTCTTATTTTATACTCTCCTTGAGTTAACTTCAGCCACTTCAAAGGTTTCAATTACCAGAGGAGTCATTGAGACTAATTAGGAGCTGATGAATCACAAATCTTTATTTCCAGCCCAGATTTCTCTCCTAAGATTCGGAACATACTCAACTGGTTGTCCAGAGGCCCCTCATATTCAACAAGTCTCTACCTCTCATACCCCTCCCTCATACCCTAGACTCATCTTCCGCCACCTGGCCTCACTGTCTCAGGGAATGACATCACAATGACCTAGTTTCCCAAGCCAGAAAGCTGGAAGGAAGCCAAGCCCCCTCTGTTTCCTTCTTTCCCACACTCAATCAATCACCAGTTTTATTAACTCTACATCTTTCCAGCTTCTCAATTCCTTCAAGCTAGGGCCCTCCATAATCTAGTCTACCTTCCTTCCCAACCTCGTCTCATACCCTCTCCTGCCTCCCTGACCATGGCACACTGAACCACAGGGAGCTCCTCCTGAATGCACCAGTCGTCCTTACACCAGAGCTCTGACAGAGCTCTCTCTGCCTAAAACATCCTTCCCGTCCTTTGTCCTACCTTACTCCATTTAGACACTACTCTCTTCAGGAAGCCTTCTCTGTCCCCAAAGCTACATCAGGTGCTCCTTCTTATGCTCACAGAGCACCTAATGTTTAAGCATTTTATAGCATTTATCACTCTGCCTGGTAATTATGAGTTTTCATATCCTCCCACACTGAACACTGATGGCTTCTTTGTTAATCTCCCTGAGTGGACCATGGGCTCCTTGAAAGAACGAACAATATGTTCACTGTACCTGCGCCACCCAGCACAGCACTTGGCCATCCCATAAATATTTAACTGTATAAAACTGCTGTACCAATAAGTGAGCACATCAGTGCGTGAGTGATCTCAGGTCCTAACTCTATGACCTTGAGAAAGGCATGCAATTTGTACCTCGGTAGTCTCAGCTATAAAAATGGGGAATATAGGGACACCTGGGTGGCTTATAGGTTAACTGACTCTAGATTTCAGCTCAGGTCTTGATCTCAGGGTCGTGAGTTCAAGCCCTACACTGGGCACGGAGCCTACTTAAAAAAAAAAAAAAAATGGGGAAAATGCCTACCTTGCTCACCTCATAAAGGTATTAAGAAGATCAAAATCAAAAGAGCTGGTATATAGGAGACCTTCCATAAAGTACTTGAAAAAAAATCTTGCAATAGGGCACAGGGCTATGAATCTCCCACTTCCATGCAACATTACATCAAAGAGAAGGGTTTACAACAATAGGGTAATATAGAAACCCCTAAATAAGATCACTTTTAGACCAAATACAGAGGTAGAATATAACTGTTTATCAAGACTCAGTATCCCCTCCCATTCCCTCAATTATTACAGTACTAAAAACAATAAAGTAATTAAAAGGGTATTATAAGGAACATTGTCTGTTTTTCTTCTGGAAGTTCATCAAGGGCAGGGGCCCTGTCTTGTGTATTTTATTTTATTATCTTCTATGGCAGAGGTATTAAACTGGAGTCTATATGAGTCTTAGGAGAGCCTTCAAATTCCTGAAATTACATGTGAAACATTGCATTGTGTGAATTTTCTGGGGAAAGAATAAACAGCTTTCCTCACCTTTTCAAAAAGACCTGTGTCCCTAAAAACCTAAGACATCACTGCTCTACAGTGCCCAGCATTGGCCCTTACACACAATAGTGCTCCACAAATATTTAAGGGAAGGAGGCAGGTAAGAGCTGATGGAAACAAGGTAACTACTCTCATTGCTCATACCTTCTAATTGACGCTGGCAAGTCTTACATATCAAACTGCATCAAATCAGGTTTATTTATTATTCTTCTATACACATAACAGGACAGTTTCCTAAACCTCTCCTTAACATGCCTCCTAACAGACTTAGTACAGTGTTTCAACTTATAAGGAAAACGCATGCTGGTTTTTTCCTACTAATGGTGAAATTTTTAAATTCCTGCTCAGTCAATATTGCAAGCATACCCCATTATAAGAAGCCCAGTCAGTAATTACAGCAATAATCAATAAACTAACCAACTATTTGCAGTCCATAGTTAATTTACTAGTTTTCCCAGTGAAGAACCCAACAATCTAAACTCTGTTAAATGGCTCCAAATTCAATTAGAACACTGCTTAATGTGTCCTCAGTTATGCGTTCTTTCAATTATTTCTTATACTTTCCAATGAGAGGCTTTGCTTCTATGATGCTGACCTCTTAGGACACACACAACTGCTCCAGTAGTCAAAAATAACATATAAAGCAAATCTATTTTGAATACCAAATTAATATCTGCATTTACTTAGCTGGTTTCAGATTCCCTCACTTCTCAAATAACTCACTGCCTCTGCCTTGAGGTACTACGGTGTGCACATGCTCTTCCTTGAATGTCTCTAGACCAAGGATCCAAATATGGTCATGGATTGATTACATGATGAGAAAGAAAAATCACAGTGAAAAGTCTTCCACTGAAAAGGTCAACAGGGAACAACCCTGGGGCCTGTTTATGGGCTAATGTTATTGGATAGATGTATTTATTAATGATTTGGAAGTGAAAAAGACAGTAAGTTGGCCATGCTTAACGGTAACACTATTTGTTTTGGATAGGAAAACTATAAAGGGCGTTAGGGAGCTCCAGATGGTCTTAATACAGGTTTGGGCAGCCAATGGCAGATGAACTTTAACTTGGCTAAGTTTAAGGTAATGTGTGTTGGCAGAAGGGGTTTAAATTTGTATTCAGCAATGGGTCCAAAGCTTGTAGGCTCCTCTTGGCTGACGTTTTCAGAGCCATCACCATGGTTAGCTTGGGGCAGTGTCTACACTGACCTTGCATCTGATTTCTAGGCTGCAGCAATTCTGTTATACTTCTAAAGGAGAAGTTTAAATATAGTAGTCCCCCCTTATCCGTGGTTTTCCTTTCCATGGCTTCAGTTAACCGTGGTCAAAAGCAGTCTGGAAACAAATGATCCTCCTTCTGACATGTCAATAGTAGGTCAATAGTAGCCTAACACTAGGTCACAATGCCTACGTCACTCACCTCACTTCATTTCTTACAGGCATTTTATCAGCTTTCAGCATCACAAGAAGGGTACAAAAAGGTATTTTGAGAGAGAGAGAGACCACATTCACGTTATTTTCACTGTGGTTATAATTGTTCTATCTTATTATTAGTTATCATTGTTAATCACCTGCTGTGCCTAATTTATAAATAAAACTTTACCACAGGCATGTATGTACAGGAAAACACATGGCATATATAGGGCTCGGTACCATCCATGGTTGCAGGCATGCACTGGGGGGAATCCTGGAACTTATTCCCCACAGGATATGGGGGACTGCTGCAGTAGCTTCAGAGAACCTGTCACTTAAATAAAATAGGACCCTCGGGCCATGCAGAGAGCAGGCCAAATGTGACATTCCCTTATACTCTATTTAGCCATTTCCAATAGTGCTTGATAAAGATTCAACCTACCACTCAACTTCTACTAAGAAATGAATAAATAAAAAGGCAGTGTGGAAAGAATAAAGAACATATAAGTAATAGAGAAACATATATATGGAAAGAAGCAACTTGTTTTGAAATTTTCTATTACTTCAATTTATGCCTTTTTGGACATATTTCCTAGGTTGATAATTTACTGAATTTCTCTAACTTTACTGTATTGCAGTATATTTATATTCACCTTTCAGATATATGTAGAAAATACCCCTCTCGTTTTCAATAAGACTGGCCTACGAGAACAGAGGTTCATTAAGAGCTGCCAACACGTGGCTATCAACTTTATGCCCCACAGCAATCCTCCTGCCGGAGGCCCAACATTTCCCTGCAGCCCACATCTCCTCTGAAGACGAGCTCCTAGCCGTTGTCCCTACAGGGCTAACTGAGGTACCACATGGTTCTACTGTCTCATGCTAACTGCCTCCACGTAGGACCCCAGAGGAACCAGCCTCCAGGCTACACTGCGCCCTCCACAGAGATGGAGCTGAACCGGAAGCACAGCCATGTTAATGACAGAAGGCTGGTGGTGCAAAGCACCCCACAGCGCCCTGGTGTCCCTTGCCTGAGGCCTGCTTGTGCTTGTCTTTTCCTTTGCTTCCAGGAGTCACAACATAAACACCCTGCTCTGAGGCAAACTTCAGTACGCTTCTGCTCCTCACAAGCAAAGATGCTCAAAGATATTTCACAACGGGGGCTGACTACGGGGCTACCACATTTTTGTCATGATTTGACGGGCATCCAAATGTCCCAGGCAACACAGAGAAGGTTTTATTCTTTGACTAGGATGAGAAAAAAAACCAAAAACTTTACTTACAGCTTAGAGCATGTGATTATTTGAGTAAAAAAAAGGGAAAGAGAGTAAGTTCCAAACTCATTTCAGCTCACCTCTCCTTGTGCCATTTCCCCACCTTGCCAGGAGAACATACTGCATTATCAGTTATTCAAGTGAACTGCACTGAGCTGACGATGCCACATGCAAAGGAAGTTCAAAGTCGAACCTGGCTTTTAGAGTCGTATCTGGCTCTTGATTTTGGGTCAGATGATGATCTCAGAGTCCTGAGATCCGGCCCGGCGTCACGCTCCACACTTAGCACGAAGTCTGCTAGAGATTCTCTCCTTCTCCCTCTCTCTTTGCCCCTCCCTTCAGTCACAGGCTCTCTGTTTCTTAAATAAATAAATAAATAAATAAAATATTTAAAATTTCAAAAACCCACAAAGTATTTTTTTTTATTTATTTATTTGACAGAGAGATCACAAGCAGGCAGACAGAGAGGAGGAAGCAGGCTCCCCGCTGAGCAGAGAGCCCGATGTGGGGCTCGATCCCAGGACCCTGAGATCATGACCTGAGCCAAAGGCAGAGGCTTTAACCCACTGAGCCACCCAGGCACCCCAGTATTTTTTACATTCTTATTCACACTCAGGTACACTAACATTCTAGTAAATAGCATTCCTTTTTGATATCAGGAAAAAAGTAGTATTTGCAAAGCTTCCTCAGCAGGACCTCAATAGACGCCAAAACAAAACCATCATTTCAAACCACCAGAAGTAAAGAGACTGGGGGGTCAAACGATGTGGGACCATGTCCAGGCTTTCCCATTCATTGGCAACGTGACCTCTAACTGAATCTGCCCTCTGAGGGCCTCAGTTTCCTTATTTATAAAATGAAACAGCTGGACAAGACTTCTAAGGCTCCCTTCCAACTCTACTTGAGCAACTGTATGATTTTAGAGGCAATCTCCAGGTTATGTATACTACGATAAAGCTAATCATATCCCAATTTACAAGGTTCTACAGAGGTCAAGGAGTATTTTCCCTCATGATACCCAACATGTAAAAAGGTACACTACGGTCAAGTATACCAAAGGGAATACTTACACTCCACTAAAACACAAGGTCTCTGCCATAATGGGAGGCATTACAGTTAAATTCATCCCATACTCTTCTGGCAACGTGGAAAAATGGTATAAAGGCAGAGAATGGGCAAAATGAAGAAAATTATTCTTGTTAATACTGTGCTCCACTCACACAAGCCTCTCAGTATCGAGAGAACCAGGTGTAATAAATCCTGTACTAGACACAGGATTTAGCAGAAAAAAATTATGAATCCATTTACAAAAGCAAGATGTACTGCTGAGTTTCTTAATGAAAGGTCACCCAAAAGCCGAGGTTAACATTAAAATAACCCCTCCTATAACTGGGTCTCAGTGATAGATAGAGCTTCTGATGAATCAATAACCAAGGCCTAGCACTGTTGTTTGGTGCTGAAAGGAAATGAAGCCAGCACTGCCAGACAACGAATACAAAAAGACAGAAGGAGAAAGACGACACACCATCTTTAATCTTCCCAGAAAATGAGAGGGGGAAACAAGAACATCAACAGAAATGTAAACTATATTAAGGGAATATTTAACAGGGTCCTTTAAATAATTAGCAACGATCAGGTATTTAGTTTTCAGAATATGTAGGTTGGGTGTACTTTTTTTTTTTTTTTAATAAAACATTTCAGATTCTAATTAAAAAAATACTTTATGGAGGAATTAAAAAGATACAATAGTGTCAGAGGAAAAGCCATGATCCCAGAAGTGGAATATTCTAACAACATAACTTATAAGAAACTATGCTATAAAAACAGATTGTTGATTAACACAAACTCATAACAAAACGCAGAGAGCGATCACAATGGTGCTGTAATAACACTTGGCTGCTGGATTCTCTCAATACATTAAATATCTCCTTGGAGACCAAATTACTTTACATTTTCTTAAAAGACAATTTATTATAGCTTTGTTTTCTTCTCATTATCTCTTAAAAATACATCTAATGAAGAAAAGAATACAACTTCTAAATAACTTACATAAAACGGTACTAATGTGTGACAACAGACTTTGGTTTAATATGTTGGTTATTATTTAACAGCACACGACAACTTATTGTCATGACAAATCCTTTCGACGACGCGATACTCCACGTGTCACATGTACCAAAAACCACTGTATGCCATTATGATGGCACACATAAAATTAACAGCCTAAGGCTGCTAGCAATTTAAATAATTGATAAGTTTTCAATTAAAAAGGCAACATTTTCAGGTCTAATATGAAAATCTATTTAAATTACTGATAAAAACTTATGCTTCTGTTGGCCCAAAGCCAGAAAATGCTTGCATTCAAGGGGGAAAAAGTAATTCTGCAAGTTCCAACTCAGGCGTTGCAAATTTTCTTCCCAATTTTATGCAGAGATCCAGGCTGTTTATTCATTTAACCTTTGTAATCAATGGAAAAGAATGATTATGGGATTTCCAGTAAAAGTGTCTCTAGTTTTGCTTTCCCCATATGGATTTTAAAGAAATAATAAGGGGACTGCAAATTTAATAAATTTGCAGAAACTAATGAGAAACTCAGATGCTTTTTACAGTAAATACAGGGTTACCTGTCAGAATCTCATTATCTTCCCCACCCATCAACCAGATCCTGGATTCAAAAAGTTTTCAGTCAAAATGAACCTAAAAAATAAAGACCATGCAGGTTTTTCACAATAGATCAGCAGCTGAAGGCTATCAACCAAAATTCTATTGTGAGATTAGGTCCCAAAGGTTCTCCTTATGGCAAAACTGGAACCCGGCGGAATTTTAATCGTGAGAACCAAGACAGATCAGGGGTGTCTAGGTGGCTCAGTCAGATAGACATCTACCTTTGGCTCAGGTCATGATCCCAGGGTCCTGGGATAGAAGCCCTGCTTCTTCCTCTCCCTCTGCCCCTCCCCCCCCCACCCCACTCGTGCTTTCTCTCTCTCTCAAATAAATAAAATTAAATAAAATTTTAAAAAAAAGAACCAAGACAGAGCAAAATGACAGCCAACCAATTTTATGTGTGCATTTTGAGGAAGAGTTCCCCCTACTCTTTACTTCTTAAATGTTTATTCAGACCTGACTCTACATAAACAAAGGGTTTGTTTTGTTTAAGATAGTCCTATGACAGTAGGACTATCTTAACAGATAAAAGAGGAAAAAGAAATCCATTTAGGCTCTAAATGACTTAAAGCTTGTTATCTCTCTCAGGGATATTTTCATTTAAAAAGATTTGCTCGAACATTCAGAATCAGAGTGATTTGAATCAGTTAAAATTCTCTGGGGACTTCAGGTTCCCATCTATAAATATTTAAGTGAATTAATGAGAAAACCTGGACCTGATCAGCCAGACCACAATGCATGGACCACTGCCAATTCATAATAAAGGCTTCACCATCCATTGCAAATTGATAAAAGTAAAGAGTATCAGTTCACTATGTGGTACACCTTAAACTAATAATAACATTGTATGTCGATTGTACTTCAGTTCTTAAAAATGAGGGGAAAAAAAGAATGTAGTGAGTTTTACATAAAACTAAACTTACTCACTTTATTTTTTTAAATTTTTTAGTTTCCACGCCCAACGTGGGGCTCGAACCCAAGATCAACAGTTGCACACTCCACTGACTGAGCCAGCCAGGTACTCCTAAATCTACTCACTCTAATGGTCACCTTTACTTTTGAGATTATGTACTGCCCATCATTTTTAATCTTTAAATGACTCTCACTGTTTTTCCTTGTTAGTAAAATAATGGTTAACAGTAGGTAATTTTTACTATTTATTTATTTTATTAACATGTTTATTTGGCAAAATAGAATGTTACAATTCCTATGTCCTCCAATCTAAAAGTGAAAATTGACTAATTCATGAAACCCACAGATTTGGGGATCAATGAGCTAGAAGATTTCTTTTCAGACTAAAAGGTGGCCCTCTCAAAAATCTCAGAAACTTGTAAGTTTAAAGACAATTACATAACTCTTCTTTTTTTTTTTTTTTAAAGATTTTATTTATTTATTTGTCAGAGAGAGATCACAAGTAGGCAGAGAGGCAGGCAGAGGGAGAAGCAGGCTCCCTGTCGAGCAAGGAGCCGGATGTGGGACTCGATCCCAGGACCCTGGGATCATGACCTGAGCCGAAGGCAGCCGCTTAACCAACTGAGCCACCCAGGCGTCCCAATTACATAACTCTTAATGTATTTTCCTACAACACAAAAATAAACACTGCATTGGAAAAAATAAGCATAAATCATAAGGAATATATACTACAGCTATCTCAACTAAGGTACTACATACACACAAATCATCCAGAACGTAATAATGGTGACGACATAGACAGTTCCCCATACTAATGTGCAAGGAGGTGGATGGGAGAGAAACAGCATAAAACCGGCTTTCATATCAGGAGAGGCTGAACTTCAACTCCACGCTCACACTCACACTAGCCCTAAGACTCTGGCATATCTCTTAGCCATTGCTTCCTCATCTAATACATGGGGATGATAATATCTACCTCACCGAGTCATTATTAAAACCATAGAAAATCAAATATCTTTTGTATCTAATATATATATATATATATATATATATAGTAGGCACTTAGAAACAGAAATGATTATTATCACTATGATGACATGTATAACATTTCTCAAAAAGGACAATTTGTCAGAACTTCCCAAAAGCATGTTTTTGAAAGTGTGTGGCTATGTCAGAGACATGATAAAAGTACAGTAACGTCAGTAATGTACTCTCTGCAGTGGATGTGTGTTGAAAACTAGAACCCATCTCTGTATGTGTGTGTGTGTGTGTGTGTTTTCTAAAAATAAGCAGGTCACATTCCCAGGAGAGTTAGCCAATCTATCAATACTAGTGCTAGACCTTTCAGCAGACAATTCTCCTCTGCCTTTCAAGGTACTGATGAGCCCTGCTCTAAATTCTCAGAGCACAAAGACTCTCAAATAAGTTAATGGGAAGTCAATGGGAAATTGACTTTTCCTACTCTGTGCTGGTCTGAATGCAACGCTCTGTTAATCATGCCATCCTTCTTGTTCTCTTTCCTCCTACCCTAAATTAAAACTATTGGCGGAAACCCTTACAGATATTTTACAGTTTTCATTACAATGAAACAATATTCTGGTGGAAGTTGAGGTCCATCAAAACCTTACAACCTCACTGTTGGCTAGGAATGGAGTCTCCCGGACAAGCGAGGGCCCTGATACCATCATTTCCACCACTATACCACTTTGCATTTGTATAGAACTTTTAACTTTGCAAAGGTCTCTCACATCTATTATCCCATTTGATCATACAATGACCCTGTGCAGTAGAAAGGAGGAGTATTATTACCCATGATTGACAGAAGTGGCAGTGATAGCCAAAAAGGTTAAATGATCTGCCTAAGGCCAGCAAGCCAGAGGACAGCCGTGGTCTGATCTGAGTTCAGTGCTCTCACTCTCTCTCTACCGGGCCACTAGAAAAGGTTTTGTAAACAGATTACAAACTCGGATAAAAGAAAGTAAAATGAGTAAGAGGAAATAAAACACAGTAAGAGGCCAGCACAAATCAGGGCTCAGGGAAGCTGTGCCTCTTCATCACAGTTGGATTTGTCAGGCTTAGTATTAAAGTTTTAGGTGTGTACCCTTTTGTCTTATCTTGCTTATCTACTTCAGTCCCAGACAAACGCTAAGGCAAATTTCACTGAAATTTGCAACACAAAAGAAAAGTCATTTCAGGATATATTCAAATCACTCTGATTCAGTAAGTAACCCGATAGTTCATTTCAGGGTGGAAGAAAAGGGGGGTGGTTAGTGCATAAAATAACTGACAGTACATTTTTAAATCGTGTATCCATACTAAGCCTGCAGCTACATTATAACTATAGTCTGTTTGGAAGGGTGAAAGAGATCTCCAGTTGAAAGTAGATTTTGAAAAATTTTTTAGAGCCCAGGGGTTCATTTTTAATGAGCCGTTACTTTAAGTACTGCATAAAAAATACAGGAAATTGATAGTCCATTTAGTCTGCACCATACCTAATGCAAAAGTCATTAAGATGCATTATTCTTAATGTTCATGATATGATAAGTGTCTTTTGAAAAGAACGTCCTTAACTTTAACGTGTAAGGAAATCCTTGAAACCCTTATGCATCCTACAGAAGAATGTTATGGTAGCTGTGATTTACTTTTATATCTTCACCATGCGAGAAACAGTGCCCATGATTACATTAACACATTGCAATAGTTCTCATTTGTGATAGACTTACATAGGACAGCATGGCCTTCATTTCTTCATCGCTCCTCACTGTAATTCGGTCACCATCTTCATCTTCATCTGTTTCAAAGGCAACATATTGAGAGTGATGAGATTTGCAGTTTTTAAATGCACAAAAACCACGTCAGCTGGGAACGTAACACAACTGCTTTTCACAACGTGAGAGCCAAATCTTCAACACCATATTTTTGAGGACATTGAGGTTATTGGTTTGTTTGCTTGGGGTTTTTGTTGTTCAGAATATGAGCAGTCTCGATAAAGAGCCAAAAATTTCAGGGACAGCTGAAAATTAAAATACTGCTTACGTCAAGCCTGACGTGTATCTAGGTTAACGTGTCACTGGAGTGTGAATAAACAGGTTTGGTGTGAAGAATGCTACACACTGAAGGAGGCCAGCCTTGTTCTACCATCAGTACTTTCCTTCTTTCCCACACAGCACCCTATCCCTTATCTGTCCAGTCTTCCTCTCTCCCGGGCGAGCTATCCTGTCACAATGACGTGATAAAAATGGCCCACATGTACTGAACACGACTACACACAAAGCGCCATGATTCGTGCTTCATATACCACATCTCCTTAAAAATTGCACAAGGATCCTATGATGTGGACAGTGTGATTTGATTATTATCATTCCCTTTTCACAGAAGAAGAATAGGGAGCCTATAGAAGGTTAACTTGCAAAGCAACTCTTAACACAGTTAACCCCATAACCCATTCTATCTGGTTAGATAGAACAGTTCCATTTCTGTGGGATACTCTGACTGTAACAAGCTTCAAATGGCTACTCATGCGATTTTGAAAAAATCTGATAGTCTTAAAACTGGAGGATTAGACTTTACAAAATACACAACCAGAATGCTCACGTTTGAATAAGTGCATCATCTCAAGCAGCCACATCCAGAAACTTACTTCCACGATGCTTCTCCTATTCAAAATAGTTTTGAAATACCTCTTTGAAAACTGCTTTAAGAACCCAAAGACAGACCACATGAAAGTATCAGATCTCATTTTTTTTTTGAAAAAAAAAAATTTTTTTTGAAGTACACTTTACACCCAACGTGGGGCTCGAAGTCACAATGTGGAGATCAAGAGTTACATGTTGTACCAACTGAGCCAGCCAGGGGATGACCCCATCGGATCTCATTTTTAGCCGAAAATGGAACTGCTTGCCTGGTCACTCACCTATGCTGTCAGGCACGACTCACAATGTCTTTTGTTTATTTCTAAATATTTAGTTAGCTATTTCATCCCTCTAAAAATAAAGATCAGCCTATGTGATAGATTCTAAATGTATGGTTGAAAGAAAAAGGCCAAAAACATTTTGAGCATTTTGTAGCATTGTGGGAAGAAGTACACAGCCTCCCAGGGGACAACTTGGAAGGGGCAGGCTCGCTCTCAATTTGTGCAGCTCTGATGCACGTGTTAAACAATCAGTGTTGTTATTTTATTTATTTATTTGTTTGTTTGTTTGTTTTTGTTCACTCTTGAGTATCTAACTGCTGATTTGATCAGATGCAGAGAACCTGATCCCAGGCCTGGAGAAATAGACAAATCTCAGGTCATGAAGAGAACAAGCTTACCTGACATGCTCTGGGGACTCTTACTGAAAATACAGGGGGAGTTCAGTCCAGCTCGTGGATCTTCGCCCACCACATCCCAGCAGCCCTCCCTCGCATCCAGCTGCAGTCCTGAAGATATCACCCTGCTCAGTGGCCAGGCCATGGAAACCCTAGGAGGGAGCTTGTATTCTCTCCTAATTAGCCCATTTCCGAGCAAAATGCTCCTTCCTTTTTCTCCCAGCAGCCAATAGCAATCTATCTGACAGCATGATAGAAACCAGCAGTTGAGCCAACCCTGCTCAGTGACCAAGCCAACTGCTCTCACTGGGGTTTCTCTCCAAAGCATTTGTTCCTGGATCATGGATCGTGGTTCACTCCCAAAGCGTTCCTGAACTCAATGCAAATCAGTATCATTAAGTCACACTATTTAAATAGCTATATAAATACGAGATGTCCAGAGTCACGACTGTACTATTCTACTAAGAGCAGCCTGTTCTCAGTATAAAAGGCACATAGTGGTCACTTTCAGTAACGAAGACAGCAGAGGCCTAAGAATATTACATATATAAGAGATTATATAGGAATTTAGCTCCTTCTTTCTTTCTTAGGTGTAGACACTATAAAGCTAAATTGGAGAAGAAAAAGAAATGCCATTCTAGTTTTGGAAACGAAGGGGAGTTTCTACATAAGTTCTAGAAACCAGTATTTTCGAGGTTAAGTCAAAAATTTTTTCTTACGGGGCGCCTGGGTGGCTCAGTGGGTTAAAGCCTCTGCCTTCGGCTCAGGTCATAATCTCAGGATCCTGGGATCAAGCCCTGCATGGGGCTCTCTACTCAGCGGGGAGCCTGCTTCCTCCTCTCTCTCTGCCTGTCTCTCTGCCCACTTGTGATCTCTCTCTGTCAAATAAATAAATAAAATCTTTAAAAAAAAGAAATTTTTTTTCTTACAAATGCAGGAAACAAAGAAAAAACAGATACAGTATGAAGGGATATAATGTTACACATTACCACACATGAAAACACTTCCCATTTTTGTTTGAAAAGCAAGTCAAATTCTCAGTTTAGATGTGGGCTACAATGATTTGTTCTTGATGAAGTCCTGAACTTGGTAAAATTTCCAGCCTGAATAAAGTAGCTTTTTGTAACTCTCATTTCTACACCAGCACTAGCTACAGAGACAGTGGCTAAAGAAATTGTTTATATTCAAATTTCAATATACACAAGACCTCAATAAGGTATCATTCACATGGGACAAGGAAGTGTTTGGAGTTTAATAAAACAGGTGAAAACCCTTTTTAGAATTTCTGAAGAGAGGGCACAGATTCCAGAAAAATAATTTAATCCACAGTTTCTCTCAATCAGGAACAACACAACAATAAGAAGAGTTCTCTAAGCTCTGGAAGCCAGAGCTTGAACCTTTAAGGTTTCTTAAAACAGAAGATTCTGGAATTCCATGAAATCTCTGAGGGATTATTTCAGGAAAAAAATAACAAATAAATAAAACAAAACACCTGTGCGGGAAGTCAGCTACCAGAATAATTTCTTGCGTAGCAGTTCCATGAAAAGCAACTATGAAACACCATAAGAATGCTTGGCTTTAAGTGCCAGAAAACTGAGGCCAAAAGGCCCGAATAGCCAACCTAAGGGTAAAGCGTTGGAGCTGTTCCATAAGGAGTCTGACTCCGAGAGAAAGATTTCGGTTAAGTTGAAGGAGGCATTCTAATAAAGCCTGGGGATAAAACCAGACTTACATGACACAGTGATTAATGGTTCTTATGGATTAGTAAAAGACTCCATTTTATGTAGGCATTGGTTTTCTTTACAAATTGCTCTTTGGGGGACTGATAGACTCTTTGCTATTTGTGATCAGTAGTTTTAATGAAGGCTCCTGTTCTTGTCAAAGAGGAAATTGAGTTGGAAAAGTAATCACACCTATGAGAAGACTGATGATTCTGGCCAAAACACAAAATCCAAGCTATCTATCCCTGTGATGGCAGTCAAACTATTTATTCGCCTTGACACTTAAGTGAGAATACACTTCTCTGTAAAGACAGTAAATTCCAAAGACATCCAGCTGGCCAACAGACACATGAAAAATGCCCACCATCATTCATCATCAGGGAAATGCAAATCAAAACCACAATGCGCTATCACCTCACACCTGTTAGAATGGCTATCATCGAAAAGACAAGAGATACCAACTGTTGGCAAGGATGTAGAGAAAAGGGAGCCCTTGTGCACTGCTGGTGGGAATGTAAACTGGTGCTGCCACTGTGGAAAATAGTACAGAGGTTCCTCAAAAAAATTAAAATAGAACTATCATGTGATCTAGCAATTCTATAGCATTTATCCAAAGGAAACCAAATCACTCTCTCTTTTTTTTTTCCCAAATCACTCTCTTAAAGAGATGTATGAACCTCTGTGTTCACTGCAGTATTAGTCACAGTAGTCAAGATATGGAAACTATTTAGGTGTCTACCAACAGATGAATGGCTAAAGATGTGGTATACATATACAATGGAATATTACTCGGCCATGAAAAAGAAAGACATATGCCATTTGCAACAACTTGGATGACCCCTTTGGAGGGCATTAGGCTAAGTAAAGTAAGTTAGAAAAAGACAAATACTGTATGATACTGCTTATATGTGAAATTTTAAAAAGCCAAACTTAAGGGCACCTGGGTGGTGCAGTTGGTCAAGCATCTGACTCTTGCTTTTGGCTAAAGTTGTGATCTCAAGGTCATGAGATCAAGCCCTGCATCAGGCTCTGTACTCAGTGCACAGAATCTGCTCAGGACTCTCTCTCTCTCCATCTGTCCCTTCCCCCTCTAAAATAAATAAATAATTTTTTTTTTTTTTAAAGCTAAATTTAGAGAAACAGAGTGTGATTATCAGGGGCTGGGGTGAGGGCAAATGGGAAGATTTTGCCGAAAGGTATAAATTTCTAGTTATAAGTATAACAAGGTCTGGGGATCTAATGTAGAGCATGGTGATTATAACTAATAACACTGTAACATACCTTTTTTAAAATTTATTTATCTGTCTTAGAGAGAGAGAGAGAGTACTTGCATGGGAAGGCAGAGAGTCTTAAGCAGACTCTGTGCTGAGCGTGGAGCTCGATGCAAGGCTCAATCCCATGACCCCTAGATCACGACCTGAGCTAAAACAAGACCAGAAGTTTAAAGGACTGTGCCACCCAGGTGCCCAACACTGTAACATATATCTGAATGTGGCTGAAAGTAAATCTTAAATGTTCTGACCACAAAAAAGAAATGGTAGGGATTCCTGGGTGGCTCAGTTGGTTAAGCAGCTGCCTTCGGCTCAGGTCATGATCCCAGGGTCCTGGGATTGAGTCCTGCATCGGGCTTCTTGCTCGGCAGGGAGCCTGCTTCTCCCTCTGCCTCTGCCTGCCTCTCTGCCTACTTGTGATCTCTCCCTCTGTCAAAAAAAAAAAAAAAAAAAAAAAGGTAATTATGTAACAGGATAGAGGTATTTGCTAATGCTATGGTGGAAATCAGTTTGGAATATATAACTGTATCAAATCAGCAGGTTGTACATCTCAAATTTACACAATGTTATATGTCAATTATATATCAATAAAGCTGTAAAAAATGTTTTAAAATAAAGACAACGAGAGACACCTGGGTGGCTTAGTCAGTTGAGCATCCAACGCCTGGTTTCAGCTCAGGTCATGATCTCAGAGTCTCGGGATCAAGCCCCAAGTCAGGGTCCATGCTCAGTGGGGAGTCTGCTTGAGATTCTTTCCCTCTCCCTCTGCCCCTCCCTCAACTCACTGGTGCTCTCCCTCCATCTCTCTCAAATAAATACATAAATAATCTTTAAAATAAAGACAATGAATTGATAGGTATTAGAAGCATTGAAGGATAAAGTAGAAAGACATACCAAGCAATTTAGTGTAACAATAATTTAAAATAGTTCTCCGTTGAAAGCTGGACACACACAGCCCTTCTAGCTGACTCTGGCTATTTGCTGGATTAGCTATAAAATGAACACTAAATGGAACTGCAAATCATAAAAACTTACTAAAGTGGCACAAAGAGTTGCAAGGTTAAAAATATGTTGTTGAAGAACACTAGAAAGTAGTGGTACTAAGTAAAGAGAAGTAGAGAAAATAATTTGAACTTTTTGTCTTATAGAGGTTCTTTACCATCTGACCAAAAAAGCATTACTAGATATGACCAAGGGGGGGGGGCAGTGTATGCAATAGATCTGATACACTGGTTCACAATGAGAATTCCAGACTTCTCTAGTTGCCTGGAGCATAGTAATATGATTTTCCAGCACATTAGGGAAGCAAAAGTAGAACCAGAAAGTCTATGTACTGGCTGGATTTTGTTAATGTCACTTAAAATGGAGGAAAAAATCCTAGCAAGATACCAAATAGAGTGCAGCAGATGGTAAACAAATATTATGAAGCAATCTTCACAAAATCTGCAGTGTGTCACAAATATACAAAATGGCAGAGTTTGGGAAAAGAGAATCATAACAGGCCATATGTTGTTAGCAATTTTATTTGAAGCAACATGCAATCCAGAAGAGAAACCAAGAGGAGGAACATAAAGGCCCAATAGAGGAGAGGCAGCCTCAGGTAAGGGGCGGTCAGAATGGCAAGCGCAGTGCCTATCAAGGTCAACAGCAGGCCACCGGCAGACGCCAGGGAGCTCTCAGCCACGCAGCACCCACTGCAGTGACAGGGCTCAAGTGGACTTTCAGGAGAAACAACCCAGCTTCAACAAAGAGCAACAGAAAGTTAAGGCAATATATTATATGTCATTTGTCACATTCCTTCAGTGCCAGGTGAGTCAATTAGAACTACAGCAAAGGCATTTTCCCAAGACAAGAGGAAAGAAATGCAAACACAACTGTGGAGGTTAGAAAGACATTCAACAAGAAATTATCAGAAAGGTTGTCAAGTTTATAGAGCCCTTCTCGGTGTGACATCTAAGATCTGGACAGGACCAGCAGTCCCAGCCTCTACGGCCAAATCTTCTCAGCCATGAATTTTCATTTTGCTCCATGTCCCTGCCTCCTGATCCCTTCCTCACTTCTTTGTTCCCTTCCTCTCTCCAACAAATATTTCAATGCCCACTATAGAAGCCTTGCCCTCTTGGGGCTTATACTCTAGCTGAGACAGACTGAAGGGGATGAGGCAGTGGGCCACACAGGTATCTGGGGAAAGGTGTTCCAGGCAGAAGGAACAGCTAATGCAAAGGCTTTTGGATTAATGCAAAGGTTGGGTGTAAAGATTACTTAAAAATAAAATCTTTTTAAAAAAAA
>CM052896.1:31459014-31677559 GCA_028534135.1 Potos flavus
TCAAGCTCCTTATAATTGATACAAAATAAAACAATAACATAGTAATCTCCTCCACCTTTCAAATTGACATTAACTAGGAAGTTTGCTAATAAAAAAAATACCCAGAGTTGGTGAGGGTAGAGAGAAATGGGCATTCTCAAACATTGTTGGTGGGAGTGTAAATTGGTTCTACCCTTTAGAGAGCAACATGGTAATAGCTATTAAAATGTAAAATAGGGGTACTCTTTGTCTCAGTAGTTCCAACTCCTGGGAATTTATCCTACAAATATATTTCCACAACGTTGAAAGATATAAGGCAATGCCGTTGACTGCAGCATTTTTTCTAATACTAAAAAACTGCTAACAACTTAAGATTGGTCTATCAATAGGTTAAATAAATTAAGCCATGGCCATAAAATTAGGGATAATGTAATCATCCAAAGCACTGAAGTTGATTTGTGCACGATGATGTTGGAAAGAGGTCCTATATAGGCCATAAGTGGGGGCTGGGGAAATTAGTTGCAGCATAGTGTGTATTACATCCAGAGAAAACTTCCATAAGGATACAGAAGAAACTGTTAAATAGTGAACTGGAGAAATGGGGACTTTTAGTTTTCCTTTAATTTTTACGCTGCTTAAATTCTTTTTCAAAATCATCTATACCTTCTTAATTAAAAAAGAAATCCAGGGCGCCTGGATGGCTCAGTGGGTTAAAGCCTCTGCTTTCGGCTCAGGTCATGATCTCAGAGTCCTGGGATCGAGTCCCACATCGGGCTCTCTGCTCAGCAGGGAGCCTGCTTCCCCCTCTATCTTCTCTGCCCGCCTCTCTGCCTACTTGTGACCTCTCTCTGTCAAATAAATAAATAAAATCTTAAAAAAAAAAAAAAAGGAAATCCAACACTAGATATTGGAAAGTATCATTATTTGCACTCTAATTATAAGGGGAAAAGGACTTAAAAGGGGTAAGATGAAAAAGGTTTAGAGCCATCAGGCTAAGAGGTGAATTCATCACAAATGGGCCTGCCTCCCCTCTTCCAGCCTAACTCTCCTCAGAAACACTATTCCCAGGAACAGAAACAGGAAAGAATAGAGTCACTGTAGACCCTCTGCCCCCTCTGGACAGAGGGCCTAGTCAAGTGTGGGAATCTGAATTTGGAGCCTGACTGGTCCACCACCAGTCAGTTTATATCCCTTGCCTGGGCAACAGCACAAATAATCCGAAAAAAGCAAATGATTTACTTGGCTTTAGGTCACATTAATTTTAAAATTCTCATCTGAATATGGACACACAACATTCCATTTTATTCAGCAAGGATGTTCCCATAAGGCACTAAGCTAAGCACTAAGAAGAGAATAAGAATGAAGTAAAACATGGTACCTGTCATCAAGTCATCCAAAATCTAGTGAGGAAGGGAAACACACACACAGCTCATCAGAAGGCGGGCCCAATGGGTTACCTGCCCTAGCAAAGGTGTGGAGAGAGATTAACCCTCTCTGGGTGGGGTCAGAGGCTCAGCCAATAGACGCACTTCTCAGAAATGAAGAATCTGTATGATGACCTGCCCCCCTCCTTTCCACTTATCAACTCATTTTCTTGGTAAATTTGACAACACCCTTTCTCTGGTTGCTTAATTCATATCACTATATACAACACCATCTCTTTTATAAAAGAAATTAACTCGTGTTATGTATACTTTTCAATATCAAATATATTACCATAAATACATCTTTGATCAAAGTTTTATTTATCTGGGAGTTGTTCCATCACAGCTATACACCACTGACATAGCTCCAAAAAGTCAGCAAATTAGCTCACAAACTACGTCTTTCCAAGTATTTCTTCTACATAGATTCCACTTATTAGTTCAGATCTTTGGGTCAGAACACAAGGTCATCCTAGAGCAATCATGAAAAAAGCCAGGCTAGGATTTTAATCTAAGCTAAGGAAACAAAGGACTGTTACTATTTTGTCTATGTTTTGGGGTTTTGTTTTTGTTTTCGGTTTTGCCTAGAATGGGTCAAGACACAGATGGGTATAGAGCTGCTATCTTCCTTTCAGTAAAGAAGGAGCAACATCTCTGAGAACTTAAACCTAGAAATTTAAGTATTTTTTTCTCTTAGTGTTAGATATACTTTTCAGTATTAAATATATTACCATAAATATTTCTTTGATTAAAGCTTTATTTATTCAAGAGTTATTCCATAAGCCATGAAAATCCATAAGCCATGTAAACTCCTAAGCCATGTAAACCCATAAGTCATGTAACACACTAAACACACTTCTTTTCTGCTACACTTATGAACAATCAGAGTAAGTGACTTCAAGAATGATTACAACTTGCAGAACAAGTGTCATAAGTGGCTGAGAGTGTATACGTGCTCTGGAGTCCACACGAGAAAGTTCACTTCCCCACTCACTAGACTTTGAGCAAGCTGCTCAGTGGAGATGTCCTTTCCTCAACTAAAATGGAGCTAATAACCATATGAGACTCTTAACCATAGCAAACCATCTGAAGGTTGCTGGAGAGGAGGGAGGCAGGAGGATGGGGTAACTGGGTGACGGGCATGAAGGAGGGCGCTGGACGGAATGAGCACTGGGTGTTCTATACAACTGACGAATCACTGACTTTACCTCTAAAACTAATAAGACACTGTATGTTAACTAACTGAACTTAAATAAAATTAAATTAAATTAAAAAAATAAAAACAAAACAGTCCTTCAAAGTACTTCATGGGGATCTTGTGAAGGTTAAATTAAACGAGATAACCATGGAATGTTCTTAGCACAGCACCTGGCAACAGTGACAGATGTTTACTATCAGCCTGTCCATGAAATCCTTGGCGCCACCAGAGACTTATTAAAAAGGGTCTGAAAAACTTGCAACACTAATATGTACTTCAGATACATGTATCATTTTTCAATAGTAAATAAAGTCCAGTGTGGTTAATAAAATACTAATTATTTTAAGAGTTCTACGCAAGGGCAAAAAAAAAAAAAAAAGAGTTCTACGCAAGTGACTTTTAAATACATGGAATGATTGTCAAAAATATTAAAATAATAGAGAAATATAGAAAGGAAAAAGTGTGCTCATTTAGCCAACCATTCCCCATTCTAACCCCCAAGTCCGCTTTCCAGGGGGAAACCACTGCAAGGCACTGTGGTGTGCACACTTTCAGATCCTTGTCTTTCAATACAGACACAAAGCAGGAAGGTACAGGTATTTTAGCTATTTTACAAAATGGGCTCATACCATACATACTATTTGTTTATTCAACAAAATATCATGGAAATCTTTCCAGGCCAATGCATAAAATCCTAACTCATTCTTTTTAGCTGCTGTTCAATTGGTTGCAGTTTCAGATAATGGATAACTTATTAATCCACTATTCTAGGCATTTAGCTTTCCTCTAATTTTCTCCTATTAAAAATAATTTCACAACGAATATTTTGTTTGAAGGGTATTCAACACAGGGGCAGGTACTTCTGCTGAACAGCTTCCTAGATGTGAAGCTGCTGAATCCACGGTTTTGCGCATTTTATATTTTGGTAATAAGTACTGCCAAATTGTCCTCCAAAGAGAACATAAATAAAAGAGAAGACACTGTACTCACTGTCATTAACCATCTCCTTAAAAACCAAGAACAACAAGTACACTATAATGTGGAGCATCCCTACATCTTCTCATGGAAAAGTGGCCCTCACTTTCAAAAGAAAAGATGGCAACCACAGCTAAAAATCCTACTCTATCCTTCTCCACACCAGAGCCCCTTTCTGTGAACTAAACTCTCATCTTAACATTCCTAGACCCTAACATCCCCTGCAATGACCTGGCTCATGTCAAAACTAGTTTTCTAATCCATCCTGCCCCTCCCAATCCCCAAGCCAACTGTGGGGCAGCGGGGGTGGATAGTAAGGAGGAGGGACTCAAGACCTGAAGGGCTCCTGTCATCATGTACCGGCCATGCCAAGCCCCACTAAAACAGAATCGTTCCAAGCAACGCTCACCTAAAAGCTCTACTCTGTTGCTGTTTTAAAGCAGCAATGGATTACAATCTCTTAATCAATAATCACTGGCCTACAGGTAGTTTACACGTTTCATTTTGTCCCACAATATTATTACAGTGAGGAGCAAGAGCAGATAAAGGTCATGTTGGTAATTAAAGCTATATTATAGAAATATGCACACCCAAGATATGATTAAATAAGAAAATATTACTCAGTTCAGTATCATCATTAAACTTGCATTAATTTATAAATATTTAAATGTACCATATGATGATCATAAATAATCTGTTTTTGTCAGTTTCTAAAGTAATGCAACCCATAAACCCTTTGAAAAATTACTGCAGAAAGAAACAGTCAAGAAAGTATACAAGCCAGACTTACATTCAAATGCTGTGGTTGTTGCTTCAGGCAGAACCTGGCCTATCACATCCTAAACAAAGAAAGAATAAAGAAACACAATTAGCCATCTTCTTTATTGCTAACATGTGGCAAATCCTAGAGGAAATATGAGAACCTGAAAAAGATTTTTGAAATGTTGGCATAAACTATAAAAACATTAGCTCATAATCACACTTAGCCCAGCAATGTAAGCCCAGGGTTTAAATCTCTATTTGGGGGTGTGGTGGGGGGCAGTTCTTTACCAAATCTACTCTGTATTAATATCATAATCTTTCACTCTTGATTCAACAGCATATACGCATTGTTTGTCCATTTAAAAAACACACACAGTTTGTTCTATGGAAGGCTGTGGAATATACTACCAACAGAAAGGTGCTCAGGAGTCAGACTAGGCTGGGTTTGAATCTCAGCTCTGTACTTAACTAGCTGTGTGACTGCAAACAAATTACTTAACCTCTCTGAGCCTCTATTTGATTATCCTCCAATATGGGTCTAGTAACACTCACAGAGGTAATGCAAGAATTAACTTAAATAATAAACATAAGTTAGCCTAGCACATTGTAGACAACAAATGTAGTTTCTGATATGTAACCAGCAACATCTCGCCTTGTATTCATAGTGCAAAGAGTTAAGAAACAAGTTTCTGTGATATATTATTCCAATGATGATATTAACCTATAATGCTACACGTGATACAAACAATTTTTACCAACCTTTACTCTTAAGCAACTGGAAAACATACATTTAATGACACCGGAACAGAGTTAATCTAGCCTTCAAAAAAATTTTGTCTAAGGTATATAATCTGATATCAATGTTTAAATGAACGCATAAAGTTGCAATCTTGAAAATCGGTCTACAGAGACAGCTTAGTTAAAGAGGCATGGAACATCTTCAAGAAATAGCCAGTTCTGGGAAAAGTGACCCTCCATTACATCCGGCCTAACCCAAATGGTCTGCAAACCTCACGGCTCTCGGGGAGCTCTGCCACAACGTCCCTCCTGGGCTCTGCCAGGAACTGGCACCACGCAGCTGGCTGACAAAGCCGCTTGCAGTAGTTCTCAGCAGGGAGCCCACAGCCCTTCCAAGCAGGGCACTGAGCAGAGTGGCGGCTGCAACTCCCTTCTAAAAGGCAGTTCTTTAGAAGCTTTTGCTGCAGTGGAAATTTGCATAATAGCCTTGCCTCTACAGTGCCTTTTTTTTTTCCTGAAAAATAAATCTGTGCATATAAAATTGATCAAAGAGAACTATTTGAGGCAGCCCTCGCTCATTAGAGCCAAAGGAGATGATTTTTTTCCTTCTGATTCTAGTCTTAGCCAAGGAAACATCAACTCTGAGGAAGTATTTCTAAAAAATTTTAGTGTTAAAGAAATTCTACACACTTGTAAGTAGAAAGTATTTATTGACAGGTAAATGGAAACTGTAGTGAGTATGGAATAAAGTATACAGGCAGCTAGTGTAACGCCTATGTGGACAAGAGCCAAACTACTAAGGCTGGACCGTGGCTCTGCCATTCAGTAGCTGAGTGACCGAGTCTCTCTGTGCCTCAGTTTCCTTCTGTGTAAACTGAGATCGTAACTGTACCTACCTCATAGGACTAAATGAGTTCATATTTATAAAGTGCTTAGAAGAGTGTCTAGCACATGGTAAGTGCCACATGAGTGTCTTAAATAAAATAAGTCACTGATGACTAGAACGTTACAAAGCTTACCTCACAACGAAACCCTAAATTTCAGCACCCAAGGACTGGTGGATGGTCATTCATTCACTTACATCATCCTTCCATAGCATTTACTGAGGATCTTTTCTAGCTAGTAGTGTAGTTAAAAAACAAGCTGGGGGACTCCACCCCTGACGCTCCAAGTTGCAGTAACCTCTGGTTACTTCAAGGGAACTCTGATCATCTCAATCTTGAGACATGAACTCTATAGTAACAGCAGACTAATTTAGGATACTTCCTACTTACAAATAACAGAACCCATCAAGCAGCAAATTTCTAATAACTAGCTGAAAACCAAGCCTGGCAGCAATGACATCCTTTGCCCATCAACATAAACAAGGAGCCCCACAGCTTTTATACCTAATGTGGGGAAAAGGAGAAAGAAAAAGCAAATTTGCTTGAGAGAATCATGAGAATCATGTGAACACAACCAACCATCTTGTTTTGTTAAAGCAAATAAAGTGGGGCTTATCATAATGCCAAAGGGCTAAAAAGCTTCAAAATTAGGTAATACCTACTGGTCATTTCTAAGCAGGGCACATTTAATAATTTTATGTATATTTTCCAGTTATATTTTAAGTGACTTATTCCTCCCCCCTCCCCAAAAACCCTGTCTTGGTCTCAACATAACATTTACTTAAAGAAGGTTTCAAAAGAAAACTTAAGTTTAAAATATCTTAATGGTGATCGTTTCTTGACCCTTTTCTTCTCTGTGCTTTTAATAAATCCATCAACTATATGATGGGCCAAGAGTATAATTAAGCATCTACAACATGCCAGGAGCAAAAAGATCACAAAGCTGTAGGCACAGAAGAATAAGGTTTAGGAAGACGCTGGTCTGGTCACAGAGATAAAGACAAACCTAAAAGAGTAACAAAACAGGGCACTCACAGTATGGTAAGAGCCAAACAAAAGACATAAATAGCCAGTAAGTATTTGCTAACTCAGGAGGCAGGAAAAAATCAAAAGCTCAGTTTAGAGAAAAATTTCACAGATGAGGGGAAATCTGAGCTGGGACTTGGGAGACAAGATTCAAACAGCAAGAGGAATAAGACGAACATTCTCTGCTCCCACTGTCTAGTTGAGATCTCCTGTGCAATCTTACCAAAACTGGAGGTTGTCTCTATAAGAAACAGAACACAGAAAGCTGAAAAACAGATCACCAAATGTCTCTGCCCTTGGAGACCAGCTAGGCCTACTTCACACTGCAGCCAGCCCCTAATTATTCAGACGCAGGACAAAGACCCAGAGAGGCCGAGTGTCTTCTCAAGGATCTCTCAGCTACTTGATGGAGCTGTGACAAGAGCCCTCAACCACAAGCCCATGTCCAAAACACACTCAGGTACAGTGACCACAGACCGCTTCTGGCTTCTGTGTCCGCTGCAGCCCAAAACAAGCTGTGTGACTTTAGCATTTTTCCCCTCTGGGGTTCATCCTCCTTCATTTGAAAACTGCGGTGGAGAGTTATACTAGATAAAGGGGATGCTTCCAGATTTCTCTGGGCTTTAAATTTTAAGGTTCTAAGCCAAAGATGAGGAGGTATCTGTTGGTTTTTTGCCAATTTCTTGAGGAAGAGATGAGGTGACCCTAGAGAAGAGATGACAGGTGTCCACCAGGATATGGGCGTGCAGTTCACAGAGCCTGCTCTCCGGAGCATAGGAAAGAGCACAGCACCCATTGCTAAGAGCCCTTCATCAGGCCTTCCTGACAAAGCACGCTCCACTTGGGCTTACCTGCGCATATGCATGTGTGAAGACACATGGCACTCTGAGCTCTAGGTGGTGGGGCTGTTTGTGCAAAGTTTACTTTAAGGCCAGTCAGCCTGGAGCCAAGGAACCACTGAGAGATGCTTGAGAAGCAAAAGACCCAGGCCCTGTCCGTTATGTTGTAACAACAATACTTACATAGCACTTGGTACATTCCAGATTGTTCTAAGTGCTCTATGTATATCAACTCCAGTAGTCCTCACACTCTATAAGGTGGGCACTATTTTTATCCCCCACCCTCCACTTTTTCTTTTCTTTTTTTTTTTCTTTTAACAGATGGAGAACTGAGACACAGACGACATTTGCCCCAGGTGAGTCTGGTAAGGCTTGCAATTTAAACCCAGGGAGTCTGGCCCAGAGTTTGTGTCTTTAAACATTGCACCATTCTATGTTAAATAATACCTCCTGTTATTTCAAACAAGCAAAGTGAAAGAAAGCTCACATTTTTCTCATTACAGGCAAGATCTCACTTAATCTTTGCAAGTCTTGAAGACAGGTATTGTCCCTATTTTACAAGTAAGGAAACTGAGGCTAAAAGAGACAGAGTGACTTGCCTAGTTAGTGGGATTGCTTGCAATGAAACCCATGTTTCTAGATTCGAAACCTAGCAGACTGGTCCACAAAACCAGAACTGCACCCATCTTCTTTGACACTCCCTTTGAAATATTTGAACAAATATTTTGGGATGCTAAAAAGCTTCAGAAACAGAGGGGAGACAGAAACACCCATCTCCTCCAGAAGTTTACCATTTTAGATGGGCACATAACCAAGACTAAGGTAGAGGAAAGGTGAAGTGGGGCTCTGAACGACAGGTAGGAGCTGGCCAGCTGAAGAAAGGGGCCGAGTGCAGATAGCCTGGAAGAACTCGAGGTTATTTCTATGTGCAGACAGCATCTACATGATGCTCCCAAGGGTGTGGAGAGAGATGGAGCTGGTGCCAAGTAGGCCTAGAGGGCCTAGGACTATACTAAAAAGTTTGGGCCTTGTCAGAAGGGAGGAAATCTATACGCATGTGAGTGTGTGAACTCCAGATGCAAAGAGAAGAGCATCATTTGGTGTACAAGATTGGAAGCTGCTGGCTCATTCCAGCTTTGGGACTCCTGGCCCAGACACCTGAAAATCTGTGATGTGCTGGGTGGTCAGTAACATCCAGAATTCAAAATGTAGGTACAGGAATCGAATTTTGATTGAGCCACCTAGGACTACCAAAAAAATCACATCAGATATCTCCCTCCTCCCAAGAACTTCTGCTCAGCCCCATCTTATCTTGCAGGTAAGCTGCACCATAGATTTGGTACCAGCCACATGCTTCTGGGTATGTTAGTTCTGCTTTTCACACCTCAATTATTCAATATATAAAATGGGCACAATGCACTCTGGCTATCTCAAATGTGTGCTAAAAGATGAGAAATGGCAGTGCACCATGTGGAAAAAAAATTACTAAGTAAGGAAATCTGAGTTCTGGTACCGACTCTCCCACTCACGAGCAACACAGCTTTGGACAAGCCATTCTGCCTAACTACTCCTCAGTAACTCTCTCGAAAAAGGTAAGAGGTCTCAAGAGGCCACTGCCAAGGTTACACTCTACTCTCACATCCCATGACTTTATTTGCAATATGTTCCAAGTATCCTGAGAGTAATGACACAGCATTGATTCCAAGACACATCTTTTCCCCCAAAGTTAGCATCTCTGAAATTGGGCTACTTTCCAATGTGCACCAGGTCACAGTTTAAAGGGCAGTATTTTTTCTTTCTGAGTAGTACCTAAAATAGTATCTTAAAACCAAGGACACCTTAGGTTTGTTGAAACATGGTAAATTCAAGCTGCTTAGTTTCCCTTTCCCCGGTAGTCACCAAGTTCAGGGAACTCAGTAGAAAGGCATGGCTGGAATCCGGCCAGGGACATTCCGAAAAACACTTGGGGAAAAAACTTCTAGACTCAGCTTTTTGCATCCACTTGGTTGCTTCTGTGTGTATGTCCCAGTCCAGGCCGTGAGCTCCTTGAGGGCAGGGGTTCAATCTGATTCATCTCTATTTCCCCAGGGCCCCGCACAATTGCCAGATTTCAGTCCATCCAATTAATCAATGACTGCCGTTGAAGCAATAAAACTGCCCTCACAGGAGGCCACCAATGGCCACCTCCACTAGCTCGGGCCACCAGGCTCAGATTCAGTGGTTACGGCGCTGACTACCCCACAGATCCCTGCGCCCTCCTCAATGGGATTTGGAGACTGAGATTACCACTCACCAGCACATCCCTGAAGAGTAACTGCGGCCCGGAGTGCACTGTCCAGTCCACCGCGCCCCTATTTGGAATCTTGATACGAATCACCAGCACCTGGTTCTCCATGGCATGGAAGGGGCCAAGGGCCAGCCACAGCATTACAGGTTACAGGGGCTCACATCCTGGGGTAGGAGGTACCCACTGGATCCCGGTCAAGCGAGGGCTCCAAGAGGTGACAAAGGGAGCCAGGGGAAGAGGACGGAGGGCCGGTGGGAGTAAAGAGAGGAGGGGTGGTCTGGAGGGAGCCCCCAGGCACCGAGCCAGACCCAGGCTGTATGGGGTCGGGGCTGCCTCCCTTTGAGCGTGGACGGGGCAGGAGGCAGGGGCCGGTAGAAACTAGCGGAGACTAGAAGGTTCTGGAGTTGGAAAACTGGGCGAAACGGGATCGTGAAGCTCTCTGCCCTCTATGTGGGTGCGAGGAGACGACCCCGTTTTAGGGAGGCAGAGCGGCAGGTGTCCACTCCTCCTTAGTGGAGAGTGGAGGGTCCCCGACTAGAGGGGACTCAGTCGGGGGCTGTTTGGAAGGAGCCCCGCGGCCTCCAGAGCACGCGAAAGCTGAGGAGGGCCTTCCGCCGCAGGACCCGGGAGCGAGTCCTGTTCCCCACCGCGAGTCAGAGGGCGCGACGCGCACAGGCTCAACCCCGGCCGCCCCGGGCCGAACGTTCCGGCTGCGGCGACAGCGGCGGCGGCAGGAGGAGGAAGGCGCGGCGAGGGTACTGTTACTCCGGAACCAAAACGCACGGCACCGGAACCCCGGGAGCCGGCGAGAGGGACCCGCCTCCCGCGGCGCCATGTTGGAAGAGGGCAGCTCCCGGCCAGCCCCGCCCCCACGGCCCGGCGGGCGGGACCCGAGGAGTGCGCGCAACGGGCGGGGACGACCGTGAGGGCCGAGAGGGCTTGCCCACGCGGGAGATTCGTCGCTCTGTGGCCCGCCGTGGCGACCTCGTTAAAGGCATCAAGTCAGCAAGAGCAAGGCAAGAACTCAAAAAGTGCTTCTCTTTTTCTCTTCCTTCTTCCACGCCACAGATGCAGAAGGTCGTCTTCCTCTCACATTAGCAAAGAGTGTATGAATTCTTTTTGTTTTACCCCACAGTTGCCCTGAAATAGCAAACAGCTCTCTGTTCAAAAGCAACAGTTAAAAAAAAAAAAAAAAAATCAGGCAAGAGTTAACCTGCTAAGGGACAGCTGCATAAGTGGCATCCTGTTCTCTTATTAAGTCGTTGCAGAAAATATCGGATCTCGTCCATAAATTTTCAACTACATAGCAATGTTTGCGCAATCGATGATATCTCAGGCAGTAGCAATAACCCTGGGTTGTTTTTAAATGCCTTGTTAACCTCCGATTTTAAAACGCACAATTGTGGTGATCTGTGGTGCTTAAATAAAAGTTTGTTTGCAAATTCTAACCTGCAGGTTGGTCCATAATCTGCTAATAAAGGTGCACATGTTGCTTTATATTTGGGTGCTGAATTTTTTTTTTATTTTAAAATTCTATTTATTTGTCAGAGAGAGAGAATGACAGAGCACAAGCAGGGGGAGCAGCTGGCAGAGGGAGAGGCAGGCTTCCTGCTGAGCAAGGAGCCCGACATGGGATTCGATCCTAGACTCTGGGATCATGACCTGAGCCAAAGGCAGTCGCTTAACCGGCTGAGCCACCCAGGCGTCCCTGCGTGCTGAATTTTGTAAAAATTCGGTGGGAGAGGAGCGACATTTTCCCCCTAACACTCAGATAGTTTATTCACTTGAGAGAAAAAAATAATTTAAATGTTGATTAATTTCAGTATAATACCAAAAAATTTTGTGCATATTTTTCTCTGCCTTTCTTTTATATTTAATTTGAAAGTCCGTGTAGGAGATAAATTATCTTTTTTTAGTTATTGTAGATTAATAACTTAGGTAGAAATTCATTTAATCAGATGCTCCAGATATTCTGAAATTGCCCTTAGTCCCCTGTAAACAGTGTGCCCAAGGTCCCCATGTACGTTTCATTGAAAGTTCATTTCCTATTATTTGAGAAAATAGACCACAAAACTAGAGATTTTCTATGAACCTATCATTTGTTAAATGGCTTTTTAATTCATAGTTCTATGGGGAAAACCAACTCAATTTGTATTTCAATTCTTCTAGATAGGTATATACCCAGAAGTGGAATTGCTGGATCATATAGTAATTCTCTTTTTAATATTTTGAGGAACCACCATACTGTTTTCCACAATGACTGCACGTTCCCACCAGCAATGCACGAAGGTTCCAATATCTCCACATGTTCACCAACACTTGTTATCTTTTGTATTTTTGATGTTAGCCATCCTATTGGATGTTAGGTGGTATCTCACTGTGGTTTCAGTGTGCATTTCCCTAGTGATTAGTGATGTTGAGCATCTTCTTGTATGCCTGTTGGCCATTTATATATCTTTGGGGAACTATCTATTTGGTTCCTTTGCTCATTTTTTAAAAAAGATTTATTTGTTTGAGAGAGAGAGATCATGAGCAGGAGGGGCATAGGGAGAGGGAGAGAGAATCTCAAGCAGAGTCCATGCTGAGTGCTGAGCGCAGAACCCAACTCAGGGCTCTGTCTCACAGCCCTGAGATCATGACCCCAGCCAAAACCAAGAGTTGGACACTTAACTGCACCACCTGGGCTCCCCCTTTGCCCAGTCTTAAAGAGGGTTATTTATGGTTGTTGTTGTAAAGTGATTTTTTTTTTAAGGAGGAATATACATTTTGTTACTGTAAATCACAGAGGTTTTCTTTCATCTCTTTTTACCTTGCTCTCAATCTTGAATTCTTAACCCAGAGTCTGACCACTTCCTACCACTTCACAGATGCTACCCCAGTCCAAACTTTCATTGCACGTGTGTCCTAACCTTCTGTTTCAACCTTTGCCACTATTCTATTCTCAACCCAGTTGCCAAGATTAGATCAAGTCACTCCTTTGGTTAAAATTCTCCAGATGGCTTCCTAACTTGTGCAGGGTAAAAACTAAAGTCCCTACACATTCTGCTCCCTTTCTGGACCCTACACTTTCTGGACCCTCAAACCTCATTTCCTACGACTCTCCTTCATTCACTCCTTCATTCACACCAGTCTCCTTCTCACTGTTCCTTGAACACATCAGGCATTCCACCTCAGCGCCTTTGCATTTGCCATTCCCCCTGTCAGGATTGCTCTTAGCCCTGGTATCCAGATGGCTCACTGCCTCACATTCTGCAGGTCTCTTTTGGTGGTGGTGGTGTTTTATTACCAAAAACAGCTTTTTTTTTTTTTTTTTTTTTTAGCTTTCTGACTCTGCTTGTGTCTTCAACACTTTCACAATGATTTTCTGCTCCTTGTTAAGGAAAGCAAGTTTGACTGTTTCTCAAACACACTTAGCAGACATGGAAGCACCACAGGCCCTGCTGACATGTTTTTCTGTTTTAGACAAGAGAACCTTTAGGTCTCACAGCACGAACTCCTCGAAGTCAGCTTGGGCATACGCTATATGTGGATTTGGGTGCTTTCCCAACCTTGTTGTAAATGATTCTATTACCAGGGGTTCAGAACAATCTGCTTTTGTTGGAGGCTGTATTGTAGGACAGCCTGTGACGGTATGTTAAACACTGGACCATTCCGAACGCCTATAGACACCCTCCCCAGAAGAGCACATTCTGTAGGTCTCGACTTAAATGTCACCTTCTGGCTGCAGCCTTCCTTTTACAAATTACAAACCAGCCTCGAACCTACTCCACCCATAGATAACAAGATCCTAGCACTTATCACTAATATATCATGGGTTTCACTCATTTATCTGTCTCTCCACTAAACTATAAGGTAATGAGGGAGGGGAACTGTGTGTGTCTATATTCGCTGCCATGTCCCCAGCACCTAAAATAGTAGCTGGTACACAGCAGGCACTTTAATGACATCTGTTGAGTGAATGAATGGATTTTGAAGGCAAAGTGAATTGAGTAATAGGAATGCGCCTGCTGTGTGCATTTCTTGCCTGTCTTAAGCCTCACTTGCTCCTTTGCTTTGCCACCACCACCATCATTATGGACTCCCAATGAACTACAAATTTTATAGCAAATATTGATTCTCTCCTCTGCTTGAGAATTCCACTTATCTCCTTCAGGGCCTACTGTGGGCCTTTATATATATAACACTAAAATACTTGTTGATTAATTTTTATTTAAAAGAATATGACACGGGGTGCCTACATGGCTCAGTTAGTTAAGCGTCCCACTCCTGATTTCAGCTCAGACATTCTACAAAGTACCTGACAAGTCCCTTAAAACTGTTAAGGTTGGGGCGCCTGGGTGGCTCAGGTTGTTGGGCGTCTGCCTTTGGCTCAGGTCATGATCCCAGAGTCCCGGTATCAATCCCCACATCAGGCTCCCTGCTCAGCGGGGAGTCTGCTTCTCCTTGTGACTCTCCCCCGCCTCGTGCTCTCTCTCTCTCTCAAATAAATAAATAAAATCTTTTTTTAAAAAAACTGTCAAGGTCAGAAAACACACAAAAAAAGTAACTGTCACAAACCTGAGAAAACTAAGACGACATGATGACTGAATACATTTTGAGACCCTCAGTGGAATCCAGAAACAGGAAAAGAACAGTAATGAAAAACTGGTATAATCCGCAGTTCAGTTAGTAATAATACACAATGTTGACTTCTTTGACTTCTTAGTTTTGACAACTAAGTTATGTAAGGGGCTAACATTAGGGAAATCTGGGTGAGGATATATAGAAACTCTGTAATACCTTTGCAATTTTTCTGTAAATCTAAAATTATTTCATGGGTGCCTGGGTGGCTCAGTCAGTTACGTGTCTGCCTTTGGCTTAGGTCGTGATCTCTGGGTCTTGGGATCAAGTCCCGCATCGGGCTCTCCGCTCAGCAGGGAGTCTGCTTCTCCCTCTCCCTCTGCTCCTATCTCCTGCTCATGCTCTCTTTCTCACATAAATTAATAAAAAGTCTTTTAAAAAATAATATAATTATTTCAAAAAAAATTTTTTTTTACAGTAAGCTGTGTTTCTACACACCTGCAATAATGTCTTGGAAATCTTAATTGTAAAAAGATATAATTGTATAATAGCAATAACAACTGAACAATAAACATTTTCTTCATATTATCTAATATCCATTAGTTTTTTAAAAAAAGAATATGAAGAGGCATGAACAAAAAATGAGCACAGATAAACCCCTGAAAGTGTGACAGGAAAATCTACTCTCTCCTGTTTGGGCAGGAAGAGAAAAGAACAGTGGGAACAATTCCAGCACTCATGCAGGAGAGGAAATAACAGTTCAACAGATGTTCATGGAGCACCCACGATGTGCCAGGTACTATGGATTATAGATGCTCTAAAATGAGTTAATTCATTAATTTAAAATGTCATTAGATTGAATTTCTTTTTTTTTTTAAAGATTTTATTTGACAGAGAGAGAGAGATCACAAGTAGGCAGAGAGGTGGGCAGAGAGAGGGGAAAGCAGGCTTCCTGCTGAGCAGAGAGCCCAATGTGGGGCTCGATCCCAGGACCCTGAGATCATGACCTGAGCCGAAGGCAGAGGCTTTAACCCACTGAGCCACCCAGGTGCCCCTGAATTTCTACATAATATATTTTCCTTTACTTTCTAAAAAAGATTTTTATTTATTTATTTGAGAGAAAGAGCATAAGCAGGGGGAGCAGCAGGCAGAGGGAGAGGGAGAAGCAGGCTCCCCACTGACCAGGGAGCCCAGTGCAAGGGCTCCATCCCAGGACCCTGGGATCATGACCGGAGCCAAAGGCAGACACTTAACCAATTGAGCCACCCAGGTGGCCCTATACTTTCCTTTAGATAGAGTAAGCTGGTGTTCCTACAAATCACTTAAGCTGTATTACTTCTCTCTTTTCATTGTTTAAACATATCTATATTATTTTCTTTATATCGATAAACAAAATATGTCTCACATTTTGTTTTTCAGGATACATAGAACAGTGTACATTAATTCATTACATGTGAGTTATTTCTTTTTTTTTTAACATTTTATTTATTTATGGGACAGAGAGAGGGAACACAAGCAGGGGAAGTGGGAGAGGGAGAAGCAGGCTTGCTGCAGAGCAGGGTGCCCGATGTGGGGCTTAATCCCAGGACCCTGGGACCATGACCTGAGCTGAAGACAGACGCTTAACAACTGAGCTACCCAGGCGCCCCATGTAAGGTATTTCAAAACTTGTTGCTGTTCTTGCAAATAATTCATGTGATCTCCAGGTACGTATTCTTTTCTTAAAGCTTTTAAAGATGAAGACAAGTTTTCTTTTTAATTTTGAATATGACACATTCATTCCACACAGAGTCTTCATTATATGATAAGTACTGTGAACACAAAATTAGTAAGATGTAACTCTCATCCAGCTGTGTACAGAAGCTGTTTTTTTTTTTTTTTCCATTATGGCTTGAACAGACCCTGTACATAGATTCAGAACTACTAGTTTTGTTGACAAGTAAAATTACTAAAATTTGCCTTCAATGTGGTCAATGCAAAAGTATGGAGGATGAATGAATATTTATTTTTAAATGTAATCTAAAATTAGGTGACACTATTTAGATTTTTATTCCAACTTTAAAATTCTTGGTTCCTTCATTTTAGAAATTTGGGGATTTGAAAGCATAAGAAACTACAGTTTTGGCTTCATCTCACAGCAAGGGCCTTAATATCATGCGTAAAGAAAGCTTATGAGATAATCTCCTATCTTCATGAATTTTCATTCACTTCTTAAAAATATTCACTTTTGAAGTAGAAATATCCGCTTTTATTAAATGGAGTTAAAATTTAAAATTTTTTTATCTATTTATTGGAGTATTGATTGTCATTTTGTATTTTTTTATCCTTCCTTTAGGGTTTGGGTAGACAACTTTTTTAGGTCTGATTTTAAATTATGCACTTGCATGAAAATAGAGTAAAATGAATCGCTTCGTGGCTAATAAATTCAATGTTCTGTTTACAGACAGATTGTTATAAAATTACTGATATATTCTAGCAGAAGCAGTAAAGGTTATGTCAAGTACTAAAAAAATCATACTACGTAGTGTTAATGATGTTACCTTAACATACCAGCTTCAGGGGCTGCATAATTGTTTCTGCCAACCCATAAATTTTTGAGTAACAACAAAATTATTGTGATTTTTCTTACTAAATAATTCATACATTACAAAGCATGTATGTAACAAGGCCCATGAATCACTAAAGCATATAATGATCATATATCTAATGACATATCTCTTTTCATAAGATGAATTCAAATAGATTTATGTATTTAGGTTAACTAAAAAATACTGTGTTTATAAGGTTCATAATTCTATCATCAACAACAATACAAAAACTTCAAATCTTCTCTAAGAAGTACAGCTTCCATGATTTGCTTTTAAAAACTGGAAGCTTTTGTTTATCAAAATCCTTGTGTTTAAGCTACTTTTCATGAAGTTTTACTGCTTTTAAATTGATACTATAAATATCACTGAAGATAAATTAATAATATAATGGAGTAGTACAATGTTCATAAACTGTATTTAAAATGATATAAGTGCAACTAAAATAGCTATAAGCAATACTATATAACACCTCATACTCGTAGTAGCTAATATTCTTTACCCGGCAACTAGGATCTAAAAGAGGATATTTTCATTTACTAACATTTTAATGCTTTTCTTTGGTCTTATCTTAAATAATCTCAAACCAAGTACATCTTTTTAAAACAACACATCTCTTTATGCATGTGCGTATGTATTTTTATATTGAAGAATAATTGACCTACAACATTGTGTTAGTTTCAGAATACAAGTATATAATAAAGATCTAAGAGTATATCCTTAATGCTACTAAAAACGATCCCAAATGAGATTTCATCTGCTTAATTAAAACTAGGCTTCATAATTAAAATTTTTTAAATTCTAAGACTGCAATGTATAAAATGATATTAACATGTTTTACCTCTTTTTATCTCTAATTTTTCTAAACTCAATTACTTTCTATAGAAATCATGCAATCAGTTGTATTTCATAATCCTTTACTAAATTTTAAAAATTAGTTTTATTTGTAGTAAAATACATATAATACAAAATTTACCATGTTAATCATTTTTTTAAAATATTTTATTTATTTATTTGAGAGAGATTGAGAATGAGCACATGCTTGGGGAGGAGCAGCGAAGGAGAGAGAGGGAGGGGGAAAGAATCTCAAGCAGACCCGGCGCTGAAGAGAGTCGGCCACAGGGCTGGATCCCATGACCGGAGATGAGGACCTGAGCCTAAACCCAGTCCTACACTCAACCAACTGAACCACCTAGGCATTGCACCATGTTAACCATTTTTAAGTGTACAGTTCAGTGATATCAAGTACAGTCACATTATCATTCACATTGTTATGCAACCATTGGTACCATCTATTTCCAGACCTTTTTTTCATCTTGCAAAATTGAAACCATACCACATTAAATACTAACTGCCCATTTCCCCCTCTCCCTGTTACTGATTTTTTAACAGTTTCACTGAGAGATAATTCACATGCCACACGCTTTCCAATTAGAAGTACCATTCAATGGTTCGAGTATAGTCTCAGGGTTGTGCAACCATCACCACAATCAATTTTAGAACAATTTCATCACCCCAAAAAGAAAACCCATACCCATGACCAGTCACTGCCCATTTCCTCCCAACCTCCCATCCCTAGACAATCACTAATTCACTTTGGCTCTGTAGATTTGCCTGTTCTGGACATTTTATATAAATGAAATCAAGTAATACTTTTGGCTTATTTCACTTAGTATGATGTTTTCAAGCTTCATCAATGCTGTCGTGTTTATGGGCCCATCATTCCTTTTTTTTTGACTGACTAATATTCCATTGTGTGGACATGCCATGTTTTATTTATTCATTCATCAATTGTTTCCACTTTTGGGCTAGAATGAAAAATGCTGCTATGAACATTTTCATATAAGTTTTTGTGTGAACATATGTTTTCAATTCTCTACAGTATATACCTAGGAATAGAATTGCTGGGTCATATGGTAAGTTAATGCTTAATATTTTGAGGAACTGCCAAACTTTCCCAAAGTTGTCGTATCATTTTACACATTTTACACTCCCACTCCCACTGATAATGCATGAGGGTTCCAGTTTCTCCACATCCTTGGCAATACTTGGTATCATCTGTCTTTGTGATTATAGCTATCCTAGGAGGTTTGAAGTGGTATCTCATTGTGGTTTTGATTTGCCTTTCCCTAACAGTTAATGTTGAACATCTTTTCATGTGCTTAGTAGCAAAAATTTGTATCACTTATTTGGAGAAATACCTGTTCAAATCTATTTTTCAATTGGTTTTTGAGTTATAAGAGTTCTTTACATATTCTAGCTGCAAGTCCCCTATCAGATACATGATGTGCAAATCTTTTCTTCTCATACCATCAGCTGGTTTTTCATTTTCTTGAGAGCATCCTTTGAAGGACAAAAGTTTTTGATTTTGTTGAAGTCCAACTTACCTATTTTTTTCATTTTTCATTTCCCTTTACTAACTTATCCTTTCCCCAAATAGGAGAATTTTATAGCAGGCTCTACACAAAATCAATTTCTTTACTAGAAAACTAACTGAACTTTCAGAAACACACTAAAAACAATCTGGATTTATTTTATCCCAGTTGTATTAAACATATTCTCAATTAGCAGAACAGAATTCTGAGAAGTAGTTGGATGGCCAAACTTGTGTCAGTAGAAACTATTTCAGCCACATTTTCATTTAAAGAAAAAAATTTTTCTCACCATCTCTTCTCTAATTTATATTACAAAAATTCTCTGTGGACCATGGTCACTACTAATAACACTTCTTACTGTTGGGCAAGCTCTTGTGAAACATTTGTCAAACAAATAAAATAGTATAAAAGTGAAATATAGTAATTAAGATTTGTGTTCTATCGATTGTGTAGCTAAAGTAATTTTTCATTACTAACATAAGATTTAATAAGTATAAGTAGTTAAAGATTCTGACTTGGCACTAGTCATTAGCATGTAATTGAACTAGTAAAAAAATCAGTTAAAGCTGTGTTGATTACCACCTTATCTTTGAAAGGCAATTAAAGACCTCAATCATTGCAACAAGATTTGATTGTGCAGCCTTTATTGGACATTGATCTTTCAGCAAAGTGCAGTTACATTTTCCATTAATTTATAGTAACACAGTTTAACTTTGATACCCTAGACTGTTGACCCAGGTGAGATGTAATGCTAAGTACTTGCTTAGGTTAAGATGCCCTCAAACATCATTACTGTTTGAATAGTAAGTGCTGAAAAAAAGTGGATACCCAATCTACTGGCCTTAGGATAAGGTTTCTGTTATCTGCATTAGCTTTTAAATGAAATGAAACCAAGATCCTTGTCTTGATGTCACCCCACCCATTTAAACATCATTCATTCTTTAATAGAATTAAGAGCTACTTCATGAAGCCTTACAGATGTTCTTGCTTATAGTTTTGAGTGAATATAAACATGACGAGAAATAAAATGTACATTGTAAAAGAAATATATGGTTTTTAATACTTAAAAATGTTTCAATTTTTTACTGAAGTCAACAATTAGCAAAATATCAGTGACCAAATACGTGTGATAAAAGAAATAATTATTTGTCATTTTGCTATGTTAAGACATTAGCAGTGAGAAACTAGGGATTTTTTTTTATTAGCCACCTCCTTCATGCCCCCAGTTCTTACTGTATCTTTATGGTGGTTCACAGTTCACACAGGACTAAAAATTTTGACCAAAAATTTCTTCCAGTACTTGATAATTGATTTGTGTAGGAGTAACAATCAATAGAAGATTTGTAAAATTTTATACTAACACTCATCTTCACTAAAAAATAGTTTGGCCTGGATTTTTTTAAAGACAAAATCCCATCAAAGAAGTATTGGCAGAAAAGCTGTTTTTGTTTTTTTCATCAACTAAGAATATTCCTAATATCCGGAATGGGAGGGTCAACTCAGAACCCTGCCTACCACCTTAGGCATATTCAGCTCTTACCCAGGCACACATACAATGCCTCAGTTTGTCTCCTCCTTTCCTCCTCTCCCTTATTTTTAAAATCCTTTCTTTAAGAAAGTCCTTTACAAAACCAGTTTTTACTGAAATAAAACTGACATTTGCTTACAAGCATATTTATCATACATTTTAAAATAGAAAGGTTTCTTGTTTTGTTCTCAGAGTACAGGTCGAAAAAACTAAGACACAAAGAAGTAGAGTTATTAGCTTGAGGTCAAAAAGTAATACAGGACTAACACTAAAAATAGAATCAATCTTTTGACTCCTAGCATTTATACTTTATCCCCATTAGGCCACAATGCTTCCATGTCATATTCAACTTTAAAGGAAAAACTTAAACCATTACTGTTCAATGGGGAGCATTTTTAGACTAAAAGGTTCACTGTAAGACTTACTAAATCCAAGGAATGATATTTTAATATTTGAACCATGCCCTTAGCCATCGTTGAGTTCATCCTTCACCATGATCAACTCCATGAGAGCAAGAGGTCTATTGATTTTCATGTAATACAAGAAAATATTACATTTGCTTAATTGTTACACAGTGAGTGCATGAGACAAGAAATCAAGGCTCTATTTAATGCTGCAAGCAGCAGAGAATTACAGAGATCAATAGGGTAGTTTGTCAAAGATCTTCTCCGAGGAGACTTACCTATCACCATATGGACAAGAAGTCACACCAACTGTAGCTATTGAAAAGCAGGTAAGCAGAGTCAGCAGACAAATTATCAGAAATCAAACGGGCCAGTGTGAAAAGAAGTGCAACTCTACTGAAAAGCTGTATTTATAGTCTGGTAATTAAAAACCATTTTATCAGCCTTGTGCTGGGACCAAACCTTTACGGCGAGTATTGACAAGACCAGCAGCAGTGAATGAGCAGTATTTGACTTAAAACTTATGAGCTATAGTTATTTAACTTTGCCCATTACAGGGGAAATCAGTTCTAGCCTTCCTTGCAAAATGCTAATAGTCAGTTTTATTATTAATGAAGCTTAATGTAACACTATCTCCTTTGTGTAAGCCATTCATTTAACTAGTGTCAAGTATATTCTTCTGGACTAAATATATTGGCATAAGTACTTCTTTGATTAAAGTGTTATTTAGAATTGCTTTTAGACAAGTGAACACTACATATATTTGAAGAACAGCTCACTCTCTGCAGCTCATTTAAAACAACTGCCTTTAACGAAGTCAGTTTGTATTACTTTATTCTGGTATTTTCACCTCAGTCACTGCCACTCACTTTCTCTACTGATTTTGCCAGAAGCAAGCACCCAAATGCTGGTGAGATTGTATTTTATAAAATATTTTGCTACAATAATGTGTGAATGTTGCAGAGTATCAGCAACACATTAACATAAAATGATATATAATGTATGTTTGTAATTATGGGAGAGATCATAAATCTTAAACACCCATTGGTTTAGAAATTAAATAGTTCTACTTAGTTCTCCCTAAATTACTCCAAATTTCTGAAATTTACCATTCGTCTGGGTATTTTGTAACTACCCCCAAGGATAAATTTTTTTTAATGACTTTCCTTTCAAAAATGCAATTAGCTTAATAAAATCTTAACACAAAACTGCCATCAGGTCTTTAAAATTTCAGCCCATTTCCCATCGCCAAGAAGTGTATGGATATGTACCATTTCAGCTAATTGCTTTTATAAACAGTCACCAAATTTATTCTTCTGGGTCTTTCTAGATCTTAATTGTTCTTATAGCTTTAGCAGCATGCTATTTTAACTTTTAGTAAGTCTTAATTTCATTTGTCTTGGTACATTTACATTAACCAGAGTCATTATTTTTTAGAAAGTAGTATGGTATTGGATGTTTAGGCAATAAAAAGTTTCAACATTACATCTAGACCTCTCATCCAGGTAAATGGCACAAGGGATTTTTAAGACATTCCCATTGAAAGACATTCCCATTGAAAATCCTGGAAGCTGAATAGTTTAGATTTCAGATTACAATTAGAATCCATCAGTTTTGGAATTTCCAATGGTATTATCTCCACATATATCCTAAAATCTTCTACTGCTTTTTCCAGTGTCCTATAAAAGATTTTTCACCTTCCTTCTTTGTGTGGTTGTCTCCATTTTCTCTTCAAAGAATTGATTTAAATTGCTAATAACTTACTATAGAATATATATATATTATAATCATTTTTTATCTGTAATTTAACCCAGTTCTAGGAAAAAAATTGGAATATGCTTCATGCTTCTGTAGCTCCCATTGGCTAAACCAAGCACGCGATATATAACAACAACATATGAAAAGCTTTGCCTCTTGAGGGCAATGATTCATCTTAAAAAACCCGACACCGTAGAAAGAAAAAGGTGTTCGCAAAAGTTTTATTTTAAAGAGTCAAAAATAAACATTGCGCATACACACAAGAGAAAATCCACCGATATTTATGTTCTCCGAGGCACACCTTCAATACATGGCACCTTCATCTTCTTTATTTAGAAAATAAACTGTTATTGGTCCATAACTGGTATGTACAGTCTCTGTGACTCTAGCAAATAACCAGGAGCCAAGTCCATATAATAAGGTTGGAATACCTAGAAAACAAATGAGTATGTTATTTATGAACATCAATGCTTATTCATTAATCATGCATCCATGTATTTGTCATGGTATAAATCACAGACAACTCTTCCACAATGTCAACAAGTTGTAAAGTTATGAAAATATAAAGATATGAGTACAGACTGACTCTAATTATCTAAGAGCTCAATTTCATCAGTTCGTGAAATATGGAAACAACTATATGAACCTAGAGATTTTGAAAACTATAGATAAGACTGGTTTAAATTTTAATTCAAAGCACTTTAAGCACTAATTCATCACTTCCAACTAATTATGAAGTAATTCTATATTCTTTTCACAAATAAGCAAATAGAATATTCATTAATTTAGTTGTAGATGCTCCGGACTAGTGGCCTTGAGCTCAAATTACTAGGTCAACTTTACTGAGCTTTACATCAGACAGTAACACTGATGACTGAAGTAATTTTCTGTACAACTTAAAAGAAACTGGGTCAAATAGCTGTCTTCAAAACCTAAGGCAAACCCTAATTCTAAGGAAGATTTTAGTATAACAGGTATGAGAAATACTCCCATGAGTATTTTTACAACTGATTTGAAAACAATCTTGTTTTAACCTATTTGAAATAGGTATACAGTAGACTCCAACAACATGTTTCTTCTTTGGAGTATTTCCATTTGATAAGATTTTGCTGTTATGGTTGAGATTAGTTGCCATTTGTGATGCAGGAAACTAAACATATACTAACCAGAGATAATGGATTAAGCGCTCATGCATATGATACTATATTGGACACAAAATAAACTTTCACAGGTCCTATCTTTTTTAAGGCACTTATTTAAAATCAATGACTATTAACATACTAAAAACATGTATAAAACCACAGGCATATGAATCAATAACAAATATTGTGTGCTCCACACAAATATTAATTTTATTGTTCTCGTGTAGGAGTTGGGACAGAAAAATGACAATTTAAAAGAAGAGCTGTACATTTGGAAAATCCCTCTTTGTAGTTAATAGGGAAATCATATGCTCAGGACTAATCCTATTGCTAGATTTTTAAAATTTTGCTGCAAGAATATATTTGCTGTATTATGCTCATTTCGAGTGTGTAAGTGCATTGGACTACTTTGTGCTTTTTCCCTGAAGCTGCATTCCAACCACTGTGATGCCAGAGATTAATCAAGAGAAGTGTCACTAGCTGGCAATGAGAACAGGCAAAAATGCCCATTCAGCCTGGCCCCTCTATTTTTAGGAATATACTGGGTCACAGCTTGTCACTATGACAGTGTTCCCTGGAACTCTCGTGAAATCTTCGACAGTATATTGCCTTCTTTGCCTTGGTAATACCCAAAAGAATCTCTAAATGCTTCAAGGGAATGTCACAAAAAACCCCACAAAAACTAGCATCATAAAGCAACTTACCAAAAAGAAAAAAAAAAAGGTAAAAGGAATATGGGTAGGGAAGTGGACAAGAAAACAGGCGGAAGTGAGTGAAAAGTTGAAATAAAAAATTTAAAATACAGTATCACAACTTGAAAGCTGAAAATCAATGGAAGAACTGGGTTCTAGAAACAACTATTATTTCTAAATATACTGACAGTAAAGTATATAAAATATGCCTTTTAAACCAATGCTAAGGATATAAATTTAAGGAATGGCTGGTGAAACTGAAATTTTGTTTTACAGTACTTATCAGTTTTCAGTTAAAATATTGACACATTTTAAAAACCACATAAATTAATGGTCAATATTTTTTCAGCTAAAATGGAGAACTGACCAAAGATTACTAGCTTATAATAACTACATTATTTCTTATTAAGAAACAGCTAGGAACCACTCAGTGATGCTGTTTGATAGGGGATAGGGTTGTGATACAGGAGTCAGAAATTCTGTATTTCTTTTTTCCTGCAGTCTACTTAATGTAGTCAGGCTAAAATGAGAAGATTTGCCACTTATATAATTTAAACATTAAAAAAATAATTTTATTTATCTATAGCACATATGCTATGAAGTCTATAAAAAAATTTTCCCAGACTGAAACAGAACATCAAAATGAACATGCAAGTCAGTTCTTTGCATAATAATTCATTCTGAGTCAGCTGAACAGTAGGTAAACCACTGTCAAATTAAGCACTTAAAAAAAATTAGAACTTCTTTGCAAGTCTCCGATTACCCATTCATTCCAATGGTAAGCTGCTTTTCTTAAATCTCAATCTACTTCCCAGTAGGATACCTAGACTGATAAATCATCAGTAAAATGTCAGCTTCCATTGAAGGGAAGGCAGAGGAGAAAGGGAACAAATGGTAAAAGAGAAATCTTTATTATTTACAAAATGGAAAAATTGATTACTATAATAATTACTAATTTAGAAGAGAATAAGAGGAATAAAATACTAAGTATTTTTATTAATAAAATAGGTACTTGATGATCCAGAGGGATCATCAACTGTACATCACAGAACAGGAAAGAATCTATTATCTAATTCCCTACCTTAAGACAAAAATACAAAATAAACATTACCAAATTGGTGAATACACTACTAAAAAGTCCAGAAAAAAATTCCCTTTGATAAAGGGAATAAAAGCCAATTTGTATTAAAGCATGCATGAGCAGAAACTTTTCCTTTTCGTTTAACTTAAAACTCTTATTCCCGTTTAGGCAGGATTTTTAGAATTTCCAAAAGACCATCAAATCACTCTTCAGGCTTCTCTTCCACATAAAGAAACTATAACTATTGTTTCTTTCCTCAAAGTGTTTCACTTCTTTGTGTGAGAATGTTCTGGGTATTCTACTTTTCTCTGGATTTCTTTGTATCTGTATTTTTAAAAGGAGCCCCTAATTATTAAGGTGTTCTTAAAGTGTTAAGTTTTAAATGAAAACTTTCTTTAAAAGGCATTTGCCTCATGGTTTACCTATTATCCTCCAACTACACTCTTCCTAACCTGTTACTCTTTACATTTGGGATGAATGCTTCTGATACTGAAAATGGTAAAGTTCTTCCTGAATCAATTCATCACTCTAGTCTTTCCAAATAATTTTGAATCCAATCTTCCAAGTGAGCTTACCCTTCAACTTCAAATCAACCTCAAAATTAGTGGGCATGCTCTATGTAGTCCATCAGCCAAATATACAAAATTTTAAAGAATTAAACATTGCTAAACTCTTCTCCTTGGTGGACTGAACCCAGGACAGTCCCAGTAGACCAATGGCTCAAAAATCCCATGACTGACGTATGTGAATTATTATAAGCAATAATACATAAATACCATATTTAAATTTAATGAGCCATCAGATTATATAATACCAGTGCAGTGCACAGGGGTTTAGCTTTAACTCTGGTTTAAAAAAACCGATTGGGTAACATGGTTCAGCTCCCACATCTAGATTTTGAGTTACTAAAATCTGGATCAATGTGGTATTACCTATTAATAGGCTCAAAACATCTTGAGGCCTCTCGATAAAGACACAAACGATATACTTATGTCAATGTTCATGTCAATGTCCATCCCTATTCCGTCATTGGCCAAAAGAAAGCATCTAGCAAGAGTAAATACCCTCAGAATTAGAATAGTCCCACGAAAACACAGAAATATTAAAGAGGCAGAATATTTTAGTGTGTTTTAGGCCTACCACCTTAGTAAGCTGATATGACTGTTGAAAACCTTTAGTGCTTTTAGTAAAAGGCACTTGCTGGGATTTCATATAAAGAAAACAATGAAACTCAGAAAGTAGTTCCAGCTTTCATAATAATGAATGCACCCAAGAAAATGCTGGTCATGGGAACGAATCCTGCCATGCTGTAAGATTTCTTAATTTCGGAGCCACTTTCCAGTGGGGTCGTTTCCTTACACCCTCATTCTTACTGCCCAATGTCGGGGTCCTCCCAGTCAAGAGCTGCAGCAGGTGAGGATGGAAAGAATGCCTCCTCCCCAGGGGTGACGCAGTGTGGTCCCTCGATACAGGTCTGGTACAAAGCCCTACTTTCCTGGGAACGACTCAGTAGCAACTGCTCAGCCCCGACAAGCACCTACGGGGAGGGGTTGGGGTGGGGGATCCAAACTACCAGGGCCAAGGCTAGAGTGGGTGGGACCCGGAGGCAAGGTCTGGGAAACCCAACAGCACCGGGCGAAGCGTGGCGAGCGCGTGCGCCCGGGCGAGCCTGCGCGGGGCCGAGGCAGGACTCCGCGGCGCTGTCGCGGCCTGACCCAGAGCCGGGGTCTTGGTCTCTGAGCGACGTTTGTCAGCGTGCTTTGCAAACAGTGATCCCATTGTCAGCGGGGCGTGCTTCACCGGCCCGGGTCACTCACCCAGGTTGATGACCTTGAGCGCCGTGAAGAACCGGTCCTGCCCGGCCAGGTCCTGCCAGGGGGCCTTGGAGCAGTGGTACTTGATGAAGGGGAAGCAGCCGGTACGCAGGACGTGGTAGTTGGCGCCCTGCACCGGCCAGTTGAAGTGCGAGAGGCCGAACTGGTCGTTAAGGACGGCGCTGTAGGGCACGCAGAAGGAGGTCCAGTGCGGCAGGCGCCGCTGCAGCAGGTGCAGCGTCAGCACCTCCGAGGCGCGGGGCTTCGGGCGGGAGGCGGCGCCCGAGGCCCAGGGTCCGTACAGCAGCAGCCTGAGCGCGGCCTCGTGAGCCCTCCGCAGGGGCTCCATGGCCGGCCTCGCTCGCGTCCCCGCCCCTCGGCGACCGTGGGGCGCGCGCCGCTGGGGGCGGGGCCGCCGTAGCGCGCGCGCCCCCGCGCCCCGGGGCGAGCGGCGGGGACGCCCAGTGGGCGCCGCGCGAATGCGCGGGAGCCTCCGGGGCGTAGCGGCGCGTGCGCACGAAGGTCTCACAGGCTCCCGCTGAGGGGGCCGAGGGGGCTGAGGGGCGGGCAAAGTGACCAGCCAGGGGACTGAGGGTCAGCAACGCAGAGGAGGTAATTAAATCGTCACGTGTGACCTCATGTAGGCGTTACTAACCTTAGGGCGCGGAGGGGAGAGGGGAGCGGGGATTTGGGCGCTTTATCAGTAAGGGTGTGAGGAAAATTAAGGCTTAAAACAAGTAACCCCCGTAGTGAGTGGCAGAACTGACACCCAGAGGTCTCTTCCAGGCCTTGGGCTCAAGTGAAATCCTCACATGGCGTTGCTGAGGAGACGCTTGAGAAGGTGTCTTCGGGGAAGCGAGTTAAAAGCCAAGTCCCCAGATTTGCACTGGCTGGTAAAGTCGGGAAGCACTTTTATGTTTAGGTCTTCTCTGTCATGTTCACTGTTTAGGGTAAGCCCCAGATAGTTCAAAATAAAAAAAGTTTATAAATTTTAAAAACAAAAGTTTTTAAAAATGACCCACATCTCTCCGAACATTGCCCGGATGCGCACCTCTCCCTCTTTTCCTAAGCTTGTCAATGTCAGACCAAGGGTCTTTTAGTTCCAAACTTTTATAATCCTCTGCTACCCATTGTCGATCTTACTTTAGGAAAACCTTTTCTTAAACTTCATAGCTACCTGAGGTAATAGTTTATATACACCTGCTTTCTAAAGAAGCATTTCTTCCTATTTGCCCTCAACTCATTTTGTTTGGAGAAACCGTACATAAATAAGTAACCACATAACAACGTATTATTGTTGAAACTCAAGGGAGGGATGTAGGATAGTGTCGCTAGTTTTTACATTTTCCAATTTTTAATGACTCATTCAACAAACATTAAGTACCTGTTACCATGTGCCAAATTTTGAGGGGACTTGTAGTCCTGCAAATAATTTGAACTTTTCCTATTAGATAAAAGTTTTTAAAAAGATTTTAGATGGAGGAATGACATGGTTAGGCTTGCAACAGAAATGGCTTGAAGGCAGGCTAAGATAGGAGTCAGGGGATTCAGTACTGTGATTTTCAAACTAAATTTTAAAAAGTATTGGAGTCTTTTTCAAGCAAAATCTGTCACAGAACCCCCAACATATAAAGTAGATGAAAACTTGTGTTTTTTTATTAAGCATTTGTAAGTTCAAAATTTTAATATTAACTTTATAGGTACATTTTTTTTTTAAAAAAAGAGGTTGGTTTGATGTCTTTGTTGTTGTTTTGTTTTGTTTTTAGCAGACAAGGAATTTATCAGAAGGAAATTGGGTAGCTAAATTAATAAATAGGAAGTCTGCAGACCGATAGAAACTGGTCTGGTTATGGTGCCATGATGGCCCCACTGCCACTGAAGTCTTGACTCTGCTCTTTTTTTTATTAAGATTTTATTTATTTATTTGTCTGAGAGAGAGAGAGAGAGAGAGAGAGAGAGAAAACAAACAGGGGGGAGCAGCAGGCAGAGGGAGAAGCAGGCTCCCTGCTGAGCGAGGAGCTTGACGCGGGACTCAATCCCAAACCCTTGGGATCCTGACCTGAGCGGAAGGCAGACATTCAACTGACTGAGCCACCCAGGCACCCTTCACTCTGCTCTTATATGCTGGAAAACTTTCGAAGTTGGGGGTTATGGACAATAGTTGCAGTTAGGACAACTACAAGCAGCCTCAGGACAGTTTCTTATTCTTCTTTTTGGTTGTACACTATCAAGAATATCCTGATCCGTCCAGAAAAGTAGATACAAATTACAGTGGTCTTAAAATGACTCATCTTGAAATCTTGGACATGTGCTTCAATTACAAAGACGGCAGGAGGAGATTAATTCTGAGATCTACACTCAGATGATTTAACCTCAAATGTGGGCAGTTTGCAGTGTGTTAAATTTTGGCATTATATCCCTTGGCAGTATGAAAGCCTATTTTAAAAAGTGAAACTTGAATCAAACATATGTGGAACCTAAAGTATGTCTGAGAAGCTCTAGGTTCTCTGGCAAGGTAAAAACCACTAATAGAGACGAACACATATTTAAATTAGGTTTCACCGCATTCTCCCATGAAGGCTTGGGAAAAGGGCTAGGGAACTGAAGTGTTTCTGCTTACTGGAAGGTGCCCTCTTGGAAGAACCTCATCAGTGGTGAGGGTTTCCTTAATTCAAGGCTTCATGGCTCTCTCCCTCTAAGGTAGGGAAGGAAGGTAGGAAATCACTTCAAAAAAGCAGATTGTGGATCACACTCAGGTATTCAGAAGTGTTTGAATGAAATATTTTCTTAACCTAAAAATACAGAGCTGGAAAACATGACTTCTAGCTATTTCTTCTGACATTAAGATTATACAGTGCCACTTCCATAACTGAAATAAGATAATTTCTCAAAAAATCCACAACTCAGATCAGTTCCAATTCTTGATGGCCGTGAAACAAAGGGACTTAGAAATTGGCATTCAAAAGCATAAGTCAATGTTTTAAAAATATTGTGTCCAGTAAATAAGAATTAATGCGGTAAGCATATAAACACTTAGTTTTACACAAAATACGGAGAAATGGCATACCCCTTTAGAAGGAACCCCTTAAAAATAACTATGAAGAGTGATGCTGTGTGTAGCATTTAGTTTGTGTATGGACATGATGCTACTCCTAGAAAGAAGAGATTTAGCCTGGTTGCTTTTGTTTTAAAGGTACCTAGGATGCTATAGGTGTTCAGAACATGCTAAAAATGAGTTCTTCTTGGGGCACCTGGATGACTCAGTCGGTTAAGCATCTTCCTTCTGCTCAGGAAGTCTGCTTGTCTCCCTCTCCCTCTGTCCCTCCCTGCCGCCCCTTTTCCTGCTCTCTCTCTCATAAATAAATATATAAAATCTTTTTAAAAAAATGAGTTCTTCAAAATTGATAAATTGAAATATATTAAAATTAAGACTTTCTGTTTATTAAAAGGCACTATTAAGAGAATCGAGAAGTAATTTGTAGTGCAGGAGAAGTATTTGTAATACCTATCTCTGACAAAGCATTTGGTATCTAGAACAAATCATTAAAAAAAGACAATCCAGTAGAGATGTGGACAAAATATTTGAATGGGACTCTTCACAAAGGAGACTACCCAGTTGTCCAATAAACATGGGAAAAACTGTTTAATTTCAATAATCATCCAAAAATGGAAATTAAAACCACGATGCAGTACCATTACACACCCGCCAAAGTAGTGGAAGTAGAAAAGATGGAAAGTTCTAAATGTTGGTGAGGATATGCAGCAATTAGAACTTGCATATACTGCTAGCAACTGATTTGAATTTTTGGCAGTATATATATATTTACCTGCATATGTAATATTATATGTAATGTTATGACTAGCCATGCCACTCTTGGATATATATTTGTATTAGTAAGGCTGCCATAACAAAATACCACAGACTGGTTGCCTAAGCAACAGAAATTTGTTATTCACAGTTCTGGAGACTGGGAAGTCTAAGATCAGGGTGCTGGCTGATTGGGTTCTTCTTGGAGAGAGTTCTCTTATTGGCTTATAGCTCCTTCTTAGTATATCTTGCCATGGCAGACAGAGCTAATTCTGATGTCTGCCTTCTTCTTTTCTGATAAGAGCATCAGCCCTATCAGATTAGGGTCCCACTCTTATGACCTCATTTAACTTTTATCACTTCCTCAGTGATATCTCCTGAGGATGTTAACAATTGTCATTTTATTTATGACATGCTATAAATAAATGCTATCTCCATCTACTGTCAATTGGGTATTAGGGCTTCAACATGTGAATATTGAGGGGACGCAAACATTCCGTCCATAACAATGGCTCACAGAAATTGTGTGCACATATTCTCCAAAAGACATGTAGTAGACTATTCATAGCACTATTCATATTTGTGATATTCAACCTGGGAATTACTCACATGCCTGTCCATAACAGAGTAGATGGACAAATTGTGGCATTTGCTTGATGGACTACTGTATAACAATGAGAAGGAATGATCCATAATCACACACAGCATACATGAATCTCATGAACATGAGGAAGAGTGAAAGAAGTCAGACCCTAAAGTGCTTATAATATGATTTCATTTCCATGAGTTATAAAAACTGGCCAAAATTCATCTTTGCTGTTAGAAGGCAGGATAGTGATCACCCTTTGGGGGGGGGGTGGAGATCTAGAGGAGCCAGGGACTAGGAGTATGAGGCGACATCTTGGGGATTGGGATTATTATCTTCTTTTGTTCATATATTTCTATAGTTCTTTTTCTTAAGACGTTTTTAAAGATTTCATTTATTTGAGAGAGAGAGAGAGTATGCGTGCATGCATGAGCAGGGGGCAGGGGCAGAGGGAAAAGCAGACTCCCGGTTGATTAGGGATCCCCACATGGGGCTTGATCCCAGAACCCTGGGATCATGACCTGAGCCAAAGGCAGACTCTTAACTGACTGAGCCACCCAGTCGCCCCAAAACTTTTTTTTCTTAGGGTAATTTTAGGCTCACAGAAAAATTAAGAGAAAGGTAAAAAGATTTCTCATATATCCTCTGCCCCACATATGCATAGCCTCCCCCATTATCAACATCCCCGCCAGAGTGATACATTTGTTAACGATGAACCTGTGATTGATCTGGTTTCTAGTTAAATGGGTGTAGTCAATTTGTGAAAAAAAATTTCTTTTAAGTAGGTTCCACACCCAGCATGGAGCCCAGTACAGAGCTTGAACTCATGACCCTGAGATCAAGACCTGAGCTGAGATCAAGATTCAGATGCTTAACCAACTAAGCCACCCAGACGCCCTGAAAATTCTTCTAACTGAACATGTATGGTATGTGCATTTTCCTGTATGTATGTTATACTTCAGTTAAAAGCTTGAAAAAGAGAATGAATTCTACGAGTAGTATTACATATTAACACATCCTATTACTAGTGTTTATTAAGAAATACATATAGAGAACATATACAGTGGGCATGACCCAAATGTGACCTTGTACTTTTATAGAATATTTATTATCACATTGTTTTTACAACCTTGCTGTGAGATTATGATTTACTCACATATTTCTAATGATGTGATTTAAAAGAAAGTAGGGCAGGCATGTAGATTGTAATTTACTGCTATTCTCGGAGGGAGAATTATAGGCAAGACAGTGGGTGCATATGTCAGCCAGTTAGTAAAAGATAAAGGAATTATGAAAAGGGGATATAAATGTTTACATTTACGATTTCACTGACAAATTCCACTTTGAGGCTTAAGGACTTTTGGTTCAAGGAAAGAAGGTCTATGGAGATGATGCTGCCCTGATTCATATTCCAGTGTGCTTTGGAACTTAAAAACTGATACCCCAAAGAGCCACTGACCAGGCTCTCCTAGGAGCCCAAATCTCCTTAATGCCTCAGTGCCCTCTAAGCCAACCTCAGCACCAGAGGAGGTGGCTTGAGTTACCCCTACAGCTGGATGAATGCTCATTAATTCTCCCCACTCCCATTAGTGGCTAACTTTGCTTGCTGCTCCATTCCTGTATCCTTGTGTCTGCCCTGGCAAGGACAGTATACATTGGCTTGGTGCAAAATTATCCCCACAGAAGTACTGAGTTATGGCAGAACTCACTAGGAAAGGAAAGAACTGCTCTATTCTTACCTAGATCTCGAGTCCTGTGGAACTGATTGATGTTCTGAAAGCCTCCAAGGAGTTGGCAGGCAGCTGGGGTGCTGTTACAGAGATGGCAGGAAGCATTATTCCAGTTAAAACATGTTACTGTGAACATAGAGCGTACAGATATCTCATCTAAACCGCATGTTGTGTCTAAACTACTCTCAAGCTCTCCCCCCACTGGAATGTAAACTTCCTAAGGCCAGGCACTTAGGCCTGTTCGGTTAACCTTTGTGATTCTAGCACCTAGGACAGTACCTGCAGTTGAGTAGGTACTCAAGTTCTTGAAAAAAAAAAAAAAAAAGTGGGCAAAGTGAATACAATTAATGTGTTTGAGGAATGTTAGAGAAAAGAAATTGTAATATGTAGAGTAGGTGGTTTTAATTATAATTTTAATTTTGGTAGTTAGAGAATTCAAACTATAGAAGAGGTAAGAAACTTACCCAAGATCATATACTAGAATCAAGAATCAAAATTCTGACCTTCCAGCTTTCTGTGAGCTCTTCATTAGGAAACATTTCTATTTCCTTCTCCTGCTGTGGATGCTAGAATCCAGTGGCACGGAGACATATTTGTGACTTTTTGAAACCAGATAGCGATTTATGCTAATAGATAACACAATCCATTTTATGGGCATGTTTCCAATATTACAAATCCTGTCTAGTCAGTTTCAGGAAGCATTTGAAAACATAGCCATCTAAATTTACTTTGTCATATGGGTCATAGTTATGGTCCCAGCCTTGTAAAGTGAGCTTTGTTTTACTAAAGATACGTGCATGAAAAGCATATGACATTTTTGTAGCACAAATCGTATTTTCATATTGACTTCCAAAGATGTTTTGGCTTTATTGCTGATCTTCATTCGACAGTGGCTTTTAGCACTTCAGCTGTAAGTCTTTATGCCCCCTTCCCCAGTCTCACTGTCAAGTAGTTAATGATCTATAAACAAATACTGAGATGCCCTAAGGGGGCTCTCCACTTAAAGGGGCCTTGAATCATTTGATAATAGAAATACAGTAGTCCACCCACTGATTTATAATTCGTCAGTTTAGATTTTTGAAGTGATGTTCCACTGGTATTTCAGATGGGACAAATTTTTAATTTTCTGTACAACTAACATTAAATTCTAATCCGATTATTCCTTTCAGGAGAAAACTTCCAAAAATGTTACTTTACATTTGCAGTTTCCATTGTATGAAATACTTTTTATTTGTGTGTACATAGGTGTGTACATTTCAGTTCTGTAAGCTAAAAGTGGGCACAGAGGGTAATAATATCAGCATCATGGTATCTGCCAGTTCCTGAGTGTTTCTTCCTGCTAAGTAGTTTACACCTATTTTCTCATTTAAACAGCACTCCAAAGCAGGGCTTCATTTACCTCAATTTCAAGCTGAGGAAACTGAATATCAGACGTTAGAGAACTTAAAATAGTTAACTGCAGTCACAGAGCAGGCAGGTAATACAGCTGGGATTTGAACCTTCATTGATAGTATGCAAAACCTCATGCTTTGAACATAGTTACAGAGAGTCAGGTGATGCCAGACTGAGTTGTAAATGTTGCTGACACAAGTGAACATCCCTTAGATGTTGCATTATCAGGAAATAGCATTGTATCAAAATATGGCCCTTTTAGTCTAGAAGGCTATCCGCCTCAAAGGAAATTTGGGGGCCTAAATGATGACTCCAAAAAAAAATTTTTTTTTTCAAAACTAGGTCACTTTGTAAAATTTGTTGTAAAAGAACTATTTCTATGTATATTGAAAATATTTCAAGGTATCTTGAAAATTTAAAATGTGCTAAGATGTTTGGGCACCATCAACAACGATCCCAACTCTAAGCCAGTTATCAAGCTCTGAAAATTGGGTTTTATTTGGGGACCATGAGTAAAGCATATACGGAAATGTTTTGGACTGTTTTTTTTACAACTTCTTGGTAAGTCTAAAATTATATTCAAATTAAAAAGTTCAGTTTTAAAAACTTTGCATCTGGCCATAATTTGGATGGGTATGAGTAATACCACCACTGTGGATAATAGGCACATTTAGTCCAAGCCAGCATTTCAGTGAACCACAACTCGTGGTTCAGCTTTTTTTTTTTTTAATTCCTTGTTGCTATTTCTAATAAAGCAAGATGTTAAAGCTAACTACATGCTCTATTAATTATATGAAGGTGAACTTGAGTCATATTTGTTACTGAAGATGATTAATAATTACCAGCTCTGCACACGTTTCTGGTGCATTTCAGTAAATAAACAGGGTACATTGTTGGGTAGTAATTGATTAATTAGCACATTCATCCTACACAGCTCAATGGTCTAAGGATGCTGAGTTTGAGATATTGCTCATAATTATTACAAGAAACAAATCTGTTCCATTTTTCAGTTTATTCTTCTGTATGCTAAGATTTTTTTTTCTAAGTCGAATGTTTAATGGTTCAAAACCTTATAGGTTTTATTCAGATAAATCAACTCATGAAGAATTGCTAGTCATAATCTCCAGGATCTTGTTTTTGTGTGAACTAGGGTGAAAACTTTTACAAAGCTAATGTTAACATTAGATCTTGCTGTTAAACTGGATCAAATACTGTAAATATAGGGCACTTCCCCACCATGCAGGAAATGCTCATTGAGCACCTATGCGCAACAGGGGCACTGGAATCTCATTTGCTTCCCAACCACATCAAATAAGCTCAGGATTGCAAGTGTCATCAGGTTGGCTCTTCGCAGCACCAAGCAAATATACTGTGTAATCTTCAGAGAAGTATAACAGCATGTATTGTTTGCTGATTTGACTACGCAGTAATTTAGGAATTTTCCCCCCTAATTTATTGAGCCAGCATGCAGTGTTTAGAGAGCTTTGGACGGGAAGTCAGGAGTCCTGGGTTCTACTCTATCTGTATTCTTTCTTGAAGAAGCTGTGTGATTCTAGGCACATCACTACTCCCTTCTCTAGGTGTGGATCACTCATCTGTAAAATGACAGTGTCAACCAGGGATGATGAGGTATGTGAGGAGCCTAAGCTGCAGAGACAGATAGAGCTAGGTTTGAGTCTGGACTCCCTGCTACTGGTTTTATTATTTTAGGGAAATTATTTATTTAACCTCTTTGAGTTTCTGCTCTGTTTATTTTGAGTTTTTTGTAAGGATCAAATGAGATATGAAAATAGTTTATAAACTATAAAGTACCTGTGAATATAAGGCATTGTTAATATTATTAGTAACCGTCTTACCTCACTGACCTCAACATGTATTTGAAGGATGCATCAGAGTCCCCATGTACTGATCTAACAATAGGGGATTATTGACATCCTTTATGCCGTTATTAAAATCACATTGGATAAGAATTTCTGATATGTCTTCATAATTTATTGCTAAGTGAAAAACACAGTCTGCAAAACAGTATGTCTGATATAATCCTATTAAAAAATTATACATACAAAGATAAAAGACTCTATATAATAGGAACTCAATATATATTTGATAAAGAAACAAATGCAATATATATATTAATTGAGCATCTCTTACTAATGATAGGTGTACTGTCCTAGGAGTGGGGCTATATTTTTACACTTACAATCCATTTGGTGAGACAGATAATAAGAAAGAAACAAACCTATTTTGTAATACCACATTCAGTTAAGTGCTCTAAAGAAAAATGAAGCAGAGTAAGAGGATAGAGAGTAAGGATGGGTGCTACATTAGGGAGGGTCCCCCTGGTCTAGTGACAGTCAAGCAGAGACTGAATACAGTGAGTAAGGGAACCAGGCAGACTTCTGGGAGAAGAGTGTGCCAGGCAGAAGGCATGGCAAATCCAGAGGCCCTAGCTAGAAATAATAGTAGGTGTCCCCCCCAGATTTAACAGTAGTTCTCTCTGGGTGGTGAAATAATTGTTGATTTTTTTAAAAAGATTTTATTTTTAAGTTATCTCTTTACTCAACGTGGGGCTGAAACTCACAACCCCAAGATCAGGAGTCGTGTATTCTACTGACTGAGCCAGCCAGGCGCTCCCCTCTACTTTTTAAAAAGTTGATATTTAAATTTCTCCCCTGCACATTCCTGTTTTTCAAAAGTTTTTTTTTTTTAATTATTTGCTTAATAAACCATGTGATCATATTTTTTTTATCGTGAGCATATGTTTCTGTAATTAGAAAAATTTAAAAACTCTATAGGTATACTGAAAGACAGAGTCCTCTTAAGAAAAATGTTCATAAGTAGTTTTCAAACTTTACATTATCTATAAGTTTTTGTTTTCATGGTTTTAGTACTGAGAATCTAAGTTGCTAGTGAGAATAAAGGAAGCAGAGAGGTTTCTGCTCTGGCAATGAACTTTAAAGACTTATTTTAGCCATAACAATCACTGTGGGCTTCATAAAGGGATAGATCATCATCGTACTCTCAGCTCCTTGTTCTAGCCCTTCTATGTGGATGGCAGAACACTTCCTGGGAAGCCTGACCTAACCACTTAGAGACATGGCCCAGGAAACAGTGCATTTTAGAAGATCTTTAAAATATGGGATTAAAGGTGCCAGGTAAAATTAGTTTCACGGTTTTATGTCTCATTTTTGCAGTTCACCAGGGACTATGTCTGCTTATACAGCAAAATGGAATGTTGCAAAATACATCATCCATCTCTTTCTGAGTTCAGGTACAAATTAAAGTAAAGCTCAGAGACTGTATTCCAGCTCTCCATACTGCCCCTGCAAAGCAGATATAAAAAGGAGATATGCTTTGGGCTTGCAGAAACAAAAATGCACATTTGAAGCTTTGATTCTCATTTCTATCCCATCTATTCGCACCAAGATCTCCTAGTACAGAAAGTATACATTAAATCAGTTCAGATAAAATGCTTTCAAAATAAAATGTTTCCATTACTTTAGGTGAGTAGCAATACCGGAGAGAGTACAAACAAAAACCCAAAGAATGCAAGACATAATCTCAGTCTAAAGGATATATTTGGCTTGCTGCTGTCTTTAGTCTAAATGATTCCTTCTGAGAGAAAACTATTTGCATCTCAAGAAACCATCATAAAATTATAAAACATTTGTAACTATTTAAAATCACAGGCATTTTGGATAGTAAATAGGGAAACTTAAGAGCCTGTACAAAGTTATAAAATATTATCCATGATTTCCAATAAATGGAAGAAGAAAGCTAGAAGAAGTCACCCCCTTGTGTGGTATATATATGGTTTTGCCCTTTGGAAACTTTGATGATGGTTGGCATAGAATCATTAGAGTTGGCAAGAAGTTTAAATATCAGTTCAACTTTCTTATTTTACATACCAAAAAAATGAGGACTAGAGAGGAAAAGTTACTTGTCCATTAAGGAAAGAGCTGGAACTAAAACCCATTAAGACTTTTAAATCTAAAGCAAATGGTGTATGTGTGTGCATTCCATACCCGTTTAGAAAAACTGCAAATGCCACTAATCACTGCATGTCCTTCCAAATATTTGTAGGTGAACAGAAGCATTTACCCTTTCGTGCATCTCTGTTTGCGTGAGCAGATACAGCACTAAAGTCATACTCTGGTGCGAATTCTTGAATATTCAGACTAAGGGTATTAAGCTTAGAATGAAACTTGTAATCCATGATGCTAAGGAACATGCCATTACTATCTGGTAACAGCTTTGGGAGCTTTGAGGAGGGAGATGGTTATGACATTTCCACTCCATGTCCTTAAGTTCATTATCACTTTTGATAGCGGAACTTAAAATGAAGACCTTCATATATTTTTCTTTCCCAGACTCCCCCAAATTAAATTTTTGTTTCATTTGTTCCATTGATTGAAAACAGGTTCATTATAAAATAGAAAATACAAAAAGAAGTAAACTGTACCATTAAGAATTATCCACCATTAACATTTCGGGAGACATGCTTAGAGTTGTATGTGTGTGTGTGTGTGTGTGCGCGCGCGCGCGTGCACGTGCAGGCGCATATATGTACATAGTTTTAAAAAGTTGTAACTGGAGTCCTAGTCTTCATGCTGTTTTAAAATATGCTTCTTGGTGGTGCCTGGGTGGCTCAGTCGGTTGGGCATCTCTTGATTTTGGCTCAGGTCATGATCTCAGGGTTGTGAGGTCAAGCCCCACATCAGGCTCTGTGTTCAGTGCAGAGTCTGCTTATCTTTCTCCATTTGTTCCTCCCCCTCTTACACCCCCCCTTTTCTGTCTTTCTCTCTCTAAAATACATAAAATCTTAGAAAAAAAAAATAAAATATACTCCTTAATAATTAAATGGCATTTCATTTTCTTATATTCTCCTAATTCATGATTGTTTTTAAAAAGCTTTTGATGTGTATTTGACCTTCAAACAGGGCACATATTTAAGGTGTATAGTTTTATAAGTTTCGACATATGTATACATCCAAGAGACCATTTTCACAATCAACATAGTGAAGCTATCCATCACCCCCAGAACTTTTCTACTGCTCCTTTGTAAACTTCCTGTTTCTCCTCACCACCTGGCCCCCAGCTTCCCAGGCAACCACTGATTTGCTTTTTGTCACTATAGTTTATATTTTTAGAATGTTTTACAAATGGATATGTACTCGTTTTGGTTGGATTTTTTCATTCAGCACAATTAAGATTCATTCATGTCTTTGATTTTATCAACAACTTGTTCCTTTTCATTGCTGAGTAGTATTCCATTGTAAGGATGTCCCATAATTTATGCATCTGCATGTTGGTGGACATTTGGGTTGTTTCCAGTTTGGGGCTATTACAAATAAATTTGCTATGAAGATTCACGTACAAGTCTTCGAATGGACATATACTTCTTTCTCTCTTGGGTAAATAAATGCCTAGGAGTGGAATGGCCAGATCATACAGTAGTTATAGTAACCTATGATTTTTTAAATGGCTGTTTAGAGGTCTTTCTATAGCTATCCCATAATTTAATTTTTTTTTTTTTAGAGTGAGAGAGAGAGAGAGAGAGCATCCATGTGTGTGTGCAGGGGTAGTGTTGAGGGGAGGGGCAAAGGGAGAGGAAGAGAGAGAATCTTTAGTAGGCTCCATGCTCAGCATGGAGCCTTACTCAGGACTCAATCGCACGACCCCGAGATCATGACCTGAACAGAAATTAAAGGTCGGATGCTTAACCAACTGAGCCACCCAGGTAGCCCTTGTAATTGTTAAGTAATACCTTATTGTTGAATGTTTAGACCTTTCTGATTTTTCACTGTTGTTGCAAATGAACCTAGTTTTTTGGCTTTGTAATGTGGCTAGCTATGGATATTCAACTTAAAAAGAAGATGAGTAGAAAGGCTTTGTAAAGAGAACCTGGAAGTCGTGTGTTGTTAGATCATTTTAAATTTTTCAGTGATTGCAAAATAAGTATTTTGTGTCCTCTGCTGGGAAGCAAAGGAGCATGAATCTTTAAATGAACCAGAATTTGAATTTGAAGTTATTTTGCAACCAATGGAAGTTCTCCTGTTTTGTTAAGTTTATGGGACCATGATTTTATCATAACATTCCTTATGAGGAGACTGCAATAAATTTGGGTGTAGCCTTGCTTTCTGGGAGCTATAATTAGCTATCTAGTATACTTTATAACATTTTGTTAAATAAAAAATTTCTTAAAGTATATTTTACTCATTTCTCTCTCTCACATACATGTATATGATATATATAGTAGCCATTGTAGAGGTAAAACATAATGTTTACAGAATGGTAAAGAAATGCTTGGGAAGAAAACCAATGTCAAAAACAAACCCCTAAACCCAAAATGCTCTTTTATGCATATATGCCAAGGCTATATTTTTCTGTGCTATGTTTAGGGTCTTGTTATAACCAAACAAAAGTTGTTTCTACCAACAGATTTTTAAACAGCAGGGACATGCTTATTATTTACTGTTTTGGTATCTTTCCCTCATTTACATAAATACCCCAGCAACCAGCAGTTTAAAACTAATAAAAGCCAGGGTCCTCCATCAAGTGCAATAAAGTTTCACAACCATGAGTTAGACTGTTAGAGTGAAAAATAAACCTATATATGGGGTTATGAAGGGTTTTTTTTGGGAAAGTGTATAATCACATTTCAAAGTTAGAACTTCCTTTTGAAGGAGCAGTGCAATAATAATACTTAAACATTTATGTAGAATGTTTCGTCTTGGAAACGCTCTCCCAACATTGGCCAATTAATCTCTACTGCTTCCCTAAGGAGCAGATAATACTTTCTGCCATTTTTCTAGTTACAAAATTGAGAAAAGTATGAGCAGCCTGGACAGAGTGAGGGCTGGGGAGATGAGTTTCTGGCCCCTATTATTCTGTGACTCTTCAGGATGCAACTCTTAGTAGAATGCATCTGGTTTCTGTTCCACTTTGATAAAAATCATCAGCAAAACAAAGATGTAAATAGTTGTTCATTCTACCTCAGGCTTATAGGTACAGCCCTTACCCTGCTGAGGCTCACCTTTTGGAAATAATGGGACACAGAAAAGGTTTGGAAGATCCACAGCACGTTTCATCTGTATTTGCAATCGACTGAACCAAACTTTTTCCAGTGAGAAAAGCAGTCATATGCTTCTGCCCAGCCACAACTTCCACCTTCCCATTATTTTAGCAACTTAAAGTTTTCCAGATAAGATTTACTGTGATTCATGCATTAAAGATTTGAACAGATCTGTTATGCACATTGAAGCCAGAGGAACAGTAAAATAAAACTAGTGAACATTTACATTTTTGGAAATATAATTAATGTATGCTTGAGAAATTCTGAAAGATAAACATTTAAATGTTAAAATACTTATTTCCTTCCCTACAGGGACAGTGTTGGGAATTAATGAGATAACAAATGTAAAATGCTTTGAGCTCTTTAGAAGAAAGGTGCCAGATGCATACAAATGATTATTAATTGTTAAAGCTATCAGATGATTACTAATATATTACTTATGATAAAATACATATTTTTATACCTGAAAAATAGGATCCTTGCAGTTCTTAGGATAATATAGCTGAAATAATGCTCCAACTTTTCCTAGGTTTCTCTCCGTCTTGTTGGAAGTCCTTTCTTAACCCTTCCCCAGTTTCTTGGCTTTATACTCTTTTTCAAACAAACTAAGGAGCATGACTTCCCAGCTTCCAAACTCTCCTACACCTTCCCATTGTCAGTCCTCCTCTAAAGTCTTACAGATCTATCACCATGGCAGAATTCCACTGACACCACATTCTCTTCTCCTGATTTCTTTGATTACATAATTGTGATGCCTCATGATACTGTCAGTTGTGCAAGTTTATTTAGCAGGAAGCATAAGTGAAACTGTTCCTTAAGCAGCACTAGAATTTGTTACAAAAAAGTGCAAGTGTCTTGTGTGATCTGGGACAAGTGAGTCTGAACTTTCTCCTTTACACAACATGCTAGAATTTGTGGTAAAAGAGCAAAGCCCCAATTTCATTTGGTCTTGAGACATGCACTGAGATACCCCACTAAATCTTAGCGTTCCATATGTAAAATGAGAATAGCAGTTGTACATACCCACATCGGGTTGTTGGACAGATACAATAAAATAACATAGTTAATATAGATAAAGCTTCTAGTACAATATACGCTTAGCCCATAACACGTGTCTATTAAAGGTAAATATGAGTAGATAACAGAAGATAGGTAAGTAGATAGCAGTTTGTCATTAAATATTATGTATTTGGTTTTTTTTAAATAAAAAAGGGGGAATATGTAAAGGGACATGCTCTTATCAAAAAATATTTCATTTTCCTATTTAGGGTAGTAAAAGTTAAGTAATTCATCTCAATTAATTTTTGTTTACAACACTTTAAACATTCTACACATATACGTGAGTTTTTTTCAAACTTACCTTAGTTTACCATAGCACAGTGTCTTTGCTACATGTATGTGCTACAAGATAATGGACTATGCTTCTTTTCAAATGTTCTGTAATTAAAACATTTCACTAATTTAATCTGGTCCTCTGGCTTCTTCCACTTAATTACTTGAAGTGATTGTTTTATTATACCAAATTTTTTCCTTTCATTTTGAAGCTGTAAGTTTTTAGGTAGAAAACCTGACTCTCAATTGTTTTTCTCCTAAGACCTGAATCTGAATATGAAGCCTCAATTTGGAAACAGGCATTCTGTGGTGTATGCTAATGGGAGATGCAAAGAAGGAAAGTGCATTGTTTGAGAAAACCAATCATGGTGGGTTAAAAAAAAAAAAAGGTACAGGAGAGTGAACTCATTTTACAATTGCCAGCAGCTTGAGGCTGCAGAGTGCTAATCAAAATTCACATATAAAACTTCCCTGATAGATTTAACAGTTTTGTACTGTTAAGAGGGGTTCTCACCATGTGAAAGATGCACTGCTGTGCTGAACAAAACAGACAGTTTTCTTTTAAAGTCCAGAGCAGATGAGAGCCATAAGGAGACAGAGGGTTTCATTTACTCTCAGGACACGATTGTGCCAGTGAACTAATGAGTCTCTTGGACCTTATGTTGCTCTGGCTTCAATTGAGGCGAGACTCTAATGGGCATGTAGTACTTCCTATCCGTCAAGTGTCTGGACAATGGGCCCCTCATATGGATTAGAATGATCTGGCAAGAAAAAGAGGTCATCGTTGTACCTAGCCCAGGCAGGAAACCTGGCTAATTAATGTATTTCCAACTATAGCAAAACAAAAGCTGACACACACAAAAATGTTGACTTTATTGCTGGAACTCTTAGCTTGCGGCTGAGGCGCCATTAAAAATTATTGAAATTCCACACATAAAACAATACTCCTAGTTTCCCCAACGCATTCAAATATTTTAAAAGCTATAAAGGTTATTCTTTAAAACAACTATGCGATTTGGGTGTTGTGACTTGGATATTTCACCCTTCTGTAAAGCTGGATGATTCCGAAATATCTTGAGTAATCGAGAAGCGAATGCTAAGAGTTAGTGTCAGCGCTGCATAATTTTAGCAATTTGCACTTTGAAAAGGTACTGTTGAATTTTGATTGGAAAATCCTGTTGCCGTATTAAATGGAGAATTAGAGATTACCAATGTTTATTCAAGCTAGAGGGCTTGAGTGACGCTGTATATTAAACTAAGAGCAGATACTGCCACCTAGATAAATTCTGATGCTCTTGTTAACTAGATGTTGGCTTAGCACCTTACTTTTTGAGAAATGGTAACAACAAACAGTAGTGGCTTGGAACAAGAAAAAAATACAATGAATGATAGAGGGTCACTTTAAAAATCCATGTAAATGTAATTTTCTTGGGGAAAAGAAGACCTGTTTTGCCAAATAACAATGATTAAGACTTTATTCCATTTTTTGAATGCAGAAGACAAATTACTCTTAGAAATAGGAGGAGAAAACTTTATAAGGCATAAACAAAAAGCTCCATAATCCTGAAGTTTATAAGGAGGTAGGTGCAGAAGTGATATCAGTAAGACTTGTAACTTTCTTGTTAGGTTATTTCTTCCTGAGTTCTGGAAGAAGAGGTTGTTTGACAGTCTCAAGTAAAAGCACAGATAGGTTTTAGTTTAATAAGTAAAATAAGATCACTTAATAAATATTTTTTTAAAAAGAGCATTACATTAGAATCTGTTTTGATACACCTCCTAGCACACAAAGCAAGCTAACTCCACTCCCCACTTTTATTCCTAACAGCAAAATAATGTTGCCTTTTTTTGACTCCAGATTAGAATCCAAAATCAGCAATCTTCCAGGAGCATTCATTTATCAGGTTTAGAGAGGTTTTTGTCATCTTTGGACTGTTTTAGCTCTTCTTCAAATCTTATTTTGTTTTCCTTTGTTACTCCTAGAATGGCTTCAATGTCATCAATGGCTGTCTATAAATGAACAATAAAAGTAATACTCATTACTTAAAGACCTTTTACAACTCTTTCCCCCTGCCCTAATTATTTGCTCCTTTTTGGAGTTGAGTATAATTTAGACCAGTTAAACTCAAAGTGTGTTTTGCTAACTAAGACCAATCTACAAATTGCGTCATCAGTCCTGAAATGAGTAAAAAAATTGAGAGTAAGAATTTGGAAACCTTTATATAAGAAATTTTTATAGCTGCTAAATCAAATGAAAAAAATGGGCTTCTATTTTATACATCTTTAATTTTTTTCATTTCACTTTTCTAGTAATTCATTTTGTTTTATTTTACAAAAGTACTGATCTATGATAGGTTGGAAAAAAACAAAACTTCGCTATAGATAATTTGAGAAGCATTGGTCTAGTCATCCTAAAATGAGGGCTAGTAGGCTGATGGAAGTATTTACTTCCATTAGTTTTTTCCATTGGGCAGAAAAATGGTACCTTTCCCTTTTATTTTATTTAGCTATTTTTTTATTGAGGTAGTATTCACATACCTTGAAATTCACCCTTACAAAGAGTTCAACTCAGTGGTTTTTTAGTATGTTCCAAGAAACCAACATTATTATGTAATTCCAGAACATTTTCAATACCCCAAATAGAAACTCTATGCCCATTAGCAGCCTTTCCTCATTTTCCCCCTCCCCTAGTTCCTGACAACTGCTAATATATTCTCTGTCTCTATGGATTTGCCTACTCTGGACATTTCATATAAATGGAATCATACAGTATGTGGCCTTTTGTGTCTGGCCTCCTTCACTTAACATAATGCTCTCAAGGTTCGTTTGTGTTGTAGCATGGATCAGAACTACATTTCCTTTTTAATGTCTGAGTAATATTCCATTTTATCTATTATCATTTTTACCTTGGTTGTTTACACTTTAGGTATAAGAAGGCATTGCTAGCTACAAGGTCATGAAGATTTATTTATACCTGTGTTTTTCTTCTAAGAGTTTTATAGTTGTAGCTCTTATATTTAGGTCTTTGATCCATTTTTATTTATTTTTTATATATGCTGTGGAGTAGAGGTGCAACTTCATTCATTGTGGATATCTATTTTCTCCAGCACCATTTGTTAAAAAAACAAATTTTCCCCCTATCAGATTGCTTTAGCACTATTGTTGAAAATCAGTTGACTATAAGTGTATGGGTTTATTTTGGACTCTCAATTTAATTCCATTGATCTATATCTATTCTTATGCCAGTACCACACTGTCTTGATTACTGTAGTTTTGTAGTTAAGTTTATTTTTTAAAAGATTTTATTTATTTATTTTAGAGATAGAGAGCATGAGTGGGAGGGAGGCGTAGAGGTAGAGGGACAAGCCAGGCCTAGGGCCCAACACCCGGCTCAGTCTCATGACCCTGAGATCATGACCTGAGACAAAATCAAGGTCAGATGCTTAACTAACTGACTGAGTCAGCAGATACCCCATTGTAGTTAAGTATTAAATTTGAGAAGTGTAATTCCTCCTTGTTCATTTTTTTCAAGATTAGTTTGAATATTTTGGATCCTTTGCGTTTCCACGGGAATTTTAGGATCATCTTGTAAATTTCTGCAATAAAGCCAGCTGGGATGCTGATAGGAATTGGTGTTGAATCCATAGATCAATCTGGGGAGTATTATTGCCATCTTAACAATATTAAGTCTTTCATTCAATTTATTTAGATCTTCTTTCTTTTATGATGGCCAGATCTTGTACTACTTCTGTTAAATATATTCCTAAGTACTTTTATTCTTCTTGATGCTATTGTAAATGGAATTTAAAAAAATTTTTTAATTTAAATTTAAAATTAAAAAAAATATTTTTGGATCATTCATTGCTAGTATATAGAAATACAATCAATGTCTCTATATTGATCTTGGGTCTTGCAACTTTTCTCAACTCATTTATTAGCTCTAACAGGTTGTTTCTGGGTTCTTTAGGATTTCCTAAATACAAGATCATGTTATTTGTGAATAGAGATAGTTTTATTTATTTCTTTCCAATCTGGATGCCTTTTGTTTCTTTTTCTTGCTGAATTGCCCTGGCTAGAACCTCTAGTACGGTGATGAATGCAAGTGGTGAGAGCAGACATCCTTGTCTTGCTCCTAATCTTAGGGAGAAAGCTTTCAGTCTTGCACCATTAACTATGATATTAGCTGTAGGTTTTTGCTAATGCCCTTAACAGGTTGAGGAAGTTCCCTTCTATTCCTAGGTTGAGTGTTTTTAGGAAATGATGTTATATTTTGTTAAATGCTGTGTGTGCACCACCTTCCATTTTTTATTCAGTCTTTGTAAATCCTTCTTTATAAACTGAGAATACTTACTAGAATGTCAGTAGGGTGGTAGACAAAATATTACTAAAAATGAATCTATTTTACTTTTCAAGTTTTTGTTATTATTTCTATTTCATTGAGATTTAAAGTTTTTACCTTTAAACTTTTTGGTATGAGTAAAAAAAAAAAAAGACAAGTTTTACTTGAGAAGGTTAGAAACTGTGAGATATTTAAAGGCTACTTAAGAATATCTGACTTTTGATAATTTTGAAAGTCAGAGAAATAGCCTTCATTGTGTCAGCTCTGCTAACCTTATAGCCAAGCTCAGGGTTTACCAAGTCTGTGTGGTTTTGAAGATAAACCACCTGTCTTAGTCTGCCCAGGCTGCTATAACAAAATGCCACAGACTAGGTGGTTTAAACCACTAAAATTTCTTATGGTTCTGGAGTCTGGGTAATCCAAGGTTAGGATGCCAGCCAATTCAATTCCTGGTAGGAGCTCACTTCCTGGCTTGCAGACAGCCATCTTCTTGCTGTATTCTCTTAAGGTAGTGGGGTGGAGACAGAGAGAGCGGCAAGCTCTCTGTTCTCTCATAAGGGCACTAATCACATCAAGGTGACCCCACCTTCTTGACCTCATTTAAAGATAACACTTCTCAAAGGTCCTTTTTCCATTTGCCATCACTTTGGGAGTTAGGGCTTCAACATATGAATTTTGGGAGGACATAATTCAGTCCATAGCACCATTTGATTCTGGTTATTTGTTATATTTGGATAGACTAAACTGATCATATACAGATAGCTCAGAATTTTGCACATGGCAATAACTGATGAAATGATGCTAGCTGACATAACTTAGAATACAAATGAAGAGAGAGATGCTTTAGGACCAGTGAAATTCAATGCAACACTGGGCCTATTTTTCTTTTCTTTTTTTTTTTTAAGATTGTATCCATTTGACAGAGAGAGACAGCAAGAGAGGGAATACAAGCAGGGGGAGTGGGAGAGGGAGAAGCAGGCTTCCTGTTGAGCAGGGAGCCTGATGTGGGGCTCAATCCCAGGATGCCAGGATCATGACCTGAGCCGAAGGCAGACACTTAACGACCTCAGCTGTAGCAATGTCCTATTAGACATGTGACCAGAAGCAAGGGAAATAAAAGCAAAAATGAACTATTGGGACTCCATCAAGATAAAAAGCTTCTGCACAGTGAAGGAAACAATCAACAAAGTAAAAAACTACCTATGGAATGGGAGAAGATAGTTGCAAATGACATATCTGACAAAGGAGTATTATCCAAAATCTATAAAGAACTTATCAAACTCAACACCCCAAAAAGAAATAATCCAGTTAAGAAGTGGGCAGAAGACATGAACAGACATTTTTCTAAAGAAAACATTCAGAAGGCTAACAGATACATGAAAACGTGTTCAACACCACTCATCAGGGAAATATAAATCAAAACCCTGATGAGATACCACCTCACACCTGTCAGAATGGCTAAAATTAACAACACAGGAAACAACAGATCTTGGTGAGGATGGGGAACCCTCTAACACTGTTGATGGGAATGCAAACTGGTGCAGCCACCCTGGAAAACAATACGGAGGTGCCTCAAAAAGTTAAAAATAGAACTACCCTATGATCCAGCAATTGCACTACTAGGTATCTACCCAAAGGTTAAAGGTTTACACAAAGGATACAAAAATAGTGATTCAAAGGGGCACATGCACTCTGATGTTTATAGCAGCATTATCTACAATAGCCAAACTGTGGAAGGGACCCAAATGTCCATCAACAGATGAATGGATAAAGAAGATGTGGTATATATATACACAATGGAATATTAATCAGCCATCAAAAAGAATGAATTCTTGCCGTTTATAATGATATGGTCGGAACTAGAGTGTCTTATGCTAAGTGAAATAAGTCAGAGAAAGACAAATACCATATGATTTCACTCATATGTGGAATTTAAGAAACAAGACAGATAAGCATATGGGAAGGGGCACAAAAAAGAGAGAGAAGAAGAGAGGGAAGCAAACCATAAGAGACTCTTAACGATAGAGAACAAACTGAAGGTTGATGGAGGGAGGTGGGTAGGGGATGGGCTAGATGAGTGATAGGTATTAAGAAGGGCATTTGTTGTGTGATGGGCACTGGGTATTATATGTAAGTGATGAATCACTAAATTCTATACCTGAAATCAATTTTATACTAGAATTTAAATAAAAAATTGAAATAAAAAAATACCAAGTGTTCGTCTCTGTTTGGCCTGTGTTTCAAAAATTCTCGTGTGGATCTTGCTCCTGTTTTCTTGCTTTTGTTCATATTTCTACAGTTTGGAGACTTTTGATCAACTATATCTAGCTTTCACGGACCAACATCTTTAAAGGTCATTTGGAAGCTTCAGACAGGTTAGTGACGAAATTTCTGCCCCACTTTGGAGAAACAGTGTGGGGTACATGGCCTATGTATGCGCTGAGGGCTTTTTCTGTTTCTCTCTTCTCCACATTATCCTTCCTGGGGTCTCAGAACTCCTCTGGTTCTAGAAACGGGGCCTCCCCAGGAATCCTTGGCCAGACACTGTGTTATCTGAAATGTAAGTAGGTTACATTCAGAGTTTTTGGTGGTGACTGTCTCTGTTTTGGATTCGTTGTGACACTTCAGCTTCACCTCTGATCTCAGAGAGCCGTGTTATCTTGTAAACGGGGTTTGGAAATGGCAGCAACTTAAAACAAGTCTACTATATTTCAAAGAAAAAATTTCAAACTATTAAATTTAACTAACAGGTTCAGTGGGAACCTTATAATATTGACCCTGTACATTATAAGATATGTACTGCTTCACAATAGAAAAAAAAATGGTTTAGCACTTGTTTACAATACAGCATGAGGTATTTTCAGTCCTTGTATAGAAATTAACCAGAATCGTTAGTTAATTAACACCTCACCTTAAAATTGGTCTCGCCTTGCATATTAGGTGCTGATATTTCTTGATGGATGATGAAGAGATTTCGAGCAAAGGTCATGAGGACCCCCTGGAGATCTTCACCGATTGTTCTGTTAATGATATCCAAACAAATGAGTTTACCAACGATTCCCCTCACATGCTTAAAAACAATCACCCTCTCATTTGTGCCTGTCTGGTGGTGGAATTTAATGAGTATTTTCAATCTCACAAGGTGGCAATCTTCAGGGAGGTATGAAAGATGAGGCTCCATTTTAACTTGTCAACAAAGAGGATTTGTGTAATAAATATTTTTTATTAATCAACTTAGCAGAATATAAGAATAGGTTCAGTCATTCCTAGCAAAAGGCTACCACTGAGCTAGGACGGTAGTATTAGCTCATTTAAAAAATTGTTGAGATCAGTGTATAAGAGAATTGTTGCTAAGTATAATTCATACCTGACAGTTTCCTTGCCTACAGAGATATTTGCACCTTGGTATCCTGGAGATTTTTGTCTGGGGCTTATTTTCTATTTCATGTATGCAAGCATTTCCTGCTATTTATGAGTCTGCTCCATCCATGTTCCTGGGAGAATGTGTCCCATTCTTGAACATCCAGCTTTATAAAGCTGAACACACACTTGAAGGTTTCAGAAACGACTTGCAAACCGTCCTGTAGAATTTCACTGTGGCCAGTGAACATTTCCAAATGACTAGACTGTTGTAAGTTTTAGCTTTGAAACAAAACTGCAGGGTATTTCTTCTAGTTATTTTGTGAACTTTCTGTATCAAAGGGGAAAAAATGGATTAAGTGAATGGATTGATTTTTAAGAATTGTTCTGTCCTGAGGGTGTGAAACTAAAGAGCTGCCCCTCTTGTTGAAGGCAACTTCAAAGAACTTTGGGTTACTTGCTTCCCAGTTGTTGCCTGTAAATAAGTCGTTTTAGAGTGTAAGCCTTCAGTGCTTTCTGGATGGCTGCCTTCCAGCCTGACTGGGCTTTCCCGTACGTCAGGCTGGGAGCAGAAGGCTTCCCAGGCCCCAGGCAGGAGACTGTCCTGCCACGGGTAGTGTGACTTTGGGGGGAAAGCTACTTTAAGCTCTCTGAGTCTTCATTTCTTTTTTTCTGAAATGGAAGTATTGGACTGGATTAGTGCTTCCAAATTTTTGGAGTTGCAGTCCCCAAATCCAAGGACTGACCACCCTTACTTCTCGTAGTTACCGAACATTAGTATCTGTTGCCTCTTTTAAGAGAATAATAGCCAAAGATAACTTCAGAATCAACAATTTTTAAAGTGATTTGTTTTATTTGTTTTTACTCTTTATTGCCACAGAGTCAGTATGTCGGTATGTATTAGACCCTGGTGCTTTTTTTTTTTAAGATTTTATTTCTTTATTTGACAGAGAGAGAGAGCATAAGTAGGCAGGGAGGCAGGCAGAGAGAGAAGGGGAAGCAGGCTCCCTGCTGAGCAGAGAGCCCGATGCGGGGCTCGATCCCAGGACCCTGAGATCATGACCTGAGGCGAAGGCAGAGGCTTTAACCCACTGAGCCACCCAGGCACCCCCTTTTTTTTTTTTTAAGATTTTATTTATTTGACAGAGAGAGAGCCAGAGAGTACAAGCAGGGGGAGTGGCAGAGGGAGAAGGAGCAGTAGGTTCCCAGCTGAGAAGAGATCCCAAGACCCTGGGAAAATGACCTGAGCTGGAGGCAGATGCTTAACTGACTGAGCCACCCAGGTGCCCTAGACCCTGGTGCTTCTTAAAACAGCAGATTCCTAGGCTCTACCTCAGATCAGCAAAATCAGATTCTTTGTGTTTGGGATCTAGGAATGTATAGTTTCACTGAGACCTTCAGATGATTCATATATATACATATATATATATATATATGATTGAGGCCCATACTTAAAAAAATTAATGTGTGTGTGTATGGGTGTGTGTGTGTGTGATCCTGGATCCACACATGGATTCATGCCTCTATTGTCATCTCTCCTTAGCTTCCTGGGCTCCATGGTCCCCCGGTTGTGAACCAAGCATCTGGATGGACTCTAAGTCCTCTTCCCTGTTAATTCATTTCTAGAATTGCCTTCATTTTTCCTTCCTTGAAATTTCTTCTTGAATTCTGCTATTCCCAGAAATATACCAGTATAAATGGAGTCAGTATGAAGTTACACTGGCAAAGCCAGACCGTAGAATTCTCGTCTGTAAGGTCGTCACTCTTGGTGCCCTCCCCTTTCCTAAAGAGGTGGCTGACTAACATCTTCACCTGAGGTGAACCGATTGTAAGGAAGCCAAACAAAACCCAGCCAGCTCAGGAAAATTCTCTTCTTAAAGCTCCATAGAGAAAATCAACACAAACAACACAAAGAAGGAAAGTGTATTTGTTCATCTTTTCTCTTTCAATATGAATTCTAGAAAACAAAGACTCTCTCCTGGTCATTGTCTACTAAATCATCTGTTCTCAACCTCCATGTCCATGTGTCAGTGCAACTCCTGACGTACTAACTAATTCCACCCATTTATTGCACAATCAAGAAAGTACAGCTGCACACAAATGAGAATTTCGGGGATAATCTTGAATCCTACCTAATACTCAGAAGAAGTAAATTAACAAACTTGGTACAAACTTGCACAGGTAGTGATACACTTCACGGTAGGCAGAGAGTCTCTTCCATAATTGAGTTCCCTACATAAGGTGGCCATATGGTATTGGAAAAGCACACTAGATTCAGGATCCAGAGACACAAGCTACTGTGTGACAATGGTAAACCACATCCCTGCTCGAAGACCCAGTTTCCTTTCTATGCTATGAGAGTCAGTTAATCCCCAAGGTCCTTCCTTGCTCCAACATTCCCTGGTTCTAATGGCTGCAGGAAGGGATGAGAAAGATGAGATAGGAAATAGAAGACACGGCTCTAGAGTCTTCAGGGGCCCATGTCAATCAACAGTGCCCTTTCTGTAGGATATGTGAGTAGCAGTACCATCCAAAAGGTACACCATTAGGACTATTGCCACCACCAAAGCTAGCCTTCAGGTCAAGGCATTCCTGCTTGAAATCTCAGAAGCTGGTGTAGGGATAGTTGGGCGAGCTCTACTTTATCACCAGCCTAATCATTCATTCTGTAGGCTTCAGCATCAAACCAACTTTGCTGCTCAATCAGTTTGATGATTGGGGAGTTCCTTTTTCATATAAGTCTTTTCTGTCTCCTAAGTTCCCTAATGCTGTCCTCTTGCCTGGTTCCTCTGTGCCCAAGTACCCACCTGGATAAGTCTTCCTGTGGCCCATACTGTGGGGACTCTGCCTCTGCCCTGTTAACACTATCCCCATCTCATCCCGTCAGTTGCAGGACACAAGTTCTGCTTCTGTGTGTCGGCCTCTTTTGGGTTTTGCCACCTGCCGGCAGGTTTTCTTCGTGCCATCCTCTCGCTGGCCTGGGCCTGTAAAAGCAGCCTCCTCTTTGAGCTTCTGTGGTCGTGCTCCCTCCAACTAACTCTCTGGATATCCTTTCACTCTTTGCAGTTGACCTTTCCTGATGTTGTGAGCTGGTTGCTCCTTGGGATGATCTCCTGGCACCTGAACTCCCTGGGTATGTGCTTTCCCTGGCCGTTCTTCTCCCTACCCCTGAAGGGTCCTGTCCCTCCCAGCCTCATTCCAAGTGCATGAGGGTTTGTGTCATTGCAGTCCCGGCCCAGCTTGTTCTTTGCAGTTTACCTTTCCTGCCAGCCAGTACCGGGTAGGGTAGGGTTCATGTCTCTGTGTTCTGATTTCTAGTTCTTGTACTTAACTAACCCATCTGTCTGAATTCCTAAACTTAGACATGTACTTGGACCTGGAACTTTACCTGCTTAATTAGACTCATAATTCTGGAAAATACAAAGTCCTTATCCTCCAGCTTGTCAACTTTAAATCCATTGACTGTTTGGTTCTCCCAGTCCTGGTAACTGCCTGGTGGCCTGGGTCCTGCCACAGCCCTGGGCATATTAACTCATTTGCTTATTTACAGACTGTCCACCCAGTACCCCATCAGCTTCATGAGAGCAGGGACTTGTCTTTTGGTTCACTGCTATATGCCTAACACTTAGAACTGTGCCTGGCACAGTTGATAAAATGCTTTTGAATTTTCTGGTAGTGAGGGGAGGGCAAGGAGGGAGCTGAGGGATAGAACATCACTGGAAGCAAAGGGTAGCTCTTTCCCTGCACATGCACAAAGGTGTTCCTGGCTCTGTTCTCCTCCTGGACGTGAATATCCAGGCAGAGAAGATGAATGTATACTTTTTGGGGTGCTCTGTCTCATTCCTCTTGCTCTCTTGGCAGTATAAAAAAAAAATGTGGGAAAGAGAGGCTAAAATAAAGAGTGAAGGGACTCTTCTGACATGACCCAGTAAATTTTACATGTTTATGGGACCTTGGGGAAAGGTGGGGACTGGAGGGGATGACTCAACCAGCCAGCTCTCCACCCAAGTGAAGAGAAGCATTTAAGACTGTAAACACCAGATTAAATTGTTAGCCACATTCTGGCTACAAAGGGGGAGGAAACCAAAACATTTGCATGAGTTCAAAGGGATCCATGAGGCTTAATATCACTGCACTGGTGATGGCCTGTTGTAACGGACAATGCTGTGGTAAAACAAAGGACCGCACTTTGGAAAAGGGAGTTGAGACCTGTCCTGTGCACATCTTTGCCCATTTCAGGGTGCAGCTTTTGGGACCAGTTTCTAGGGGACTGAGCTCCTAGGGGGAACCAAGGCTATTCAGGACACTGATACTTAGTAGAGGAATTGACTCTTATATGGTGTTTCGTGAGACCAGAATGTGGACACATTGAAAGTAGTAGGGGAAAGGACACCTCCACTAGTGTAGAAGTCAGAAGGAAGAGAAATACAGGGCAGAAATGGTTTCCCAGTAAGTTTAGATAACTTAAAGGTGTCAAATGGCCATACTCCAAGATATGAAATAAGATTGTGTCTCTAAAGTGTGAATCCTAGATCAGAAGACAAATTTGCTAGCTCTCCAGATTATGCTGGGGAGAAATTTGCAGGATGTAGGAAACAGAGCAGCCTCTGAGTGCTGCTAGCAGGACTTCTCTTAGCATACATACATGAGGGCTGAAATTGGAGCTGAGAAGGGGCTATGGACCCTGCCTTTTGGGGGAACATCTTGCCAAGTCACCAGAGCACTTTTCTAAGCATGACAGAATGACAACTGCCCGTCTAAATATGGATGTCTGAGTCTGTTCCTCCTCAGTCAGATTTGTTATGCTTTATATGTATATGTGTTTGGGTGTAGTATGTTGTTGGAACTAGCCTCTTCCCCATCAATTTTAGATAATTAATCAGTTGTATTTATGAAGCCTCACTGACACGTCCAAAGTCATTTTATGAAATACTTGAAGATCTAAATAAAACAAGATAGACTTCCAATAAATCAGCATGTTGATTAAAATGCATGAGAAGCATCATTGTTAGTGGTCGTTGTAGTCTATTTTTGTAGCTTATCACATCTCATAGATGCACTTCATACTCACAACATTCCCAACTTGTCTCTCTTCAGGTGTTCATATAATATAAAAATAGTTCCTTGTCTGTCCTAGAAATTTTGAATGGAGAGAAAAGAGGTAGCTTATTATCTTAGAAGCAAAGAAAACATACTGCACCAAGACTACTAAGACTGACTGGAATTAAAATCCAGAGCTACCTTCAAATATTGTGAAAAGCACATTTGGAATATAGAGTAGATATGTTCTGGGACAGTGTTGTTAATTGAGATATAATTTATATATAACATTGTGTAAGTTTAAGGTATACGATGATACCTCGATATGATACATTTATATATTGTGATATAATTACCACTGTAGTCTTAGCTAACACTTCTATCACATTTATAATTATCATTTCTTTTTTCTGGTGAGAGCATGTAAGATCTAGTCTCTTTGCAGTTTTGAAGTATATAATACAATATTGTTGACTATATGACTATGCTCTGCATTAGGTCCCCAGAGCTTATTTATTGACTAGTTGCAAGTTTGTACCCTTTGACAGTATCTCTGCAATTCCCCTACTTCCCAGCTTGATAACTGCCATTCAACTCCTTCTGAGCTCAGCTTTTTTAGTTCCAAATATAAGTGATATCATACACTGTTTGTCTTTGTTTGGCTTATCTCCCTTAGCATAATGCCCTCAAGGTCCACCCATATTGTTGCAAATGGCAGGATTTCCTTCATTCTCATGACTGAATGATATTCCATCATATATACACCACATTTTCCTTATCGATTCATCCATCAGTGGACACTTAGGCTGTTTCTATGTCTTGGGTATTGTGAATAATGCTGCAATGAACATGAGGGTACAGATATCTCTTTGAGATACTGATTTGGTTTCCTTCAGATAGATGCCCAGATGTGGAATTGCTGGATCATATGGTGGTTGTATTTTCAATTTTTGTAGGAAGACCTACACTGTTTTCTACAGGGACTGGGCCAATTCGTATTCCCACCAACATGCCCAAGGGTCCCCTTTTCTTCATATCTGCGCCAAAACTTGTTATCTCTTGTCTAGGCCAGTGTTTTCTTGAAATACGATCCTCAGAACACCTGCGTCAGAATCATCTAGTGTGCTTGTTAAAAGGCATATTCCTTCCTTCTTTCCTTCCTTCCTTCCTTCCTTCCTTCCTTCCTTCCTTCCTTCCTTCCTTCCTTCCTTCCTTTCTCTCTCTCTCCCTTTCTTTCTTTTTCTTTCTTTCTTTTTCTTTTCTTTTCTTTTAAAAGATTTTATTTATTTATTTGACAGAGAGAGATAGTGAGAGAGGGAACACAAGCAGGGGTAGTCGGAGAGGAAGAAGCAGGCTTCCCTCTGAGCAGGGAGTGCGATGATGCAGGGCTCCATCCCAGGACCCTGGGATCATGACCTGAGCCAAAGGCAGACAACTGAGCCACCCAGGTGCCCTCAAAAGGCACTTTCATAGGCGTCATCCAAACTCAAGATCTTTGGGAGGGAATCTGACTTTTAGCTCAATTCCTGAGTGATTCTCTAGCAAATCAAAATCTGAAAACCACTATTCTGAGAGCAATGGGTAAAGATACATAGGGAAGCAATTTTTTGTGTGGAAAATAATTTGTATTTCAACGGAAAACTGTATGCGGTCTGTGGCACACCCTCAGGGACCCAGGCAAAGGAAGCTCCGTCTCAGTGTGCTTCCACGATTTACAAAGCAGGAAAAAAGACATGGTTACTCTTGAAGTGGCTCTTGAAGGCTTCTGCATGGAAAGGACCTGTATCAGTTGTGCTCATAGTTCAGGTCCAAGTAAGTTATATGGCCATACTTGACTTCAGGGAGAGGGCTGAGGAAGTATAAGCCTGGTATGTGCCTAGAAGGAAGAGAATCAGAACATTTGTGAACAGCCTTCATGATCGCCACCGTGGCAGTACCCTGACCTGAGGAAATGATCGCTGGTAGTTATGGAGCCATTTAGGACCATGGCACACTGCCTGTGTGTGCGTGAGACCAGCCCTGCCCCACACTGTCACAGGCAGTAAACATGACACTTTTCTCCATATGGCTTTCATTACAACTTCATTTCATTAGGAAATCAGTGGGGGTATTCTGTCGCATTACAGAAATACCAAGAATGAGACCTACCAAATTGCTTACAAGCTCCATAATGCTTTCTTCCAATATTCAGCAAGGAAAATACACTCGTGAGGTGATCTCATTTCCCTTTTTCCCCTTCAGAGTTTGAACGAGAAACATTGGAAATTCTGTGATCATAATGGGAAGAAAGACTTAAATGTCGAGAACAGGACTTTTGAGGATTCTTTTGGTAGCATTGACAATGATGTATTACTAATGTTGCTTCTTTTTCTGGAAAGAGCACCCACATTAAATTTGAGCAAGAATGGCAGCGGGTAGCAGAGGCTACTTTCGTCTTTTTAGACTTAGCAGAACTCATGGAGGCAATAACAGTTTTAGATAAGTTAAGTATTAAACATAGCTTTTTCCCCTCTCTTTTGTAAGGTCCACAGACTTGGGGGCTACAGAGAAGTTTGTGCTCCTTTAGCTGAAGAATACATAAGGGGTACCTAGATGAAATATTTATTTGAAATCATTCCCAGCATTCTTGGACTGGATTGGTAATAATATTTTAGAAGTACAAATAGTTCTTAGGGGAAAAAGATACATAGGGGACACCCTTGGTGTAAGAGAAAGAATCATGTTTGGCTTTATGGTTCAAATGTTAGTTACACAGAATGCCTGGCTGTGTGATCTTGGGAAAGTGCTGACACCCTGTGAGCCTAAATTCCCCAGTGTTATCTGGGAGAAATAAAAGCTTCTTACAGAAGAGATGGGAAGGTTGAGGAGATAATGAAGTTAGCGCTTCGCTCGGTGGCCAGCACATGGTGCTCTGCAAATGCTGGTTTATCATCTGTCTTTTCAGGAAAAGGCAATAAAGGGAACAAGAGGACAGTTCAGACCAGGGGCAGACCCTGGGATCTGAAAACATGAGAACCCATCTCAAGGAAACTGGAGCAAGGATATTTTTGGAGAATTTCCAATGACTCCTTTCCCTCACCTTAGAGTTTTAGGACGTCATGTTTTTCATCTCTGACTCTTTTCTTGTATTTTCTTTTTATTGTTTGTTCTTTTTCTTTCTCTTTGTCCCCAACTCCCCCCTTTCGGTAGATTCTTCCTTGTTTGGATTTTGTCCTCTCTCTTTTCTTCATATTATTCCTTCCCTCCATTGCCCCCAGTCCATATTTTTCTTTCTTTCCATTTCAGCTCTCATCCTTTGTGGGATGTGTAGCACAGGTGACCTGGAGACAGAGCCAGTCATGTTGTGGGCGCCTCTCTCCCCCTTTCTGTCGTTCTCCTCACCTTCAATGGAGCTCCTCTGCACCATCCGCTGTTTCCCTGAGGTCATAGCAGTCTCTTTTTCATACTAAAATTTGTTCTTATAAATGAATCTGGTCAACTCAGAGCTACAAAGATGTAAATAACTTATAAAATTTGGTGCTTTACTTTTCCCAAAAATACTAGTAGAAACTTCAATCAAGTAGAAAGCCCTTAGCCAAGGAAATAAATCTTTCATAATAATTTCAGGCAATAGAAAGCTTATGGAGGATATTTTCTTCCAGGAAGGAGACTTTCCCTGCCAAATATGCCTATTCATAGAGGCATGTTCTGCTTTGATATTTTAGAAGAAAATGAAATAAAATAGATTCCGAGAAAGCCAACGTTAGATTTAGCCACCTCCTGGCATATGGAAGTGTTTCGGTCTAATCAGTTTGGGGCTAAAAACTATTTAATTCCAAAAGGATTCGGTAGAGCAGATGTAACAATTAATTTCAGGTAAATCAGTTCAATCTGGCTTTTTCATTCTTTCTTATATTTTACCAATTTTAATGTAATTTGTAAGGGAATATGAGCTTCATTATATGTGTTTGCAAACAGCACGAATCAATCTAATCCAAGAGCCTTACACATTCTGTCAGTGTCCTGCAGTGTGGTGGGGATTGCCCAGTGGTAGTTGGGCCATTCTATTCACTGTTGGCCTTGTGCCTAAGGTCTACGTGCTTTTCAAGAGCCTATAAAAAGAATTGATCCCTAAAAAATTGTATTTGTTCTCAAGTATGAGAAATGAAAATTAATAAATGTAGAACTGAATGTTGGAAAATTAAAACATTGGATCAGTTGGTTGTTGCTCAATTCTGTCATCACCTACAAATGATTTTTAATATGAGAAGTGACTATATTTTAATATATGTGATGTCATGTGGAATGGGTCTTCCACAACTAAGAGGGCATGGGTCTCTCAGGTTTTAGAATAAGCCACCAATGTCAGAGATTCGAAAATCTGAACCAAATGCAAAATCACGAAACTATTCCTCAGAGTAACTGCAGTCTCTAGGCACAAAATGGAGGTTCTAGTTTAGGTGGGACGTATTACATCCCGTTTGCCCTCATCCAGCGACATTAAGGATGAAGCAGCTGGACAGGAGCCATCAGTATCATTGGCAACAGACCAAAAATGGGAGGACCTGTATTTTTAAATCAGAACTCCTCCTGGGAAGAAACTACTATATGGAGGTAGAAGGATGCCATGGACTGAATTGCTTGTCCCCCCAAATTCATATGTTGGAGTCCTAACCCCCATGTGACTGTATTGTAAAAAAGACCTTTAAGGAGGTGATTGAGGTTAAGTGAGGTCATAAGGATGGGACCCTGTTCCAATAGAACTGGTGTCCTCATAAGAGAGGTTACAGAGACACCAGAGATCTCTCCCTCTCTCCTTCGGCCATGTTGGGGCACAGTGAGAAAGTGGGCATCTGCAAGCCAGAAAAAGTGCTCTCGCCAGGAACCAAATTGGCTGGGTGCCTTTTCCGTGGACTTCCCAGCCTCCAGAATGGTGAGAAATAAATTTCAGTTGTTTAAGCCACAAGTGTTTTGTTATGGCAGCTCAAGCAGACAGAGACAGAGATATTCATTGATAAGCAGCTTTGAGTGGGGCCGGGGAACTCAGATCATGCTTCAGGATCAAGAGATGGTCCCCAAATGTCTCCTAAGTCTGGTGAGCTACAGGGCTTTTGCTTGACCAAGGTGGGTGTACAGGTTTGGGACCAAGCTGAACTTCCTGGTGCCACAGTGCCACCCCCCTGTGGAGCTGTCTATTTACCCTTCCCCAGGCTGCACTCAGCCTGCCTCTAACTACAGGTTAAACTAAAGTTTCAAGAATATCTGTCCGAAGGGACACTGAATTACTTGCTGCCTAGATCACCCCCCCTTTGGCCAACCATCAGCTTCATACCTCAAAGTCATAGCCGATGCCATGGGCCTTACACATTTGGAGAAAAACATAGTGGAAAACCAGTGAGAGATCGTTGTGCTTCAGCTGGGTACTCATCACCGCATAGCGAATGGTTGCTGAGGACTGGAAAAGACCACAACTGCGTGTAAGACTCTTTACAACATATTTCAGTCAACTCTTAACTTTAGGAAAGTTGTAGGTTAACAGAAAAGTTGTGAAGATAATACAGAGGACTCCTGTTCCCCTCTTGTTAACATTGCCCTACATTTGTCCCAGGAGGACACTCATTAATCAGACCTCCTCATTACTGTTAACTGAAATGTGTTCTTTATTTGGATTTCATTCGTGTTTCCTCACTCCCTTTTTCTGTTCCATGATCCCATCCAAAATACCGCATTGTATTTAGTTGTCATGTCTCCTTCGGTTCTTTTGGGCTGTGACGGTTTCTCAGACTTTCCTTGTTTTTACTGATCTTGACAGTTTTGAGGAGTGTGGATCAGGTACTTTTTAGAAGGTCCTCTCTTGGTATTGTCTGATGTTTTTCTCCTGACAAGACTGGAGTAATGTGTTTCTTGAGAAGAGGCTAACCATAGGATCACCTCTTATCAAGGGTACATGTATCAACATGACTTACGATTGACGATGCCAATTTTGATCTCACCAAGGTAGGTTTTGCCAGATTTCTTACTATAAAGGTACTTTTACCTGTTTCTGTCCTATTCTCTTTGGGAACAAGTCACTAAGGGGAGTCTGCCTTCTTGAGAGAGAATTTTGATGCCAGCTGCTTTCTTTGAGAAAGTGCTATTCTTTATCTTGCTTGCCTATCAGTGGAGCTATCCCAAAGACACTGGTTGTTAGGCCGGAAGTATTTCAATTATAGTATTTCCTAAAAACATTTAAAATTGAGTATGTACAAAAGAAAGTATTGGATCCTGGCAATTTTGTAGCACATCCTTTGTGAGATGTGATATTTGTCTTTGAAAATCAGCTATGTTTATGCTTGGAGAACTGGAAATTTGGAGAACAGCCTGTAGGGCCATGGCCAACCTTGAGGCATAGAAAGCGAAGGTGCCTGGCACAGATTTTGAACTTTGGGGGCCCTTGGGTGTGGGGGCAACTAGGTGCTTGCCCTTGTGCAGTGACTTGGAATAGGAGAAGGAAAAGGAGGTGCTCTTGGTCTACAGCTGGCTGCAAGGATCATAATGGCCTGACATTGTCCGTTGTGAAATGTCAAGCCCTGCCCTCTCTATCTCTGAGATAATGCAAGAAACTGGGGCTGACTGAGTGCCCAGCAGAGGATGAACATGTTTTCCCTGCCTGTATAACACATACGCGTACTCTCTCTCTCTCTCTCTCTGATTTCATGTTCACCTTCTATGACATATTTCCCCACATATACTGTCTTTTCCTTCAACACTTGAAGAAAATACTGTATCTGATGGTCATATTTTCAGTGCTATTAAGCCTGTTCTTCCCACATACAGGCAGAGTCCACATCTATAAAAAAGTTAGGGTCCCACAGGCTAATGCATCTTGAGTTGTATATCTCCATCAGTATTGTCCCATTTGTAGCCACTGGGCATTTTATTTTTGCCAAAGAAAATCTACTGGACCCTCACATGCCTCACAACTGTCCTTTGTTACCACTCTGACCTATCATGGATTGTCCTCCGCCTGCCTCCCTGACATGACGGGAGTTCTCTGAAGAAGGCAGGCCCTGTTTGGTTTCCGAATCCCCAGGCTGTATGTGATGCCCCACAGAACAGGCATTCAGTGTTTCCCGAATGAGGGAAAGAATGGGTGGATGCATATAGTCGGGTACATCTAGAGCACTTCCCTCTGACAGAAGAGGCTCTTCCAATGTAATTCAGGGGACATCCAGTCAGTGAGTGCTTTGGGGCAGAAGCAGACCCTAGAGAATGACAGAAAATCCCTGGAGAATGATAGCTCTGGGCAGTCATTCCAGGCCTGGACCCCAGTAGACTATCTTTTGGAGGACAGTGTAGCTTTGATGGATGTGGTGGGGTTATTGGTGGGGTAATAAGAACCAGCTAAGAGAAGTGCTGGCTCAGCAATTCAGTCAGTCTGGAGGAGGGTGACCACCAGGCCCGCTCACCATCTCATGACAGGCTGTGCCATGTTCCTGCCTCCACAATGAAGGTCCAGAAGCCTGAGCTTTTGCATATGGAAGTGAACTGTAAATACTCTGGAATTCCATTGTGGTTACTGAGCATGTAATTGCGTGGTGATTACCATGAACTCACAAGATAATTCCAAGGTTATTTTTGTCTTTTAAACTTGTCTTATGCTGCCATAGGATATAAACTAGCAAGCCCAAGACTAGGCCCCAGTCAGTAAGGGAGAGAGGTAGACCGGCATCTGGCAGCAGGAGCCAGCTCATCACTGTGTATCTGCTCCAAAGCAAGGCAGAGAGCTCACTGTCTAGTATTGCTGGACAACAAGGAAGGACAGGCTGTCCTGAGGTTTCCTCTTCTCTGCAGAGACAGACTACTGCCGCCCCACTTCCCAGACCTGGGGTTAGGGTTCATAAAGAGTCTGAAAGAAAAGCCAGGATATTTGGTCTATGTCTCCAAACTGTCTTTTCCATCACCATCGCCATCCTATTCCAGAGCTTTATGGCCTGGGCACCTGCTTCTCCTTCCTACTTGGGAGTTGGGGATGCAAGCAGAATTCTGTGGTGGAAAAGTTATATGGAGTCAGGAAGACTGAAGTTCGAAACCTGACTGACCTTGAATGTATCACTTAACTGCTCTTTTAGTGATTAAATAAGCACCTAGCACAGCACCTGGCACCTGACAAATGGTCTATAAATATTGTTGATCTTTCTTTGAAAGCGTCTACAGGGCTGGAAGCATTTTGGGCCTCCACTAAATGTAATTTCCCAGGCTGTTCCTTCCCCTGCTGGTAACTGGATTCCGAGTATCACCACAGGATTGTCTCTCAGACCCAGGTTGGTCAGTGCACAGAACTCTTCAGTGTCTCTTCCTTGCCTTCAAGATGAAATCCAGACACGTGGCTTGCTGTGCAGACTCTCCCACACTGGCTTGGGGGATTGCTCCAACGACTTTTCCCACTTCCTCCTTCCCAGATTCTCCCAGATTCTCTGCCCCAGCCCACCTGGTTCATTGCTAGCTCCTCACAGACCATGGGCTCTTCCATGGGCTCTCTTCTTTTGAGGGAGAGGTCTCCTTTCCCTCGACACTTAGTGACTGCCACAGCCTGTAAGGCCTGGCCAAGTTCTTTCTAGTAGAGTGTCCCCTGTCCCTGCCAGTCCCAGTCCACAGTCCTTTCTCCTAAGAACTCCAGCAGCAGGCTGTCAATGGTGCTGAAATGAGACCCTGTGGTTTTCCTTGTATATGTGCTATGTACTTTAGATTTCTTTTCAACTCTGAGGACAGGGACTTTGTCAAATGTCTTTGTATCCCTGATGCTTGGCGAAATTCCTGGCTTATGTTAAGTGCTTAGTAAATGTGTTGTAATAATGCCAAGGAAGATGAACATATGTGATACACCTACTCTTTTTAGACTTAACCAACTCCACAGTTTCTACAGGAAAAAACTGTTGATAGTCTAGGGTTGTTTTTTATTCAGCTCAATAGCACAGGTGTGACAGTATTGTCATGAGGATTAGATGAGTGTCTAAAGACCTTAGAATAGTGTCTGGCACAGAGAAAACAGTCAAAAAATGTTAGTGCTTATTATCATTTGCTAAACAAAATAATTTCAGAAATAAGATAAGTTATTTAAAAACCAACCAACCAACAGACTTTTTCATCAGAAAGGGCCTTGAATCAGAGTGCTAGAGCTTTGCTAGTTACTTAACTTTATGACCTTGGGCAGTTCACTTAACTTTGCATAGCCTCAGTTTCCTAATCTTTAAAATGGGTATGATAATCCCTGTCTTATCTATTCCTTGGGGTCATCATGGGGATCAAATAAACTCATGTCAATTTAAAGGATAAAACATTATGCAAATAGAAAACATTTTTTAAAAGGTTGACTTGTGTAATCAACTCTCTTCTGATGCTATAAAATCCATTTGGGTTTGGGAAGGAAATCACAACCTAAATGGATTTTACAGCAGGGGAAGACTCCTCCGTGACCATCTGGCCCATTCGTGCTGTGTCTTGGCCTAGTTCAGAGCAGATTAGAAGCCAGTGGATAATGGCAATATGCCTGGAAACAACCTTATCACAGAAGGAGATGAATCCTCCTTTGGAAGAAGAGCTTTCTCTTTGGCCTCAGCCAGAGACTTCTTTAGGGATGAGCCTAAGCTGTACTCTGGGGCCAAATCACTGACTCTCAGCCAGTGCAAGGCAGGTTGCTCAGAACAGTAGTCAGACACACAGGCTTTAAAGTCTGGGAGGTCTGGGCTTAAATTCTGGCTTCCACTCTTGCTTGCTGAGTGACTTTCCACAAGTTGCTTGACATTTTTTAACCTCAGTCTTCTTATCTAAAAATGAGTGTAATCATCTGGCTGGCTCGGCTTGAATGGCTCAGTCAGTTAAGCGTCTGACTCTTGATTTCGGCTCAGGTCTTGATCTCAGGGTTGTGGGATCGAGCCCTGCATTAGGCTCCATGTTGGGTGTGGAGCCTGCTTAAGATTCTCCCTCCCTCTGCCCCTCCCCCCGCAGGCACTATCTCTTAAAAAGAAAGTGAGCATCATAACAGCACCTGCCTAATATATTGGGTTGTGTAAAGATTCATGTAAAGCACTTAGTTACAGTACCTGCTGTGGAGTAAAGGCTTAGTACATTTTGGATGTTATTATTATGTTATTATATATATTATGGTTATTTATTGGCCTATCTGTGTCTTTTGATAAACTCGGAGCTCTTTGCTGCTTATCCTTGTATCCTCTGTGCTTAGGAGAGTACCCAACACACTGTAGGTATTGAGTAAGTCTGTTGAATTTACTTCTAGCTGGTGCCTGTCTAAAGTATTAACCAATAGTTAAGGTGATGACTGATGAGGACTTAGGATCTAACTTCTCATAACAATATTACTTCTTTCTAAAAGATTTTGCTAGAAAAAGACCTTTTAATGAAAGGCTGCAGTATGGAGGGATGGCCCCTTGCTGTGTCCCCTTACAGAAGACATTGAGATGCCCCCTTCAGTACTCTACATGAGGCTGTACATGAGGCTGCCTGAGCTGGGCTTGGTACAGAGAGCATCTCATTTAACAGGCCCCATAAAATAAAATCCCTCAAGAGACCTTGGCGGTCACTTAGACCTCCTTTATTTTGCAAACAAGGAAAATGAGGCAGAGAGAGATCAGAATTCATGATCCATAACTTTCAGACCAGTGTTCTTCACTCCAAATTCCCATTGGCTACATTTGGAATGCGTGGACATTTCAGAGGCTAGCCTTTTCTAGTAAAACGGGGGAAAAATAGAAGAGAAAATATGATCAGAAATCTAGTCTTATTAAACTACCTTTCTAAATCACAATCTAACAAGAATGCTTCAAGCCAAATAAAGGAAGCTCGAAATACTCCTTTTCACTGGAGAATATAATTTTGCTTCAGCCACAATTTAAATTGATTTAGTTCTGAGCACCAGCACTTGAAGTGTGGAGCATATTCTATTTTCGCCATGATACTTGTTTTGACAGTGATGCATTTCAGTTGACATAGTTGAAATCTTTATGTAATAAATCTCTGCCTGAAAATTAATCATGTTTATAATATTCTGAGAATTAATAACACCCATTGCTCAAATCATTAACTTAAAAAAGGAGCTTCCAAAATCTGTTCTCAGCAGTGAGGGACCACAAATAAATGAATGTTTGATAAAATAATCCAAGTAGCAGTTTAACAAGCGTAAACTTGAATGTGGTCGCAATAACACAGAACTATTGTTTAAAGGTTGGCAGAGGCTGATGAGGTTCTTATTTCAGTTACGAAGCAGGCATCCACATGCATAATGAACTGCTCTCTGAATTATTAATGTGTTGCTTATTTAGCCTCATCTGTCTAGAAGATAATGTATCCTAACTCTAATGAGTGATTGGTTTTGTACATAATTACAGTAGCAGCAGTAGCGGGGAAACGTGTGCCTTCAAAGAAGGAGTTCTAAAAATAAAGTCATCACATAAACTCCGTTGTTGTGGCATTCTATCAAAATCAAACCCGAAGCATTTGAGAATTCATAATAAATTACAGGAGACAGAATCATTATTAACATCATAATTTAACACAAAAGGTTTTACTTAATCATTCATTACAGATCATGTGCTGTTAAAATGCTTATAAATGACTTGGGTTGTTTTAAGATGTTTGCAAATTTGGTCCCTTTTCGCCACTCACCCACCTGTGGTGTGGAGGGTCCACAGAGGAAGAGGAGGAGTGAAAACAATTGAAAAGGGTGGTGCTTTATCCTCATTCTGACAGAATGTTAATTAAAAGTTAAAAATGTTGTTAGGTAGCTCCTTTTCTTTTCTAAACCATGCATGTCTGGGACTCATCTGACCTGGTTTCTGACTTCGAGTGGTTAATTGTGGAGGACACTGGAGCAGAAGCTCATGCAACTGGCCTGACTGGCTCAAGATGACAGTTTTTTTGCCACCTGTTTCTGATTTGGGACAACAGCTCTTTGTAGAGCCCAGAAGAGTCTTTGCTTCCTCCCTGCATAGCAGATTATTTAAAGGAATAGGCTCAAAGCAGAAGCGTTTTGTAGGCTTAGTCCTGAATGCGCCTTCTTTATCATTGTGCGTACGTCCAGTGCCTTTCCTTTTCCTTCAGTCTTCAAAGGGGGCCGTCAGCTGACTGATTATAAACCTGATGGCATCGCAGCCTATTCACACTTGTTCAGGAAGCTTCAGTTGGGTTATAAATTGCATCGTGTGTGCAAGTATGGATGCTTCTTTTAGAAATGGCCTATCCCGTGTGTACGCATGCATGGGAACGCGCGCATGCACACATGCACAGTGGCACCACTTCCATTTATCTTTCTAAAACCACAAGCACTTTCAGTTTATCTGTACATCAGAAAACTTGCATAGCTTTTCTTTAGTGATTGTAGAGACATTTGAATTATTGAAGATCATAATGGTTCCCTCTTGAGTGCAGGCAATTCCTAGAAATGTTTAAGACTCTTGATCACAGGAGAATTCCCGTATGTTGCCTGTAGCTAGGATTGAAACCTATAGGCAAGATGGGGAAAATGGGAGAGTGCTTCTAATTCAGAGTACAACTTCTGCTTACAGCCTTCTGAAGCAACATACTTAAATGTAGCAAATTGTCTTGGAAAATCTTGAATACTAACTCAGCTTCCAGCTTCCTTTTAGAAATGGCATGAAGTTAGGTTTGCTAGGCCACAAGGCTCAAGTTTTACTGCTGTCCCTCTATCCAGCATTGAATTTAGTTAGGGTTCTGTCCCTTTAGTGAGGATAGGGGCCACAGGTGGAGTTGGACCTGGTTGATTGTCAGCGAGGTCCTGGGACCTAATTAAAAGGGACCTGTCCTCCCCATTCCAACTCTGCCTCTCTCTTTTTAAAAGGTTTATTTATTTGAGAGAGGAGAGAGCGCACATGATCAGGGGAAGGGACAGAGGAAGAGGGAGAGAGAAAATCTTAAGTAGGCTCCAGGCCTAGCACAGAGCTCGATGTGGGGCTCAATCTCACAACCCTGAGATCATGACATGAGCGGAAATCAAGTCAGACGCTTAACTGATTGAGCCACCCAGGTGCCCTCCCCCGCTTTTTTTTTAAAGATTTTTTTATTTATTAGAGAGAGAGAGAGAGAGCATGCAAGCAGGGGGAGGGGCAATGGGAAGAGTGAGAGACCAACTCTGTTTCTCAATAAGCAAAGAGATGAAGGGGATTCCTTTGAGCAAGGGTACCTCATAGGTCAAATGGATTGAGAAGAAGGAGGCTGCTGTCTGAACCCCCCAAATATCTGGCACTCTCTCCAGGCTACCTTCCAAATGTATGTGGAGTTCCTGCCAAGGAAGGTGACCCTAGGGATCCTGATGAGAGTCAAACAAGGGTTCCTTAAATCCAGAGGTCTCTCCTGGACCCAAAGAGGCTCAGCAGAGAGGCAGGAGATACTGCTCTGAAAAAATATCTCTGGGGCACTAGTGTGGGTCCTATTAGCCATTGAAATTCCTCTTTTATCTGTTTGATATATTAGCATCTCAAGTAGATGTTCATTTGCCAAAAGGGTATGAAGCCCACTGTAGGAGAGGCAGAAGAAACCCTCTGGCAGCAGTCAGAGCAGCTGTAGCCAGAGCCCCTTTCTACTCCCATATTCCATGTACATGAAGGGCCATCTGGTCAATTTGACCCTTGTTCTCCCTTCCCAAAACCAGTCTGGCCCACTGTCTCCATGGAGATTTGTACTGTGTTGCCCTGGGTTCTAAGGTTGGTAAACCTCAACCAGCCCCAAGACTGTTGGCTCCAGCCACCGTAGCAGTGGGGCTAGTGATGAGATGGGAGGTAGGGGCCATAGAAAGAGGCAGATCATGAAGGCCCTTGTTAACCCAGCTGGGAAGTTGGGATTTTCCTGAAGATGACAGGAATCATTTCAAAATCATAAGTAGGGGAGCAACATGCTCAAATCTGCTTTTCACCTTGACCATCTTGACTGTATGTGTAGTTAGGCTGAGGGAGGGTCAGGAGGCAGCGAATCTTAGTGAGGAGCAAAACTGAGGCAGTATCTCTGTGGAGGGGCAGGAGGGATCAAAGTCAAGGCTAGCATCAATATGAGCTGGTGTTGACTGGATGTGGGGGTGGAGGTGTCCCATCAGCCTCCGGCAGGACTCACCATGAGGATCGACCCTAGAGAAGTTCTGTAGAATGGTGGATCTGGGAGTGGAAATCAAAAACAAGATTGGAGCTGGAAAAATATGGGTTTTGTCAGAAGTTGCTGGTAGTCGAAGAACTTGTCCAGGGCTATAAGATGAGAAGAGATGGAGGGAAATGTCCCAACAGACCCACCCTTGGAAAAACCCTTTCATCCTGCTCTTTCATCCTTCCAACATGGTGCCTTCCCTTTCTGGAACGCTCTCTCCCCTTTCCTCTGGCCAATACACTCTACTCCAGAAACCTGTTTTGGAGAGGCTAAGTGACTTGCCTGAGGTTCTTCTCTTTATACTCAAAGAGCTGGGCACATAGCCAGAGCTCAGGAAGCGGTGGTTGAGTGTTGCTGAGCACCATGGGGAATCAGGAAGCATCTGTTGCTTACCGGCACTGAGCGGGCATTAAGGCAGCTCATTTTCTTCTCTTTCTTGGGAGCAAAGGGCACTTTCAGGGTGCTCAGACTGCAGTCCAGATGGCCATTGGTCAAGTATAAGGTGAGCTGAGTCAGGGCCAGCTGGTCACTGTATGAGAGGCTGAGGCCTGTTGCCCACACCTGATTAAAACAGGAGGCACAGAAGTGTAGGTAAGATAACAACCTGGAGAGAAAGCTCCAACCCACCCTAAGCAGCCCAAACCATGTCAGACCCAACCAAATCAGTGCACACGTGACTGAGTGGAGTAGATGTTTTTGCTTCTGTTTCTACTTCCTTCAACAGAAGGACGGAGCCTCCAATCTGATTCTAATTAGAAGACTGAACATTCTTGCAGGACATTACAAAAATTAAAACACCCAGCCAAGGTAATCTGTTAGAGATGCTCCATTCCAGGCACATGGGGACTTTGATTTTCCCAGCTGTTTTTCCATTTTTAGGAGAAGGAAGATGACAGTGTCTCAATCCAGCCAGTCCTTACCCTGTATGAGTTCCCCAGTTGTGCAGTGTTTTCTGTTGAGAAAAATGAGACTGGACAGAAGCTTCAGAGGATGGGGAACTAAAGAGGAGCAGACAGAGGGGGAGAGAGGGAGCGAATAGGAGAAAAGGGCAGTTTGCTCTGATTTCAGAAAAAACAGTGCCAGGAAATCTCACTATGAAACTTTAGGGAAACTCATGATTGGCTTATAACTCTTAGCACTACCCCCATTTGTCATGAGTGTGGGAGAGTCATTTCGCCAACCCATGGTGCCACAGTATTCTCAACTGGGAAATGAGAACTGTGAGAACACCTACCCTAGCTGAACAAGGGCTATTAGAAGAATACTATGATGCAATAAAAATTAAAAGGCTTTGAAAAATAGACATATGTAAGCAATAAGTTACTGTAAGCTACTCAATAACTAAGTAAGTCCATCAATTCCTTTGACAGATATTTACTGAGCATCTACTATAAACCGGAGATGGCAGAAGTGGGTCATGTGCTCCCTCTCCCCTCTCCTGAGGCAGATCATCATCCTTAATTGCCCATTGCCACCCACCCCCACACTGAATACGGAAGCACCCCCGGAATCATCCTCAGTTCAATGCTCAAGGCTAGCGAAGGTAAGTTCAAGGCGATTGTGCTAGTTACTAGAGAGTCAAAGGTAGATGGGCACAGATGCTGGTGTCAAGGAGGGGAAGACAGATACATACATATTCATTCATTTACAACACAGTGTAATAGAACAAAGTACTACTGAGGCAGAAAGGACAAACTGAGTTTGTCTAGCAAAGTCAGGGCTGCATCACGGAGAAGGTGATATCTGAGCTTTGACAAGCAATACAGATGTGACTGGCTTCCATGTATCAAGTACCTACCAAGTGCCAGGTGCTTCCCAGACATCTCAGATCTTTATAATAACCTAAAAAATAACAGTCCCATGTCATAGATGAAAAAAACAGGTTCAGAGAGAAACCTAAGTCCATACAGCCAGGAAGTGGCAGTGCTGGGATTTGAATCTTGTTCTTTCTGGCTCCAAGTCTATCGGTTTCCCGTTCCCGGCTGGTGGAGATGGCACTGATCTGGGCCCAGCCATTCCTCAACTGTACTAGTTTCCCAGCCACATTAAAAGCTGAAGTTGTAGAGGGTGAAAACATGCCCTTATTTACTATAATCCATGCCATGAAAGTGTCTTGTGGAGAAAACATGAAGTATTGTATTTCTGGAGTATGCTGTAATTAGCAGTAACGCATTTTCACTGTAGGAAGTTGGAAACGAACACATTTTCATGAAGACTTGATTAAACATTTTTTCCTCTTAGAAGGCCTCCATGTGCCCCACACACCAACTCTCTATGTTAAAATACATAGTACATCTGCCCTAGAGTGGACTCCCTCAAACAAATCTAGCAGTGAGTGACTTGAGTAAGCATTGAATGTAAATGGCATCATTATAAGGATATTAAGAGGTCAAGCTGTCAAGGCCCCTTGCTAAACTGAAGCTAATTTCAGGAATCATATTCGCACAGTAATGCCCTTTTATAATAGCAAATAAATCACATTTGCAACAATTGTTAAAAACTAACTGCCAAGTATCTGTTGCAGTTGGAAATATCCTATTTGTCAACTTAAGTATTTCCTGCTGTATGGCATAAAATACAAATCAGATGGGGACAGCTACTTTTAATAGGAGAAAGTAAACTTGCTGTTCTTGCATGTCAGGCATTTTTCTTTTTTTCAGAGCTTCTCTTTTGATGTTTTCATGTCCTTGATTAAAGGGAAGTGTATATAACAAACATTATTAATATTTATGTTAATATTATTAATGTTTTGGTCATAAGGATTTTTTAAAACATAATTCCAGTATGGTTCATTTACAGTGTTACATTAGCTTCAGGTGTATGGCATAGTGATTCAGTGCTTCCATTCATCACCTGGTGCTCATCATGACAGGTGTACTCATGGTGGTCAGGATTTTAACGGGAAGGCCGCACAGTGTAGGGGAAGAGTGAGAACCAAGGAATCAGCTTAACTCTGGCCCTCACAAATAGTGTAAATTTGACCAAGTTGTTTAAACCCCTTCAATCTCAGTATCCTTGCATGCAAAAGGAGCAAATGATAATACCTACCACACAGGGCTTTGAAAACAAAATAAATGCACCTAAAATTGCCTTATTTTGATAAAGTTCAGTACACGTGTTATTTTTAATTACTAAGCATTTCCTTGAGGAGTAGGATCTTAGGAGACACATTTTCAGTTGCCCGTATGGCTGTTAGATTGCCCCATTTAATAACTGTTTTCCTCATTCATGATTCGTTGTGCTCAACCTCACAACAGCTCAGCCCAATGGGTGGTTAGATTTGGGCAAGGTTGGTATTACTCTGTCTCCGTTTGACCAATGAGGATACTGAGATCAAAAAGTGACTTCATGATTTGCTTGAGATCATAGAACATGGGCAAGAACTCTGTTCTTTCTAGAGCCCCAGTACTTTTGCTTCCCTAGACTGCCCTAAACCCTTGGTTCACAAAAGAAATAGTAGAACAAATTTCATTAAGCCTTTTCCTCAACAGCAGGCTTGCCTGAATTGCTCAGATAATTGTTCTGTTCTCCATCTGGTTTTTCCATTGAAGACACCGCCTGAGGCATGCTTGTTTTGTGTATAGGGGTTCCTGTCTCCCCCTCTAGACTGTCAGCCCTTCAGGGGAAGCTGCTGAGTCTTTGTCTTCCCACAGCATCCCATGTCTGGGGCAGCGCTTGGCTCACAGCAGGGTATGTCAGCATCTCTGATGTTTCATTGTGAACTCCACTCCAACTTTTAAGGAACAGGATCTAGGTAGGCCTCTAGAAGCTGGTTTCAGATTGCAGTGTAGGAAATAGGCACTGAGCATCTCCTCTGTGCCAGCCTCATGCTTTCCCACTTACCTCATTTAATCCTATTCTTGATTTTGGATTTCGCTGTTAACTTTAGAAGCTAATCTCTTTCTGCACTGTATACTCACAGTTGAGATGAGCAGTGATGGCGGCCTGTACCAAGGCACTATGAGTGGGGACGGAGAGAAGTGGGATGGATTTTTAAATGTTAAGAAGTGCCTTTGACGTGACTTGCAGGACTTCTAATGACTAGCTTGACAGGTTAATTGATTAGCTATGACGGTAAGGGAAAAACATCACTGAAGGTTAGTGCTGAAAAGACCCTTAAAAATCATCTAATACAATCAGTTTACTTTATAAATGGAGTGCAGTGGTTTGCCCTCGGTTACAGAGCAGGGTATCAAAGGTGTAGGATGGGCAAACAAGATGGCTCAGCTCCCAGTCATAAATCACTAGCTGATGATTGTTTGACTTACTGCTGATGTAAAAACCATTTTGTTAAAAATGACTAGAATGCTAGAGACATTTGCATCAAGGCCTTAAAAAGAATATATAACACAAAAATATTCATCTCTGCATTACTTGTAAGATTGAAAAATTGCAGCTGTCCAACATCTGGGTATTGATTAAAAAGATTCTGACACATCCAAGTGATGGGATAGTCTATGATATCATCACAAAAGATAACAATTGTGAGTAACTGTTGATGGCATAGGAAGATACACAAAAATAGCAAGAGAAGGATAAAGTCATAAAGGCAACATGACTTCTGCTTTGCAAAAATCATATACAAAGAGAAGACTAGACGAGACTATAACAAAACGTTAACAGCCAATGGTTAATATTAGCAGAAATATTAGCGGTATGTGCAATTACATCTAGACTTTCATGTGTGTTCTGCAATGTACTATCTGATATGGTAGCCACTAGCCACTTGTGGTTATTGAGCTCTTAAAATGTGGCTGGTTCAGGGACACCTGGGTGGTTCAGTCAGTTAAGTGTCCGCCTTTGGCTCAGGTTGTGATCCTGGGGTCCTGGGATCAAACCCCACATAGGGCTCCCTGCTCAGTGGGGAGTCTGCTTCTCCCTCTGCCTCTGACCCTCCTCCTGGTCACTCACTCTCTCTTGAATAAATAAATAAAATCTTTTTTAAAAATGTGGCTGGTTTAAATGGGGATGTGCTCTAAATGTCAAATACCAGATTTTGAAGGTAAAAAAGAACACAAAATATCTTATTAGTAATATTTTATACCAGATTTTGAAGGTAAAAAAGAACACAAAATATCTTATTAGTAATATTTTTATACTGATTATATGTTGAAATGATAATACTTTGGTTCTATTTCTATTGGCTTGATTGCAAAAAAGCCCATTGCAAGCTCAGCAAGAAACAGGGCCAGTAGAGGTGTGGTGGGGGAATACTGCAGAGGCCCCAGCTCTCCACTGCTCTGACAGGCCCTGCACAGGATGAGGCTGCATCAGGAGACCTGGGACAAAGCAGGCAGAACACAGGGCAGAGGGCAATCCAGCAATTATGACAACCTCATCGACCTTTAAACAAGCATGTGAGAAGCAGAAGACAGGATCAGGCAGTGGCAAGCTTACCCGCAGTTGTCCCCTTCCCAGGTTCTGCATCCTGTCTGGGCCACAAGCTCTGGGATGAAAAGATAATATGCTCCTGTGTGGAAGGTATGGGAGAGAGGCCCAGTACCGAGCCCTTTTTGCCTTGGGTGCTCCAGGCAGGTGAAGGCTGCTTGCTCGCCGGACTGTGTTGGCCTCTTTCCTGTGACAGGCAGGGTGGATGGGAGGCAGAGCCTGCGGATGCAGGCATAGGTACTCAGGCCCACATTTTGTGACTGTCTCCACTTGGAAATAAAGTTTTCGTAGCCAAGAGTTTGGTCTCGCCAGCCCTCTCTTATGGGCTTCTGGGTAGGTGTGGGACTGACAGACTAATTTATAGATCAAACAACATTTGTGGAAAAATCATAGGATTTCAGGACTTGAAGGATTCATAGATGTTTTGCACATTCATCTCTAGGTTTTCTGTTCTTTTTCTACATCATCATCATCTTTTATCGTAAGAAGAAGAACCTGAGGTCCAGACAGGCTCTGTGGCTTGTGGAAAGCCCCACTCTTGATACCAGCATCTGAGGCAAATATCCCTGATCCTTGGCAGGTTGACTCTCTGGGCCACACTTTCCTCCACTAATCACTGGGAAGGATAATCCTGACAGGCCCTCCCTCACTTGCGTCCAGCTGCATCTATGAGGCTGACTGGGAATTGTGAAGATTTCTCACTCTGCAGAGCATTTTTTAGAAGACAGCTTCTCCAGCTAAGGCAAGTGGGGGCTGAAGCACGGAGAATTCACCTACCACGGGGATGGTATCAGGCCCGTAGAGCAGAGTGTGATACAAGCTTACCCTCCTTAGCAGCCTGTCTTGGTTAAGGCACAGGTGCACCACCTCCCATGTAGTCCCAACATGACAGGAAGTCCACCATTGGGTTCTCTCTAGAGTGAGACCAAACCTTCTGTCAGACCCATGGGTCCCCAGAGCTATGGCTAACCTAGAGAGGCCAGGCCACCTGCCCAGCCCCTCTGTTTGCTGGTCAGCACAGGCACGGGTAAGCCAAGATTCCCTCTGTCCTTCCTGGTTTGGCTAAATACAGAGGCAAGACCTTACCACTGTAGAGGCCAGAATCCATCAGCATGACGTGATCTAACTTATAATTTTAAAGGGTTACTCTGGTTGTAGTGGGGAGAAGAGACCATGAGGGATTAAGGAAACAGAGAGGCCATTGCAATAAAATGGGTGAGAGATGGTGGTAGCTGGGCCTGCGTGGTAGCAGCAGAGGAGGGGAGAAGTGGTCTTATTAGAGATACGCTTCAAAACTGCAACCTAAAGGACTTCATTGTTGGGTTGGATGCAGGGTGTGAAAGGAAGAGGAGTCAAGGATATCTTCAAGACTTTTGGCCTGAGAAAAATGAAAGGATGAAATTATTATGTTCTGAGTAGGGTAGATTGCTAGAGGAATAGTTTCAAGGATAAAATCAAGATTTCAGGTTTGGGCATGTTGAGTTTGAGATGCTTTTGTTGAATATGTTCCAGAGGGTGGAATGAGATCTCAGGTACCTTTTCTCCCTTCTCGGCTGTAAAATCAGGACAATATGCTCGGCCAGGGTATAGGGATAAAACAATTCATCTCTTCTAGGGAGGCATCTTTTTCTCTGCTATCACTTTTGGGCCTTGGGCTCAAGGCCATCCTTGTTTGAGGAGAGGCAAGGTCTACAGACGTTAGTCTACGGGACCTACAGGACATGGGGCCTTCCCTAGGGGACATGCTTCTCACCATGTTTAGGCCAAGATGAAATAAGGTTGTGAAGGATAGAGGCAACTTGGTAGAGGAAAGAAGTGACTGCCCCTTGAGGGTAGTGGAGACTGGAGGGGCCTATGCCATGAGGGTGGCAGGTGGCTTTGCTGGAATGGCAAGAGCACTGGTCCAGAGTTATAGGACCTCACTGGGAGTGTTGGCCTGGCCCTTTGCTGTGTGACCTTAACTTTCTTCTTTCTGGGCCTCAGCTTCCTTGCATGTTAACACAGACCTATCTGCAACAGTCTCTATCTCTGAGGGGTATTGTGAGGGTGCAGTGACTACAAGAGAAACTCTATGAGTCTATTACTGTGGGGTCTGGCAGACTCAAATCCGTTTAGAGCCTGACTTCTTCCTTTCGTCTCTGCCAGGACAGGCATAGGAACTCACTTGCTCGGCTCTCGACTTCAGTGTTTTTGCCTGCTCCTCCGAGATGGAGAGCACTTTTACCTCTTCTCAGATGCTGTTAAAAACAGGCTCGAGAATCCTGGCTATCATACAGAGAATGTACTGCCTTAGGTAGCTACTAAGGGACACCCCTTCCCATGTTGACCATCAGCAGACAGCACGGAGCTCCCCGTTGTGGTAAACACCATACACGATACTTAATTTTAAGGAGTTGGCACAGTGCAAGCTAAGAATTTCAGTTGGTAAAATATCAATGTGGTTATGATATTTGGTAAGAGTTGTTTGTATTGTGTTTTTTAAAATGAGTAGGAAGGCAGAGGGGACTGCAGCGTCTTGGCATGTTGCCACCTAGTGGCAGCTTCTGGGATGGCCCAGTCTCTTGGAGAGGCAGAGGAGAGCTGGGGTACTCACCCTGGAGCCCTGATCAACAATTGAGACTCTTAGTATTCATCTTGGAGGCCTTCCCCTCTGTCCCTATTGATCCTGTTTATCCTTCTGGCCACGATTTAAACCACAGCTCCACGAGGCTGTCTCCCAGCAACTACAGCATCCAATTTCTGTTCCGCCCACCCTGGACACTGCCTTATATGGGGCGTTTGGAGTCTGTGAGGCCAGAGGCAGCAGAAAAGCTGGGCCCTGACACTTAACACTCAGGGCCCAGTAGTCCACCATGCCTAGGCCTTCCATGATTTCCGAAAGCCTTCAAAATATTTGTGGATTCTGATTAAAAAAAAAAAAGTATTACTGGCTCTCAAATATAAGAGGAAAACTACAAAGTAACCATAAATGTTTTTAAAATATCGACGAAATTTGACATGTTGGTTAAATGCAACACAATTCATACAGTTATATCTAAATCCTATTCCACAAGAGCGCATTTTAATACATTTACTATGACGTAGGGTGATGGGCTCTTTAAAGCCAAAAATACTCAGGGCCCAGAGAGGTCTTAAACAATTCTGTCCCGCAGACCTAAAACGACCTCCATCATTCCTGCGTCCCCATTTTATAGATGAGACTCTGGGAGGTGAACGGATTAACTCAGGTCCCTCAGTTAGGGGAAGAGCTGGGACCAAAACCTGGGTTTCCCGAGTTGTGGTCCAACTCTTTCCACAACACCTAGTCCCCAGTGTTAATTGTCCAGTTGGTTCGCAGGACCAGAAGCTTCTCTGTGACTTCCCAAGTTCTTTCAGGGTGTGTAGGAACTATATTCACAGTTAATTTGGGGATCCAAAATAGAAAATATTGACATTTAAACTTGCACCATCAGCAGCTCTATTGATGTTTTTCACTTTTGTTAAAAAACCTAACATTTTAATATACTCTTGCCTTTTCTGCTTCCTTTTCCAAGTAACTTCCACTACTTCTATACATTTATGATCCTCCCTCGATTACCTTCAAGACTGATGGCCTAACTAATATTTGTATTAAGATACAGAATTACATACTCATTTCTTTTTTCTTTATAAGTATTTCCTTACTTTTTTTTATCATGAATTTTTAGGAGGCCATTTTCTTATTTTGACATTAGACACTAAACTATAATAAACACGAAAACCCAATTTTTATAACCTATTACAGGTTTCTAGGACTAGTAATTGTATATGCTTCTTCCATGGCAATTCAATATAATAATCTCATACTGCAGATAGTTATTCTCCTCCTTTAACGTTCATGCTATAAATGTCAGAGATGGTGAATGATTTACTTAGTTGAGAAGTATTCCTTTAAAGTTGCTACAAATAATCTCCAAAAGGCTTTTGTGTGGGTTTTCAAAACAGAAGCTCTTGCTTGGTAGCTCTCACTGGGGAGGATCCCTGTGCCTGGTCGTGTGGACACAGAAGGCTGTGGTGCAAAGTGAGATGAGGATGAGCACACAGCGCTGAGCCCGTCAGGGCAATGAGTTAGCAGCAGAGTTCACCTGTCCTTCCCAGTTTCCTTGACATTTGCAGCAAATCAGAATTTTTTGTAAAGAACAACTTCTGTTGCAGAATATGTAGGCAAGAAGCCAAGGCAGTCAGAGCTATGGCCTTGGATTTGGTCTAGTCCAGCCCCCTTTAACCCTAAGCTTGAGGCTGCAAGAAGAGAAGAGACCTGGTCAGGAGCGGAACTCAGATCAGAGCTCAGAGCTCTTGACTGCAAGTCCAAGGCAAGTTTGTTTACATTTGGGAAATTCCTGGAGAGGAGAATTAGACTGAGAGCAGGGACTCATCTTATTCATATTTGCATCCTGCATAATACCTACCACAGCACTCTTGATATAAGTGTGCACAATAAATCTTTGTTGGATTACTCAATAATAAATAACACAAGGGAAAAAAATCTTCCCTTTAAAACACAGACAGGAGAGATACCACGTCAAACCTGTAAGGATGGCTGAAATAAAAAAGACGGTAACAAGCGTTGGCAAAGATACGGAGAAATTGGAAGCCCTATACATTGCTAGTGAGATTGTAAAATGGCACAGCCACTTTAAAAAAGCAGTTTGGCAGTTTCTCAAAAAGTTAAACTTATGGTTGCCAAACGACCTATCAACTCTACTCTTAGGTATATAACCAGAAATGAAAGCATGTAGTTGCACAAAAACTTGCACATGAATGTTTGCAGCCACATTATCCATACTAGTCAAAAGGTGGAAGCAACCCAAAAGCCCATCAGCTGATGAACAGATAAACAAAATCTGGTATGTCCACATAATGGGATATTTTTTAGCCATTAAAAGAAATGAAGCCCTGATATCTGCTATGACATGGGTGAACCTTGAAAACATTATGTTAAGTGAAAGAAGCCGGTCACAAAGGACTGCCTCCTGGATGATCTATTTATATGAAATGTCCAGAACAGGGGAATCCATAGAGGCAGGAAATAGTTTCCAGTGGCTGGGGAAGAGAGGGCTTGGAAAGTGATTCTTCATGGGTTTCAAGATGTCTTTCTGGTGGTAAGGGAAATTGTCTAAAACTAGGTAATGGCAATGATGTTATAACTCTGAATATACTTAGAAACCACTCCTGTGCACACTTTAAAAGGGTGAATTTTACGGGAAAGGATATCTCAGGAAAGCGGTTATACACACAGGACACACAGAATCCGGTCTCCAGGAGACCCAGTCTTGGAAGGGTGCCTGCATCACTTGTATGGCTACTTGGTGGAATCTAGTTGAGGGTGTAAGTAATGACCGAATGAGGAAGCCTGTGATAAACCACCTTCCAAACTGTCCTCTGAATTTATCCGAGATATTCAAGTCTCTACCTCAAAAAGCTTCTCTAGATATGGGTGAAAATTATCTGCTTCATACACTAAAGCAAAATAGTGGCCAGCAAGGGTTAATGTCTCGGCCCAATGAGCAGTCATGGGCTTAATGTCTTAGCTTATGTCAAAGAGACTCGATCAGCTCTGAGGACACAATGTCATTTTTCTAAAGTGTGGTGCACTTCTGTCTCCTCCCCACCGCAGGCCTTCATTTTGTACCAGCTTCTGGACTAAGTGAGGCTGGGCATGGTCAGACCCAGAAGAGAGGCAGGGCGGGTCAAGCAAGTGGGGTCATGACATGGGGAAGCTCTGTCTGAGACGTGTCCACTTCCCTTCTTCCCTTCTGGTGCTCATTCCAGGGCCCTCCCAGCACCTCAACCTGCCTTCTGCGACTTGGGGCTCCCCAGGAACACTTCCTCATCCCCATCAAGTTAACCTAATAATCCAATACATCCTGAGGGCTGAGTGCCAGGTAACATGTTTGTCATCATAGAACCTTTTGGATTTGGTTATCCCGTGAGTTGGGTCTGAATCCCATGACTTTGCCTTTGTTGTCTATAGACTCTGGCGTTTGAAAGGTTCAGCACCCCACCAAGCCAATATGCCACCTTTTTTTGATAGCTGCAGTGTTTAGAAAGCTGCCTATTTGACCATGCGGAGGATAGACTTTAGGAGACAGACTGGGGGAAGTAAAAAGGAAGGGAAATTAATGTATGTTAAGGATCTACCATGCACAATGCACTTTGGTATTTTCTTATGTCATCCTCACAACCACCTTGGGAGGTAAGTACTAACATCCACATTTTATAGAAGTGGAAGTGAAGGCTCAAAGAACCCAGAAACATGCCAAGCTCCATAGCTAAGCAGTAGGACTAGGATTACCATCTAGGTTTGCCGTACTCTGAAGTGCAGGCTCTCTCTCCCGCACTTGATCTTGGACATTGCTCTCCGCCTGGGAGGGAAACGAATGCATGGTAGGATGTGAGAGAGCACCATGATGCCAGTAGTCACACCTAGAAGCTCCACCACTTCCTAGGTGGTTCAGAATCCAGAGGAAGGCCTGTGATTTACTGTGGGACTTTGGGCAAGCCACTTAACACCTTTCTGCCTCACCGTCCCCATTATTTGTCTGTAAAGCACTTTGAGAGCCTATAATAAAGGAGCTGTATAAAGACAAAGAAAGATCGTCCTTCAGTGTAGGCAGAAAGCCGAGGTTCCTACCTGTGATCAATGAAAGTCCTGTGGCACTTTCCAGAAATGTATGGGTGGAGCTTTAGGGCCTTGGGAAAAATTCCAATTGAGTAGCTGCTGACTGAAAATCACCCTGTAGTTTCACCTGAATAAGTGTTCCTCAGTCCTGGCTTACCTGTCAGGGCTCTGCCAGCGGCTATGTTAGACCTCTGTTCCACTGAGCTTCCCTCCAGAGGCTGCTTTTAACTGACCCCCTCTGACACCATTTGTCCCTAGGTTCAGTTTCTAACAAATGAAAGAAACAGCATTGAGGGAGTTCTTTCCCTCCTTCCTCCCCCTCTCCTCCCTCCTTCTCCTCATCTATTCTTCTAAAATTCAAGGCACTGTTTCTTAATGTATCTCTTACGCTCAGGAGAACGCACTAGACAGTTCATGGCAAATAAGTGTAAATTTTTAGTTCTGGCTGTACTTAGACTTGATAAGCGTGTTATACAATCTTCAAGCAATTTGTGAAAAATAACTGTAGAATTCATTTCTTCATATTTCCCTCATCAAGTGAATTTTAAAAATACAAAGTATATGCATTGATGTCCCCCCCCCCCCCCCCGCAAATCTGAGGTAGTGTTATCTTTGGTATACCATAAGTCTTTAATATGAGTAGAAGTTTTATAGGTATTTCTTTGCAAAGTGCCTCTTTATATTGAGCCTCTTTATTGATGTCCTCTCGTCCTGTACCCTTCTATTTATATAGGGCACTCAGTTGCTGCCCCATGGGATTTGAACACCTGCTCTTCCAGTTCAGGGAATTAATGTAGGAGAACACGGTTGTCCTTGGTGGTAATGGCCATTTTCCATGTTCTTCTTGGAGCCATATATGCCTTTTCTCTGGAATTCCTTTGTATTTCCTGTCTATTCTCTCCCTATGGGCGCTGAATTTTGTTATTTTATTTGGACTTGTGTTTTGTATTGGTTCCTAACAGCCTGACCAAGTTTCAGTGGGTTGGTTTGATATCATTTACATATTAAGACATTTGTGGAGAGACATCAAAAAAGGTTAAAAAGTCAGACATAAATAAGTAGGTACTCTAGTCTGGGCTAGGGAGGTGGCATGATAGAGGAAGACCCACTCCAAACAAGAAGTGTAGCCATCCCATTTATTTATTTACAAGGGCTTGGAACAAGAGGCAACACAATGAATCTTATGTGTAAGAAAGCAAAATATATGTTTAAAGGAATATACATATTGTTAAAACAGTTCTATTTATGCAAAAGATTCATGTAACTTTATAAAGGTTTTCAGGGATTTTAAAGGATTTTAAGTGCTGTGTTAGACTGTACTGGTAACAGATGTTCAACGGCGTGCTTAAGTTTTTGCTTTACTGAAAAAGCAATGGATTACTTGATATTTTCTTTTTAAAAAATCATACCAATGCCACCCCATTTTAAGTATAGCTCTAATTCATTATTTCTAGGAAACATAAATGATTTAAAATAACATAAGGGCTTCTAAAGATAAGTATCACTATACTGGAGCTAGAAGATTTTGTTTGCTAAATATTCCCTTTAGAATGCCAGTCTTTTGTGTCACTTCTTGTTCTTTTTCTATGAAGACAGATGGTGTCAGTAATTGCCTATATATTTAATTAAGTTAAAAAGCTACATAGTAAGGTTTTGGCAAAAAGTAGGAAATTTTGTGCTATGAGCAAAGAAAGCAAGGGGAAGCAGAAATTGGTAGCATAAGACACTATTCCTCACCAAATACACATTTTGATATCCATATGTGTTGGAATGTGAGATTGCATTTCATGAATCTCATGGTAAGAACAAAGGCATTTACCCTGAAAGATGAAGCCCGTAATAGAAATCTAGATGGCAGTTCTCTTACATTTTGACTGGCTGGGTTGGAATGACTCTACCTGTTGTCCATATCACGTTCAACTTGGGCCCAATACTTAGCGGTCATTCTAAAGTCTTCTGACACTCAGGTTTTTGCCTGGAATTTCTCACCTAGCAGCCTAATCATTGTGAAATTATTATGGGAGGGAAAGCAGTAGCTACTTGTAGAAAGTGGTTTGGAAAACTGACTTAACCATTCTTGTGGTGTCTGTTTTCTAATGTTCCCATCCCGCGAATCCACCTTCTGGCTTAATGGCAATATGGCGCTCCCAGCTGTGGTGCTGTGTATGGGCTTGCTCATTTAAACTCTTAAAGCTTAAAAATGGCTACCACAACCCTGATTTTATTCCATTTCGCTTAGTCATTAACATTTAATGATTACCTTATGTGCAGAGCACAAGGATGGAATATATTTAAAAAAATAGGAGATGTGTTTTCTGGCTTTAAGCTGTTCAACTCAATTCAACAAGCATATTGAGGATATACAAGAGAAACATACATTTTCTTTGGTGATGGTGGTTGAGGAGGGGGAGAGACTTACAAAGAAAGTCACCATCAATTCAGTGCAGTACCACCGTGAGCATCTGCTGTGAGAAAAAGAGCACAGACTCGTCAGCCAGCTAAGTCATGGTTTGAATCCTGGGTTTGCCACTTTGTAGCCATGTGACCTTGAACATGTCACTCTAGCCTCAGTTTCCTCATCTGTAAATTTGGGATGATAATCATACCCACTTCTCAGGGTGTGAGGATTAGGAATACTACATGTAAAATATAAAACAGAGTATCTGGCATGACAAAAATTCAATAAATAATTAATATTATCATTAATAATTACTCTGGCCATCAATATTATACCTGTGCCCTGAAAGGCTAGAGAATGAAGTGACAGTTGAAGGGGGATTAGGTAAGGTGGGTTTCCATGAGGAGTTGGATTTTGAAACATTTTGAAAGAAGGAAAGTTGTATACAGACAGAAAAGAAAGGAAAGGCAAACTATAGGAATGAAGGGGGCGTGTGGGAGGCAGGATGAGAATGCATTTATTGAACATGGATGCCACCAAGCAGGTTAGCCTGCTTGTCTTGGAGGGTCCTTTGGACATGATCAATGAGAAAAGCAATTAGTGCCACATGGTGGGTGGGGGAAGATTCAGGATTCAGTTTTAAGAAATAGGTTAAGGCCTAGAGCAAGTTACCTTGTACTTCGTCAACCCAACATTATCGTACAGGTAAAATTAAGTTAAAATGAATGTTAAGGACAACTTTGAAAGGAAAAATTTACCACATGATAAGTCTTGACCACAGGTGACAGCTGGAAGCTAGAAAAGGGCCACTCAGCTTTACTTTCGTGATGCTGGTGGACAAGCTGTTAAACACATGTATGTGGAGAATCTTCTGGTCTTTCTCAGCATTAGCAGGGAGCCTTTTCCTTTGCTCCTACCTGCTGCCCTGCTGAGTCCTGCAGAGATGTGGTACCTCCTAAGAAGTGCAGGATGCAGTGTGAGTGCCTGGATTTGCCCTCCCCTGGCAGTGTTTCTGGTGATTAAAGTTAGATAAAGACCTCAAAGTCTGCAGAGAAGTGTCTGGGCTTCATTTGAAAGGCAGCAAGGATCTCCATGGTGAGAGTGGACGTCCGAAGTCCTGGGTGGGACGACTGGATATAAACAGAGGAACTGGGTCTGTTATATGTAGACCAACCAAAGTTCCACCCAAGAGTCGATGTTTAGGCTTGGGTTCAATCTTTCTAAAGGTTAGGGTTTACAGTATAAGGGGGTTAACCCAACATTTAAGGACAGTCGCATATGCTAATATTACATATAGCAAAATTGGCCACCAGTTTACCTGCACTATCAGTGTTAAGAAATGGAATTGTAACTTTTACTGTAAAGTTTACTGTCTTCATTGCCTTTGTACTTATTGTAGAAGCCATCATCATCATCATCATCATCACCTGTATATTACAGGTCTCTTTCATTGACATGAAGATGCAGACCTTTTAAAGGGACAAGTCTTTTACTTTAATGCTTCAAAACCCTTTGGGATCTATTTTCCCTTCACTAGGTATTAACTTGTGATTAACAATGTGCCTATTATAGCATTAAAAAACACTGAATAATAGGCACTGCTGTTTATACCAAAGGCCTATTAAATTTTAATTTAGATATAAACTGTTCACCTTCTTATATATAAATAAAATACCTTCCCTAAAGAGAAGAAGTAAATCTCACTGGGGTCCCTTGGTGAATACCTTGTATATCTTGAAAACAGAGAGAGGGAGATCTTGCAAATGAGAGTACTAGAGGGGGACTCAGGGAGAAGTATTCATTCATTCATTTAATAAATATTTACTGTGGAGCTATTATATGCTAGACGGGGTGCTGAGTGCTGAGTATACAGCAATGAATAAGAAGGAATTACAGTATTTCCGTAGACTTTGGTTTTTCTACTCTCTGAAATAAATATATTCATTTTTGATGCTTATATATCACTTTGAGATGATGATAATGCTCACTGACTTTTAAAAATAATGTTAATTCCATTCAGATTCTACTCACAATTTGAGAACCTGCTGAGGGCTCGGGTGACAGTTTTACATGTGATTATGCCGTTTGATTTAATAAGAACAGCACCTTATATCGGCTTAGCCTCTCAGAACATCCTGTGTGAAGGAGGGCAGAAATTCACCATTTGTCAAGGAAAAAACGAGGCTCCAAGAGATCCAGTGAGTCGTCTAAAGTATCACAACTGGCTAATGGACAGACTGGGGACAAAACCTATTACCCATCACGATGAAAATATTTTCAGCTATCTCTTTTTTTCCTCTTCTGGACTGATATATTTGTATTAGACACTCTTAAGGACAGTTTTCAGAATGTGTGGGATATTCTCTGATAGATGACATCAGGGTCTCCCTTTCTGTCTTTCCTCACAATTTGTACTGGCAACAAGTCCCACTTACTTCTGTGGATACCTTTTGTATCTGGGAAGGGCCATGACTATTTGCCTGAGGCTGTTTTTCATCTAAACTCTTTTCTTAAACATTGGATTTCCTTTCCCCCTTTTTTTTTTAAGGTTTATTTATTTATTTTAGGAGGGTGGAAGGGGCAGAGGGAGAGGGAGAGAGAGTGGCTAGCAGATTCCATGCTGAGCACAGAGCCCCACACAGGGCTTGATCCCACAACCCTTAAACAGTGACCCCAGACAAAATTAAGAGTTGGATTCTTAATCCACTGGGCCACCCGGGTACCCCTTCCTTTCCATTTTTTAAAAAAGTAATAACTATCAATGATCACAACCGAGATGGTTACTTCAAAAGGTCACAGTTAATTAAAAGCCAGCAAGTTTTTAATCTGGAAATTTCAGTAGAAAGCATCTTCGCCAATCTATCTGTTTAGCAACTTTCTGTAAAGAAAAGGAACTAGAGACTGATATATAAATGCATATTTATAAGAGGCAAGTCAGAGATGATGTTTACAAATTTTAGATCTTCACTTTTGCCCCTATGTGTTTGTGCTTTTCTACCCCCAACCTTCACAGTATCTTTCCCACTTGGAATGCACTCTTTCTTATCTTCCTTCAAATCCTAATTATCTTTCAGCTCAAATCCCACCTACTCTGTACAGACCTCTCTTGATTGCTCCAAACAGAAGGCAGTTAAACTGACATTACCTTTTTGATGTCTCTTTTATTGTTCTGTGTTGTCACTTATGTTTTTACTTGTAATTCATTTTTCAAGCCTGTCTCTCCCACTAGATTGTGAACTCAGTAAAGGCAGGCCTCCACTTCTTTTGCATCTTTGCAACCTTTGTAGCACTTACTAAAATGGCTTGTACATAATAGATGCTCAATAAATACTAGCTCTTTATTTTAGAATTTCCCGGAAGTGAATAAGTAAGCTTAACAGATCTGGATACTCTAAAAGCTCCAAGAGTCCCTCAGTCAACTGGCTATCCTGTGACTATCATTGTGTTAGATATCAAGAAGAGGTAAAAAATGCAGGGTCAAGGGCGCCTGGGTGGCTCAGTCGTTGAGCATCTGCCTTCAGCTCAGGTCATGGTCCTGGAGTCCTGGGATCGAGCCCCACATTGGTCTCCCGGCTCAGCGGGAAGCCTGCTTCTCCCTCTCCCACTCCCCCTGCTTGTGTTCCCTCTCTCACTATGTCTCTCTCTCTCTCTCTCTCTCTCTGTCAAATAAATAAATAAATAATAAAAAATTAAAAAATTAAAAAATGCAGGGTCAAGTGTATCTTCTAGAGAATTTACAAATCTCACAAAGGCAATATTTATGCCTAGGAACCAGGAAGAGTAAAAAACAATTGTGTGTGTGTGTGTGTGTGTGTGTGTGTGTGTGTGTGTATCAGATGACATCAGGTGATGGATGTGAATGAAATTAGCTTCGTCATGACAGGGAACAGGCCTTGTTTATATCTCTGTTCCTTCAGTTGCTAGCATAGGGCCAGAGTAAGCCCTTGGAAAGTATTTGTTTAATGAACATGTCAGTCTGTCTTCAATCTGAAGCCTTTGGTAGGTAGGTGTTTCATGTCCCTCCTGGAACCCAGTGGATGCTGCCCATCGAAGACCCTGGTTCCAGGTCCTATTAGGGTAATAGTTGCTGCTCTTTGTTGAAGGGTTGGATCCCTCCATGGTAATATGGCACAGAGCCCCTCCTCTCATCCTCATGTGGGAAGGCCAGATCTCCAACGTGGCTACCTTGTAGCTCTGTGTATTCTGCATGGAGTCTCAGAAAGCCTGGAATGTCCGCATTCCTGGGTCCTGGAATCTTGGACATAAATCCATTGGCAGGAGTGGTTTTGTACTATGCTCCTACCACCTCTATAACCCAGGGACTGGCCTTTTTCCTTTTTTTTCTTTAAATTGAAATATAGTTGGCATATGATATCATATTAGTTTTGGGTATACAAGACATTATATACATTACTATATGCTCACTGTGATTAGCCTGGTTACCATCTGTCGCTATACCGAGTTATTATAATGTTACCAACTGTATTCCCTATTCTGTACTTTGTATCCCTGTGACTTATTTACTGGCCCTTTTTTCTTTTATTCCCAATGACCCTGTGTTCTGGCAGATGTTCCCAATATTTAAATATTGCTATATTTCCAAAACTTTTCCTCCATTCTACCTTAGAACCTCACTCTTATCTCCTTAAAGCTGAACAGGATTTTCCACACTCTTATCCGGAGTTGATTCACAATTGTGGGCCTGTCTTCGGTGTACCACTGTCATTTTATCTCTCTCTTTTTTTTTGGCCCCCAGTCTCCCTTGCTTTTACCATGGTAAGTTATGGGGGCTCAGCTGGGACCAGAGAGCAAGAATGTGAGATGGATGCGGTCACCTCAGTTTTCTGCCTCCCACGTCTATTGCAGGACACGTGTGTATGTAAGGTCATGTCCATGAAAGTGCTTTATAAGCTATTACATTCTATACAAATTTGTGATTATCACTATTCACATATTTTTTCTGATTACAAATATAATAATGGTTACTTTTGAAAATGCAAATGTGGAAAGCCCAAAGAACAAAATAGAAATCATTCTGTATTAGTTTTCTATTGCTGCTGTAATAAGTTGCCGTAAACTTAGTCGTTTAAAGGGTCAGAAGTCAGAAGTCTCACTGGGCTAAAATCAAGGTGTCAGCAGGGCTTTATTCCTCCTGGAGGTTCTAGAGGAGCATGTGTTTCCTTGCCTTGTCCGTCTTCCAGAGGCTGTCTGCATTCCCTGGCTCACTGTCACTTCCTGTTTTCAAAGCTAGTAGAACCCTTTGATTACATGGGCCACCTGCATAATCCAGGCTGATCTTCCCCTCTCAAGATCCTTAAGTTAATCACACAGACATGTTACTGCATATGGTAACATTCACAGACTTCAGGGTTTAGAATATGGTCCTCTTCAGGCGCCATCACTCTGCCTACTACACCCTCAATCCTCCAATACAGAAAGAATGACTTGTACCTTCTTAGTGTATTTCTTTAGGTTCTTTTTTGCTCTGCATATATATATATTTTCTTTTTATAGAATGGTTATCATGTTTCATATATTGTTTTGTAATCTACATTTTACCCTTCCAACTATCCATCAATTGATGCCTGAATTCATTCTCTAAAAGTCTTGGCACCACATCTAGTATCTGCTAGAATATCTCTGTTGTTCCTTCCCTCCTTCCTTCAACACATATTTACTGAACACCTACTGTGGGCCAGGGCAGAAATAGTGCTGAAAATTGAGTGGGGAGCAAAAGAGACCTCGTACAAAAAAGAGAATTGAGTAGGGAGCTTACAGTCTATAGAGGGAGGTAGCTGTAATCAGATAATCATATAAATAAGTTTAAATTTATAACTAAGCTAAAGTGATGGGAAGGAGAGGTACTTGGTGATATAAGAACTCAAAAGAGGGAAACTAGACTTTGTCAGGGAGGTCAAGGAAGGCTTCCCTAAGAAAGCATGGCTCGCGCTGAAATCTGATGGGTGGAAAGGGGGTTGACTAGGTGAAAAAGAAGAGGCAAGAGTATTTTAGGCAGAGGGGCAGCACATGTAAAGGCCCTGTGGCAGGAGGTAGTATGAGGAATAAGGGGGAACTGAGAGAGGCCAGTGTGGTTGGAAGAGAGAAAAAGAGGGGAGTTAGGTGAGAAAAGGCCGGCAGGGCATATGGGACCAGCCAAGGTAAGGGTGGGACTTTAATCCCTGAAGCCCAGAAGGGTAGTAAGCCCAGAGACAGGTCCAGCTCTGTGTTTAAAGATCCCTCTCCGTGCCTTTCAATTTTCCCCATATCAAACTTGAATAAATAAAAACCACAAGTCAACAATCCCCATAGTTCCATCCTCCTACTGCCCCAGGGATCACAGATTGAATCCTCCTTTCTCACGAAAAATGTTTGGGGAGGGAAGGCTCCCCTGCTTCCCTGCCACCAGCTTTTTCACCAGAGGGCATTGTTTCTGTCCTCCCTCCATCCCAGGTAGATTTCTGGATGCCCTTCAGTTTGTCCTTTCTCTCTCAATGTGCTGGGCCTGAGAAAGGAATGCAGAACTGATCAAGGGCCCAGGAAAGCAAATGGAAAATGATTATTGAGCAAGCTGAAAGCTGCCCAAAACATAAACTCTCACTTTGAAACCATCATCTGACTGAAATGGAAACTCATAAAACTGAGAATAGTGAATATGAAACAACTAAAGTACATTTACAATGTCAGACGGCCAGAGGATATCAGGAGAGTGAGAGCAGAGGCCATTTCACCCTGTTGACAGAGGTCTGGCCACCCAGCACTTACAGAGGTAGAACTGAACATTTTAAAAACTGAGTCCTGTGAAGTCGTACTGAATCTAAACAGTATAATTTTGGCGGGTGCGATGAGAAGCAAAGCAAAAAAGGTTAAAGTTATCTAGACCATTATACGTCAGAGCCACACAAATGTGTATGAAGAAACTTACAGATGAAATATTAAATAAAAGCATGTTATACAATCATAATAACATACAGTATGTTATCTATAAAAAGTTTTAAAACAGCAAAATGAAACTATCGTTTATGGGTTCCTCCATGTGTTATCAAAGTATAAAGATATGGAAAGGAATCAGAGCCCCAGTTGTAAGCCAGTGGCTGCCTCTGGGAGGAGGAAGGGCCACATTACAAGTGGCAAGGAGTGCGCAGCACTGGAGGTGGTATCGGCACTTTATTTCTTAAGCCGAGTGTGGGCACGGGATGCTTATTACATTATTATTATGGCCTTTTTATATTGATGAAATATGTCCATCCCAATACATTTTTAAGAAGAAACAATGGACAACTTAAGTTGCTGGTGAACTACTGATAAGAAAAGGAACAGAAACAAGGACTCTCTTAACGCCTTTCTAGTGACTGACATTCTGTTTAAGCACAAGTTTTAGACAAGCTCAATCCCTGGATGGCATAAAATAGTCTCATAATAAGACACGGGCAGAACACTAGTGGGCAGAATCGAGGTGCCATCGACAGAGCTACGTGGGATGAGTTGCAGTCACTGAAACTCCAGCAGTTCCGGAATGAGAAGATCCTAGGCACAGACCCCGTAAAGGCTGAATTTACAGAGTCAGCTCCTCCGAGGAGCACTGAGTCTCAGCAACTCCCTGATGCTCCCTGCTGATTAAGTGCAGACGATATGGAGTCTTTACATATTTTAGTATTTCACGAGGCATCAGCTTACCTGTTGTTCCATGGTGGTTGGATCAATAAATGTCACCAGGTCTATAGAAAAGTAACCAACCACATTTTTCATTTTACAAGCATTTCCAATTTTGAGGCACAAAGAACTGAGGACTTGGGGATCCACTGAGGTCTGAGGCATGGTGGTACCAGTAGAGATGAAGGGGCCTTCTGCATGAAGCTGGTCCCCCGTGGACAGCACTCTGATTTCTCCATTGGGCTCAATCAGCATGTCCACCGTCAGGTTGGTGACACTTTCTGCGGGTGGGTACGCTTCCATTGTGCCTCCTGGTGGGAAAAGCATGGAGTAGGTGAAAAGGTGGGCCATGTGATCATGTCCACGTAGCACAGGAGGAAAAAGCCCAGGCTTTGGGAGATGGACTTTGGCTCAGATCCTGCATCTGCCGTGTCTTGTAAGACTTTGGGCAAATAGTTTCAATTCTCTGAACTTCCTTTTTCGTCATCTATAAAATGGGGATAATAAAACCTACCTCACCAGATTGTTGTGAATCTTGGAGATACTGTATCTATAATATTTATTCCAGTACTTGGCATATACTAGGACTCAATGAATGTCAGGTTTCATTCACCATAAAGACACCATACGATTATCAAGGCTGTGCCTATTCACAACATAAACAGTGGACCCAAGGACCATAGGCAAATCCCTCAGGGGGAATGAACTGCCCATTGTCCACATAGCTTGATGACAAGTGCTCTTTCTGTTCAACTTCACTGCTTTTTGAAGTTTCAATAGGTTAGGACTTTTATCCAGAATAAGAAAACACCAACTCTTATGTCAAAGGACTCCTACACAACGCCCGATTGTCAAGCATTTTTTTTTTAATGTAGAGTGCAGGAGATGCTGCCATTCTTGAATAAAGGTCCCTACTGATAATGAGAGCTTTATAATTTATCATACTTTCCCTTTTGCTCTGAATAACAGAAATCACAGAGGCCAACCTGATGCTCAGCCACAGCAACAATATGAGACCGGGCTCATTTTGTGAGTTAGCTTAGTCATGTCCACAAAACATACACAGCCCTGATATTTAGTTGTAGGCCTAACATAAATCTTACTGTATATATACCTTGTATAGGGGAAAAATTTTAGTATTATTTATAAAGAATAAGATAGCATAACTTAAAAGTAAAAACAACAAAATGTTCCCTAGACAGGGTGGCCTCTGGCGCCCGAGAGTATTAAGATAAACTTGGTGCATATTTCACAAATTTGCTAGGAGGTGACCTCTGCCCACACGCTTCAAATAGCATATATGGTTAGATCCTGAGACTTTAGCAATTCCAAGATGCAGTCATCTGTTACTTTATACAAAAGGCACTTTCCTTAAGTATCTATGTTTGGAGCCGGCCCTAAGGAAAGCTGAGTTTCAGGAGGAAAACTCATTTATCTATTTAGTTAGTATGAGATGTGCTTTTCTTTAAATGGGGCCTACTAGTGTGTGCTGCACCTAAAGACGAGTTGTCAGGGAATCTGCAAGGTAAATGCAACAAAACAACAAAATCTACAAAACCAAACACAAATACCGGTTGGGTCTCTGTGAGTGAATTAACTCTGTGGCTTTATCCATCACCTATATTTTGAAAGACTGTGCCTCAGTGGAAACACATTATCCTTTATACATCCAAGATTACTTGAGTTTGTTTTGTTTTGTTTTACTTCAAAGTAGCTGATTTGTACTGTCTTCTCAGCATTATGACCATGGCTTTTTCACTGTTAACTTTTTTCCTTTCAAAGCAATTAATTCCTCCTTTTAAAAAGTATATTGCCTTTGATGATAGTCCTGTGACAAGGTAGAAACTGAATCTATAGCACGTTTTGTGGCCATAAGCACACCCGGGAGAGCAGAAGGGAAATGAAATAGGCAAGAGCAGAAGGTGGTGAGAGACGTGGCTCGGGAGTCAGGAAACCGCAGGCAGGGCGGGGATGGCCCGGCTTGGTCAGTGAGCATTTATGCAGGGCCTGCTGCATGCACTGGGCTCAGAACCAGGCAGAGGTTTGGAAACACATGACTTCCTAGAACTGGGTTTTTGAGACATGTTAAAATTGTAGGGTCTAACTGTGTTACCATTCACCATATATTTGTTGTGTGGTGTTGCCCTAGTGACTCCCTAGCTTTGAGCCTATGTCTCTGTCTATAAAATTGACTTCATAAAGCTTGTTCTGCTTCTCATAAATAGTTACTATGTTTACAATGGCTGAAAGAAAGGAAGAAAGGGTAGAGATGAACAGGAGGTCGAGGCTCAGCCCAAGCTTATACAGCTCAGGTGAGACAGTAGCTGGGAAAACCCTTTTTAAGCTACAAAGCTCCCATGACAATAATTAGATTAGAGGACGGTTTGCAGGCTGACCTTGGATGATTTGGAAACTCCTAAGTCCTATCCTGGATGCACCTGGATCTTCAGGGTCTCCCTGTTCTAACAAAAAGAATCCCTTATTCTTGACCGTTTTTGTTGTAGGTACCTTATTTTCTCCCATTTATGCATATGGGGGTGACTGTTAGTTTTACTTTTCTGTCAGTGGGTGCATGTGGAAATCTTTAGAATCATAGAAGTTTAGATTTGATGGCACATTGGAGATCATGCATCATCTCCCCTTCTCCCCGCATCAGCGAAGAACCCCTTTACATCATGCTTGTTAGATCGCTGACCATCCAACCCCTAGCTTGACTAATTCATTGACAGGGTGTTCACTACTCCCTCCCACGCCACACTGCCCACCCCGTGCCTTCCAACAAGCCACGCATCTGTCCTTTCTGGTGCTCTCTCATACACTGAGCTAGGGGTGTGTTCCTTGATAAATACACCCACTGGATCCCGTCAGGACTCCCGGAACAACACAGAGGTAGCCTCTTATTGGCTCTGCCATGTATTCATGGGGTGATTTGGGGTGAGTTACTTAATCTTTTGTACCTCCGTTTCCCCTTCTGTAAAACAAGAGTGACAATGGTACCCACCTGATAGGATTGTTGGGGGGATCAAATAAATGAATGTCCATATGCCTAGAATAGTGTCCAGCCCATGATAAACACTCCCTGGTGCTCATCATGTGATCTCCACTGTGCTGTGATCAGCGTTGTGTGGTCGCTGCAGCTCTTATCTGATGTCATGTTAGGATATTATCACATATTAATGTTAATATAATCACTGTTATTATCACCTGACGGTGAATAGAGTGTAAAGATCCCTTCTGTGGCCTGCTATACTAGCCTGCTCATGCCCTTCATATGGGTAAGCAGGGAAGGCTATCTGCCTTACCGCAGCCTCCTAAGAGTGAGGGGCCTTGCGTGGGCATGTGGTCCCCACAGGGACCTCTGCAACTGGGACAAGCATCACTTGCTCCATTCAGTCCCTCATCCACACACCTCCTCGTGTCCTTAGAGCATAAGGGTGAATTAGGAGGGTGAAAGGATGGTGGAGCTTCCTTACTTAGAAATCGTGCGTTCAGAACTGGAGGAGAGACCATTTCTGCTGTCTCACAAAAGGGAAGGGGAAACTAACATATTACAGACCCACGTTGAGGGCGCGTGGTAGAAACGTTCACATCTGTATTGTCTTGGATCCTCCAAGCAGCCCCATGAGGTAGGTAAGGGAGGAAACCGGGCCTCTGAGAGTTTTAGAACCTTGTTCAAGGTCAGGGATGAGCTCTATAACCGGGTCATCCGACTCCAAAGCCCACCTGTCAGGGGAAGTGAGAGGTGCAAACGCAGGGTAGAATCTCGACCTATGCCTGCCACGCTTGCTGTGCACAGCTCCTATTTATGTAAGAGACTGAGTGCAAGTTAAATATTCAGACAAAGTTCAAAAGAGAGGGAAAAAAGTCTGTAGGAGCACTTATGTAAACCAACACACAAGAGTCAAGGTATTTAAATTGGCACGAGGTTGACCCAAAACTGGAATTCAAGGTTGTGTGGACCAATCCTCAGTAGAAACTTTACAGTCTTATTTACCTTGACAGAGAAATGTTTGGAGGAATTTCCTCCATGTCGGGAACCGTTTCTCATTGACTGGCTGTGCGTGCTGTGCTAAAATGCCTGCCAGCTCCTCGGAGATCTTCACCAAAGCTGGCTCCTGCAGAAACAAATTAAATAGAACCACAAGCAATTTTACTACAGAAATGAAAACTGCTTGTGGAGTGATTAAAAACCAGGCCTCCAACAGGCAAAAAAAATGTGGTTACTGTTTACCCAGAGTCAGAAAGCCATTTTGAAAATTTTCTCTAATTTTCCAGGCATTTCAGTTTTCATATTTCAAAGTGATTGGGCCCCTAAATATTGCTGGTAGTCATGCCTATAGTCTCTGAAGGGCAGCCTTCTGTCTGGACATCAGGAAATCCGGCTGCAGACCCACTGCAACTGACAGGCTGAGTGTCCTCGGGCAGTGGGCCTCTTCACTCTGGGCCTCAGTTTCCCTTTATTGTAAGATGGGGATTCATTACCTTGTCCCTAAGATCTTTCAGATCCGAACGTTTTTTATTCTATGACCCTAACCGGGCCGACCCTGGGAGAAATGACGGAGTTGAAAGGGTCTTTCTTTGGCACGTGTCCTTTCTGCCTTGTTGGGAGGGCCTCCACATCCTAGAGCCATGGGATCAAAGCCTTAAACTTCAGGCTGATCCTATAAAGGTGGGGTTATAGGTGGGAGCAGGTTGGAAGAGTGAGGTGGGGAGGAGGGCTGGCATTCCCCACTAGGTCACAGCCTCATCTGACTAGACCTGAGACAAGCCCCCTTATCATCATCAAACAACCCAAACCAAAGAGCCCCTTGTCAAAATGAAAATAGCTGGAAATCCCCTAAAGAATAAGACGCCTGACTTTCTGATATAAAAAGCCTCGGGTTGCCAGGCCCATTTTTTTTTTTTCTGGATAGTCTTAGTAGAATCTCTAAAAATTTTGAAATAAAAGCCATCTCTTTAGATTTTATTTCTGGCAGAAGTAGGGCAGGGCACTAGATATAAAACCATTTGATGGCCAATATTCATATTCAAAATATGGGACACTGACAAGAAACTCTCAGGCTTGCTTTGGGTTGTTGGGGACCTTCTGGATCTATGTTTGAGTGCTCAGTAATTTGGAAGAATCAGAAAAGAATCCACCACTTCGGTGAGTGGGGTTGAAAGGAATCTTAGACATAATCTGTATACTCATTTATTTCCAACTTCCCTGATATTAAAAAAGTACCTGTCCTGCCTGCCCCTGCCCCCGGTGCCCCATCCCCACCTGCTCGGGATATCTGTTTCATTCTGGGTCCAGTGCCCTCTGAAAATCTGTAACAGAAGACAGATATCTGAGAATATACTCTAGGCAGGTCCAAATCATCTGAATAATTTCTGAAATATCAAGAAAATCCTGGGGAGAGTCTCATTAGTTAGCTTAGTAAGTGCTTAACATACAAAACAAAAATGCCAATGAGAAAGGGAGAGTGGCCACCACGCTTAGGATGAATCACTGTGCAGGGGCTGGAGGTCTGTTCAGAAGGGCTGGGGAAGCTGGCTCAGGCAGGGAAATTGCTGTCAAAGCAGGGGGCCTTTTGCCTTGCATATTCTGCCCCGTGCACACATATCCTCTGCTTTTTACTGGACATCGCCTGAGACCTCCAGAATCCTGCATCTCAATCATAAGGAAGTATACACGGCGTGGGAGTTCAACAACCTGGACCCCCTTGTTGCTCCTTCTTGGAACATCGTCCTCCAAACTGAACTTTCTTTTTGTCTGATACTTGTTTCAGTTAAAAGCATTCTACTCTCTGGAAGAAGGCCAGTTGTCTGTGATTCATGAGGTGCCCCAGAGCTGGGATGCCCGGGCGTGGCTGTCCATTCCCACTCTGCTTGGGGAAAGCCCAAAGAAGCCTTGCAGGCCAGGCCCACCCCCACGACAGTGGAGACTTCTTTTGTGTTCCCCCATGATGAAAGGGTCTTTCCTGTCCTGCTTCTGAAAGCAGTGTTAAGACATCTGCGTCGTCATCTGCCATGTGGCCATTCACATCAAGACAGTCCAAAAAGAAAGAATTAATTTATTCATTTACTCATGCATATATCAATAACTTATAGATATGTGGAGTATCGAAATCACAGAGACAGACAGTACAGTGGGGGCTGTCCGGGACTGGGGGCAGGGGGAATGGGGATTGGTGTTGCATGGGTGCAGAGATTGAGTTTTACAAGATAAAAAGAGCTAGGGAGATGGATGGTGGCAATGGCTGCCCAGGGTTATGAACATATTTACAACCACTGGGCTGTACACTTAAAAATGTTAAAGACGGTAAATTTTATGTTATATGTATTTACCACAATAAAAGCAATGGGAGGAAAAATGGCAAAATGTCAGGCCTTCCTTTTAAGTAGCTGAACTAGGGGAAAAGAGTGTCTTTGTGTTTTAGGAGATGAAGTGGAGTCAGTGAAGGAATAGGTGGAAACCTTGCTACCTAAATCTTGAAACTAGATCTCCATCAACTTGAGGATCAAGCTGAGACGCCCCAGACAACGCACGAAGAGGGGCCACTGTGACTCGGTCTGTGATTCCTAATGTAGCCTCACCTCTCTCCTCTCCAGCTTCCAGCCTCACCCCAAATTCCCCTGGCATAGTCTCTTTCCTCAGCCTGCCTTCCCCCCCTCCCTCTTGGCTGCCTCCTCCTGCTCCTGAGTTAGTCCCAGTCACACCTCCCCCAGGAAGCCTTCTCTGTCACCAGCTGGGTATCCTTTCTCTGTGTTCTCCAGCTCCGTGGGGGCTTCCTCATGGTGTGGTCAGTGGCTTTGAGGTCATTTGCCCCAGTGCTCTGCACAGGGAACACTAAATGTGGAATGAATCATGGCAGTAGTTAAACACGGACCCAGCCCTGAGCCACTGAAGTTCCAGAATAAGGGAAAATGTGAAACCACTCAACAGGCCTCCCTCCTTGCTGCCCAGGAACCACCTGGGGGGATGACCACTTAAGAACCACCAATGCTTCCTGGGTGGATGTTATGGGATTCCCTGCCTCTGAGGGTCACTGAGAAGATAAACAAGGTGACATTTATGAAGTGTCACCTCAGATGCAACACGCTATGTGAGGGCCAGTAATTAACTCGTAGGGCTGAGGCTTGTGTGAGGCATCTGGACGCTGTGCCAAGTGGCCGCTGCTGCCTCTGCTCACACAGCCAGCCGTTCTGCCCGACCCGCAGCATTTACGCTGTGCACAAAGCCACAGCAAGGGGGTATATTTCCTAGAGGAAAGTCTGCGGCAGGAATCTGGAGGATGAATCGTGTCCCGTCATGAGAAGTACACAGCTGAAGGCACTGCTGGGGTGATGTTCGCTAGGGGATGCTGGGGCGCATGGAGGCAGCTTGAGGCCATGATTAACTCTCTAAGAAAAAGATACGGCTTGGAATAAGGGGGAGGTATTAACTAACTATTCAGTGAATTTATTTTGAAAGCATCTGATGGGGACATAGGAGGTGTATACTAAGAATGGCCTTAGCACCAATGAAAAGAGAATTTTCGCCCCACCCCTACCGCACTGAACCAAATCCCACAAGCCCAGCAGGACCTGCAGCTCGTATATTCAAGAAAAGGCAACAAACTGACGTTCCACACAAGAGCTCTGTTTTGTCCCTGCAAATAACCCTTCACAGCGCAGGGTCTGCTGGGGGCTTGGAAGCTGGCTGTGCACGGGTGGGGGAGGCCAGAGCTCAGAGCCAGGTGCAGAACACCAGCAGCGCTGTGGCGGGACAACCTGAGAGCACCCTCTTCTTGGCAGCAACGAGGCTCAATGGTCACAAGGGCCTTCTGATGTCAGACGCCAGTTCTCAGGGTGGAGGGGCAGTTTCTGTTCTCTAGTGAAGATCATGCGTAGTTCGAACACAGTTACCACATTTTCAAAGGCAGATGTTGGTAAGGGGAGCTCTGTAGCGATTCAGGCTTATTCCCTTCAGAATGACTCGAGGATACCCAGGCGTCCGCGCACACCCATGCACGTAACCGCACCAGACAGAACCCTGGGTTCACGGGAATGGTCAAAACTGTATACGTAGAATGCTTTCCTTTGTCGGAGTAGGCTCACATCCATGAGCTCATTCGGTCCCTCCAGTAACATTCTGATGTAGGCCTGCACAGTATCGTGTCCCCTGCTTTGCAAATGGGAGGCGGAAACTCCTAGAATGAAGAGGCTTTTTGCATTGTCAGATTCTGTTACTGGGTGATTATTAACATGGCACTAAAGACAGAAAAAAATAGGAGGTTGTGGGAAGGAGTGCTAGCTTGCTTTCTTTGCCCCCTTTTTACCCTCCCGAAATGTGTCTATATAGGAGTATATGTGTGCGTATATTTATACATATACATATACATAAAATATCTGTTATATCTGTTATCAGCAATGGGGGGTGGGCATCTCCTCTATCCTACAAGCTTGCGAAGTGAGTAGTTAGAAGGTTTCACTTCAGTGAGTCTCATCAAGGTGGTAGACTGCCCAGTCAGTGTTTCAGAGGTCCCATCACGTACATGGAGTAGATCATTTAGAGGTAACAACTCTGGCTGTGTGGGAAGAAAAGTAGATACCTTGTGGATGATAAATGATATTAGAAAATTCAATTTACTTTTTGGAAAAAAAAATCAGAATTCCAGATTTTTCTTCCATCTTGATTGCACTGGTTCTGCCAACATACATTAGCTGCTGGCCTTTGTGGAGCTGAGAGTCGAGAGCAGTTCCCATCCAGGAGAAACTTCGGCCCCACCTTTGCCATTGCACAGGCTTGTCACCCGTTCTCCAGTATGCATAAGTACCCCCAGGGCGCACTGACAATAGTCATGACCTTGGAAGGTTCCAAAATACCTACAGAGCATAGCACACAGGGCCTCCCTCTGACCGACCAAGGCATCCTAGAGAGTCTTGTCTATCAAGCATGGACCTTGCCTCTCAGCCCACTCTCTTTTTCTATCAAGAAAGTGTAAATTTGAAGGGAGAGATATCTGTCTGAAGTGAATTCACAATCTCTCACGGGAAGCTGCTAGCATATCCAATTTAATACTGCCCTCAATGACTAAAGCTACTTCAAACTCCAGAGAGTTAACTTTCCCAGGTAAATTCTGTGCATGTGTGTGTGTGTGTGTGTGTGTGTGTGTGTGTGTGTGTGTTGGGGAGGATGGAAGAGGAGAAAGAAGGAATACAAATTAGAATGCTCTAAATATCAATCCCACCAAAACTCACTTTACTTTAGAAGCTTTTTTTTTTTTTTGTGCTAGATCTGCAGTGGCACATTAAGGAAAATAACTTCTTGGCTAATCACCTCCAATCTCTCACATCACACAAGGGTGGTGTTCAAAAGAGAAACCAAGGGACCTAGCTGATTGTTCTGTTTTATAAAGATTTCTGATATCCCTACATGCAGGAATGGAGGGTGGCCTAAGGTCAGAAGGGCAGGACAATGACTTAAAAAACTAAGCAAGGCTGTCAGTGTTGAAATGGGCCATATGGATCGTCTGAGTCAGATACCTCATGTCACAGAAGAAGGGATGAGACTCCTGCACTCATTCAGTGAGACTGCAGGAGCTCTCTGGGTGCCTCTGACTCCTGGATGCGTCTTCTTCACCAGCCCTGCTGCCTCCTTCAGAGGGTAAAATGTGGGCACCATGGAAGGTGGCTGGTGGCACAAAGATGGAGAGAAGGGAGGGATTCCAAATTTGAGGGCAAACTGAGAAAGGTTGCTTTGCTGTGCACAGGATGCATTTACCACTGCAGTCAATTTTTAGGTAAAATAATAGCTCTCACTTACTGAAAGCTTACATGTGGCAGGCCTGCGCCAGAGATTTTTTATATTTATTATCTCAGAGCCACTCTCGGAGTAGATATTATCATTCCCATTTCATGTCACACAGCCATGAAGTAGCAAACTGGGATTCAAATCCAGTTGCTACCAGGATGCCATAGTGCAATGGGATCTGTTTCTATAACTATTATCAGTGGGCATGAATGGTCAGTCTGGGTCAGATTATATCATCCACACGTGATGCTAAGGCTATGCTGTCAAATTAATGAAAAAGTGGTAGAGGGGACATCTGTTGTTGACTGCCCAGCATCTTTGTCCCCTTGTTCAGGGTAACGATGTCCCAAACTCCCTTTCAGGAACTGCCCCTCCTTCATTCTTAGCTGTACGAGTTGATGGAGTTTGGCTCACCCTCAGCTGCAATGTTCTTTCTTCCTATTGTCTCGATCAAGGACAAGCTCCAGGAGCTGCTGGCAGCCATCTTGCAACCCTGCGGACTGCCAGCCTGAGGGCAGAGCAGACATTATGGGCAGTGAGGAGGAGAGGTGGAGTCACCGGGTCCTTTGTGGTATTGAGCCACTGGATTAAGCCTTGTCCAAAGTCAGACCAATCCTTGGATTTTCAGTTAGCTAAGGTAGATAGTCAAGCCATTTTGAGTCGGATTTTCTGTTACTTGAAGTTTAAACATTTTATTTTTTATTTTTTATTTTTTATTTTATTTTTTATTTTTTTAAACATTTTAAGCAGATACAAACAGGCGGTCCAAACCGTGTGCCCACAATCCGTGCTGGACGCTTTCAGCCAGTAAACGTTCTGATCGTCTGTGCATTGGTTACTCTCATTCTGCAATCAGTAGTGAAGTTTTCACTCATTTCTCTCCATTAAGATCATTAGGAACAGTCCCTCTTTAGAGTGCAAAAATATGCTGAGAAGATGAAGGAAAAATGAAAATGTCTTCAGCAAGTCATAAACTACTTCCCACACCTACTTAAAGTTTAAGGACTGCTTTAATACTCCATGTTTAATTGTTAATTGAGAATTTAAAAATCAAAAATGCCAACTTTGCCTTCGATGAGATGGAAAATTATGCTGCTGTAGAAGGTAACATAATGTAAAACAGCCAACATTACCAAGGCACACAAATGTTTTTGGTATGTAAAATTGCTTTGTAAAATATTTGCTCCATCTGCTGAAAGCGGCAAAGACAATTTTCCCTTGATAGCTAATGGCCCATTTCGGCTGTGTGGCAAGTGATTCGCTGCGGTGGCGGCTCTCATTAAACAGAATGGTGAAAATGCGGTATATAATTCCATACTTATGTAGCATTATCCACTCGCTGCTTCTCGAGGAGTCTGTCCCTCATTATGTAGGCCTCCACCTTGTACCAACATGCAGGCCTAGCAGTTGATTTGACTGGAGAAGCGTTTTGTCCAACTGAGGCACATATGTTGTGCTTCCATTCCGAAGCTCAGCACAACTGCTTCACCCCGACCAGAAACGCTGGAGAGGTTCATTCCCTTTCAACTTTCCAGCACTTAAACTGCTGTTTCTTTTTCCCCTCCTCACAGGGGGCTGTGGTGTTCTTTCTAGGCTCACCCTGTCCCGCTGCATGCTGGGGGTTGCAATAGATCAAGATTAAGCGTTTCTTGAAATTCTTAATTGAACTTTGCACACACACATGAAAGCAGGAAATTTGTCCCCCCCTTCCCCCCCAGGGCCCACACTGAGGTTCTAAAAGCCTGACAAACACTGCCCTTGGTTCCCGGTGCACGTGGCAGGCTGTGATTTCTCTCTTTAAAGGAGTTGTTTACACTATGCCCTGAATTACTCCAACATCTGCTAAAGAAACAATTAAAAATAAATAATCCAAGGGTGGTTTAAAAAAAGAAGAATATGTGCATGGTTTGGGAATGATATTAAGAAGTAGTTACAGCTGCAAGTGGCAGATTTTTAAAAAATATTTTTAATGTAGGAACATGGGTTTAAAGGGAATTGTATGAAATAGGAGTGACATCAAATAAATACATGAGTGTTTTAAAGACGTTCTTGTCTTCTAAAGCAGAAACCATGCAGTTTCAAAATCAACCGCCAGTGGAAGTGGCGATAATTATAATTACTGGTAATAGGTCTCTTTCTTACCAGTTAGAGAAATAGGGTTGGTTGAGAAAACTGCATGTGCTAAAAAATCTCTTTAACTAGAAATTGAAAACAAAAGAAAACACATGTACCCTTTGGACTCCGATTTTTCATTCAAGTGGTAGAGGAGGGGGGGAATTTGTGGAATGAAATGAGACACCATCAGGAGGATTTTTATTTTAAATTTATACAAAAGGAACAGGCAAGCAATTTACTTTTCTTAATCAGGGTGAAGAGCTGTATCTTCTTTGGTATTTCCACGTGTACGGATGGATATACTCGAGGCACATGCGGTAGCTTTATGTATTTATCACTGTGTTCTTTCTACAGACCATGCTGGTGAAAATACCAGGGTAATAAATCAGTGAATTCCAAAAGAGAAGGTTTTTTTGTTGGAACTAGTGCAGTGATAGGAAAGTCCGAGTCTTCTCAAGGGCATCCCTCTCTCACGCGGGGGCCCGGAGGACAGACGACCAGAAGCAAATGGCGCAGTCATAGGCAGAGAGTAAAACTCATTCTGAATCTGTTCCAAATACCCGTGCCTGCTCTGTGGTTTTCAGCAAAGCAAATATTTCCAAAAGAACTCCAAGGGGCACTTCCTGGATGTGAAAACACTAACCAATTCTCGTTTCTCTCATCTTTTGCTTTATTCCTTCCTTCCACGCTGTTATTGCAAAAAACTGGCAGTTAAATTCAATTGATTCAAAATATTCCGGATCCATATGGCCGCCAACCCTGGAGCTGAGGCGGCCAGAGCGCCTCACTGCTGTTCTCAAGCATTTGCCTCTCCCCCAGTCCCCAGATGGTGGGAGTAGCATTTAAACCTCCTTTTCTCTGCCTTGTACAATAGACCTTGGCACCATTTCAACTGTTTACTCCGGTAATTAACAGCTCTGATACCACAACAATTACAACTCCTACACTCTCACCACAATAATGCTATGAATTAGTGAGAGCTAATGGCTGGAAGGTAGAGTGTTTCCAGACTGTGAGATCTGTGCATTTTTAGAATAAAATAAAAGGTACAAACAGCACGCTTGCAGTAGACAATGATTACCTAGTAATTAGTTTACACAAAGCTTCCTATTTAATGGCAAAACGCTGTAATTAACGTGTGACAGAAAATCAAAGGGTACTTTGTAAGCATATGAAAAATTAACACTGCAGGCCCATAGCTTTATGTACTGATTAGAAGCATATTAAATCAATAGGACACACAAACCAACAGCTTGTATAGCTGGTTATTATAGGTCCTTGGAAGGGGGACCCGGCTTTCATTTACTCGGGGAGGCAATTTCCCTTCTCCTGTCATCTTCCTCAGGCCCCAGTGAAGTACCTCAAACCCATCCCTGGCAGCTTCGTGAAACTAACCATTGAACTGGAAGAAAACATTCTAAGTCATTCTCAGAGATAAGGAAAAATATGTAAATGATTAAAGCTTTCCAATGATCGTGGTGACGTGCTGCTACACTAATTAGAAAAGACACCAACCGGAACCAGAAAATGAAGCAACTGGGTCTCAAGCTTGTGGTCAGAGTAAGCCCTACTTTATCAGGTCAATGCCTCTTTATTCGACATGTACAAAATGAAAATAACTGGAATTATCTTCTATTTTCAAATGATAAGAAACCAGACTGCTGTCGAGGTTTATTCTTTTAAAGGCATTATCTGGTAAATCACTAGGTAGGCACAATTGGGTATCACAATTGCATCTCTTCAACAGCCACAATCCTATAGAATGATAATTGATACACAGAACAATATTCTGGAAGCTTACAAGAGGCTAAAGGACCTTCTGAATCGCCAGAGGAAGATTAAATTGTACATACTTATTCAGTGTTTTATGGTAATATTGATAATAACAGGTAGCATTTCTTATTGTGTGCTAAGTACATTGCTAGCCAATTTACAAGATAATCTTATTTAATTTTCACCCCGCACCCCATGAGGCAGGTACTAATGTTACCCCTCTTTACAGATGAAGAGGTAGAGACTTGGAGAGCAAGAAAGTGATTGCCCACGGTTCCCCCCTAGTGACCTTGATGTGCCTGGGCTACAGAACCCCGCGGAGCCAGACCGCCTCCTGGTTATCCTGAATGTTCAATTATTCAGACTAGTCTATTCCAACGCTCATTCAGCTTAAGAGGGAATTTATCATGTCAACCTGGAGCAGGAGACTAAAAAACACAAACAAAATATGTGGTTGCATATCCAAAAAACAAGGTTTGAAATGCCCACCATATTTTTATCGCTTCATTTGATCCTGAAGTTTGGCTAGTTCGAGCTTTGTGAGAATTTACTTACAGGCTTACTGAAATGATCATGGTACTGTATTGAGGAAGGCATTGAAAGTTTGTCACCCCCCATGAACAATCAAAGGGTGATGCCTAAAACCCACTCTCATCACTCAAGAACATATATGGGTATGTGAGACAGTTGGGTTGCAAAAAGCTGGATCCTAGGGACTCCTTAGTAGGGGTTTAGCTTCTCTGCTGCTCTCTGGTGTGCCTTCCTACCTCTCCGCCTTGCTGCCTTTGGGGGAAATTCCAGCACAAAGGCTACTGTGTTCCGGGAATGTTTGTGTTTCCTACATCCTTGTAGAAAACAGAAAACCTGCCCCTCGGGTCACAATGGCAGGGACCTGGGGGAGAACACTGCTCTGGGATTTTCAAACAAGGGGTCTTTTCTAAATGGCCTCACCTCAATGTGGCAAGAACACTGGACCAGGGGAGTGCATGTGGGTTCCAGGTTAGGCACCATCATTTATTAGCTATGTGAACTTGGGCAAGTCACTGAATTACCTAAATTACCAGCAGTTTCTCCGTCTGTAAACAGAATAACAATACTTATCAATGTGGTGTGGAGGTAAATGACTAGAAACCTCAGGGTTTTTATGAGATTGAATGAAATAGTTCCTTAAAGGGCTGTAAGGCTTGGCACTCCCCAACTGTTCTATAATGCTAATTATTACTGTTATTGTTATTATTATTATTGAGAAATACAGGGAAATGTGAAGCCTGTAACAGTGTATATTCATATATCTAAGAAAGTGCCTCATCTCGTGTAGGCCAGCATTCTGGCGTTACTAAATACATAGGATAATCTAAGAAGTCAAGATTTTAATATATAAAAAAATGTAAAAAACAAATACTCATTCATATGGAGTTTAATGACTAGGGAAAATGATTACCCTAGATTTTTTTCTTCACCTAGAAAACCTAGATTTTCTAATACCAATATGTTGTAGTTTTGATATAAAAGAGAAAAATAATAAATAAGGACATGAAAAAAGGATCCCTTGCTAGTAACCAAGTAATAGCAATTGGAAGATGCATTTTGACCTCTAAATAAAAATAAATAAAAGTGCAAACAGTTCATCATATCCAGTGCTGGTAAGGTGGTGGCAAAACCAGTATGCTCATTCTCTGCTAGCAGCCTTGGAAATTGGTGCTACCTTCTTAGGAAGTAACAGGGAAACACGTAACAAGCCATTAAGCATTCCACTCCTGAGTCTTTCTCTGAAGGAAATCATTCAGCAGAAGTAAAAAGAGATGTATAAAAAAAACAGAAATAAAAACAAATCTTTATTCCCTCCTCGCTCTTTCTCCCCACCCCTCAAAAGTGGGAAAGAATATAAATTTTCAAGTTAGTTGAATGGTTTAATATGTTAGAGTAAATCAATACGGGGGAATATCATACAGCCATCAGTTGTGACCACTACCTATAAACATGGAGGACCTGGTTTAGGACCTGATGTTTAAATAGCATATATGCTATTATTGTAGCTATAAGAAATAAATGTACACACTTGAAATTAAATACACAAAAATGAAAACAACTAAGTTTGGGGAAAGTGATTATGTACTTATTTGGTTAAATAGTTTTTTAATCTTATTATATATAGCTTTTCTAAAAAATTGTGTGGTTGCAGGGTAATGGTTCTTTGGAATCGCCTAATATACCTGCTAAATTCCACATAAGCACCAAGTGCAGCCATCCTACAGCAGCGCCTGTGACCCAGAGGCAAGGGCATCTCAAGAGATGAAGGTCTTCACAATAGAGTCATGGAGTTCTTAAGGCATTGACTAGGTAGGTGATGGTTCTCCTTTGTAATTTTGTTTGCTAATTTCATTCTACAAGGAAGGAAAACAACTACCGTGGTTTATTCTACTTTTTTTCTAGGCATGGATGCCTTGAATTCATATTTTTAATTTTAATTTTAATTTTAAGTAGGCTCCACACCCAATGTGGGGCTTGAACTCACGACCCTGAGATCAAGAGTGGTATGCTGTACCTACTGAACCAGCCAGGTGCCCCTGTATTTTAATATTTTTTTTTTTTAAAGATTTTATTTATTTATTTGACAGAGAAAGAGATCACAAGTAGGCAGAGAGGTAGGCAGAGGGAAAGGGGGAAGCAGGCTCCCTGCTGAGCAGAGAGCCCAATGCGGGGCTCGATCCCAGGACCCTGAGATCATGACCTGAGCTGAAGGCAGAGGCTTAACCCACTGAGCCACCCAGGCGCCCCTGTATTTTAATATTTTTAAACATAGATTGTTTTCCTTAGTGATCTCCAAATTAACTTCAGATGTCTAATGAAGTACACAAAGGTACAAGTAAACATAAAACTGTTCTTGGATGGGCTAAAATAGCAATATTATGTAGGAGCATTCAAGAGGCAGTTCAATTTCCTTTTTCTCCTTTCTCTTCTAAGTAACCCCTCAGCATCCTGTATCCGTCCAGGGAAACAGAGACCCGAAGAAGGGCTGCACATAGAAATCCAATAGTAAACTGGCTTAGCTCTTTACATGGAGAAATGCTCTAGAAAGACCTTCTCTTGCAAAGCAGCATTGCCAGTAGCATCTCTGCCACCAAGCCAGTCTCCCCGGAGTGAGGGAGGGAAGATTTACTCTTTAAAAAAGGAAAGAAAGAAAAAGAACCACAAGAAGGGTGGGAACCGCAGCAAATGTCTACCTGGGTCTCCCTACACTGTCTTGGGTGAGAGCAGCCAAGAAGGCTTTTCCCCTACATACGTGGCTGCCTTTGTTTAAGCCTTTATTTCTACTAAAAGAAGAGAAATACTCCCAACTGGTGAGTGGGGTGTTTGGAGTGTGTGTAAGTGTGTGGATTCATTAAACCTTAACAAGCATTGAGAACTCAAGTGAGCGAAGTTTACTGGGACCTGTAGGGGGAAGTAGGTTTTATCAGTTGACAGATTGAAGAGAGAAATGTTGGTACCAAACCACCATGAAAACAAAACGAGAATTGTGCTCTGTTGCTGCTGTGGCCATCATGTAACATTGTGCTTTTCCTAAAATCAGCAACATGTCCATACTGATTTTTTTTTTAACATTACTACAGCTTTTCCAGCATTTGTTGACTCCATGACTTTGTTTCGAGTCTCAATTGCAACCAGTCAAATAACTCTGGCTCTAAATTAGATAAGTAGAAAAAAAAAAGATGATCTTTGTATTAGATCCTTGAGTCTACACTGAATCATGCCTACATCTAAAACCAATATCTGCATAAGATGCAAGAGAATCTCAAAACAGTTCAAACTCCCATAAACAGCACTGTTTTTAATCTGTTGCCTACAACATACCAATGAGAAAAATCATGGTATCGTGTCATAAACTGCTATGCAAATGATGCTATTTGTAAGTATTAACATAATTTAGTGCTTACAGTCATATTCTCATTTCTAATAATTCTCCCGGAATGGAGTCTTTCTCTGGACTCTTAGCCTGCAGGATAGTCTTTCATCAAGAAGCTGAAATTTTTAATAACCTGCCAGCATATGTTTTGTATGTGCCAGGCTAGGCTTGATGACACAACATCTTCATTATCAAAAGAAACAGGTCTACAAACTGTAATAGGGCATTAAAACATGCCTGTGCTCATAAAGTAATGCTTTGATGTCTAAATGCACACCATTACCATGGTCTTCTGGAACAAAGGATAATTCTAATCCTAAATTCTCAATAGCTGCACTCAATGGAGATGGCAGTTCACTTCTGCTCTGAATACAATTTCACTTTGAAGGCAAAAGAATGTCGATAGTCTCCTCCAAAAAAAAATAATCTCTTCAGAACCGCTTTACTTTTTATTTTTATTTTTGTCTTCCAACTACATCCTGGCTAAGCACTGTCCCTCATAGTATTAAAAAGATTTCAGAGTAATTATTTTTTCCTTGTTAAGTTAAAAAAAATGACATAGATAATTAATTATTCAAGAGTTTCACATTTAATAATATTAACGCTAACGCCAAATGTATTTGGTGACAATTTTAAATGGTGTAGTTTAAAGTAATTGAAATTAAATAACGTGTAGTCAGGCTTTTAAGTGCGATTCAGCCATATGTCATTATTCTAACCATTTTTTAAACTTAAAGTCAAACATTTTAAATTTATTATGGCCTAGTATCAGGTAATCCTTTAAAAAGTATTAGCTTGAAATAGTGAGAAAAATACCTTGCACACTAACATTTTGATTTTTTTAAATAAAAAAGTCTTATTTTCATGGTTTAATCTCAGCAGTTTTGCTTTAAAAAGAAAATTGAAATAAATATACAATATGAAATAAAATCCAGTTTAACGAGAACACAAGAGAAATCTCTATGGGCCTCAAAATTAACTACATTTTCCTTGGTTTGTTTTTTTTCTAGAAGAGTAATTCACTTTGGTATCCTTTAAATAATATGTAAAAAGCTGGCCATGACAGGTTGTGCGTTTAGTCTATTTACTGATGGAGGGGGAAGAAAAGCCCGGAATAGATCACGGGGAGAACAGTAACATTTGTCAAAAGGAACTCTCTGTTCTGACTGTTCTCTAGATTTATTCGTCATTTCACTACCACAAGAATAATGTGGTTCTCTCTTGTGCGCCCCTCCCTTTCCATCACTTGTGTCTTGATTCACATACTGTTGTAGAGGGATGCTCAAAGCAGATGAAACTTACCGCCCAGCCTACTGCTACATATGTCGGCGGGGAAGGAATCAGTTAAGGGAATTTGCGCCCAGATTTTCCTCATCAGTTATGCTTTCATTAGTGTGTCAGTCAAAACAGAGATCTGACATTCAGAGAAGCCAGGGAGGTCTAAGTCTCTGGATGCAAAATGAGGCAGCTTTAAGAATGGTGGGTTTAACTGATATATGAAGCCATTAAAATTAATTATTAAGTAAGTTTGAAACAGGCTAAGAAGTTGTACAATTCATCCTTCCACCAGTATACATGGAAAAACCTATACACATCCACTCATATGCTAAGGCTTCTTCCCTATATTTAGCTTTTGCTGGGAGATTTTCTGGCTGAGATGTATTATTTTCTCAACATCTCACAGGGACCAGCGGTTACATAAATTTCCTTGAACTGTCTTCAGAAACATATGACTGCTTTTATACATTAGCTTCCAGGTGACAACCATTCACTACTAGAATTTGTCTCTCATAATAAAATACAGCTAGCTTAATAACAACACTTGTTAGAAGCAGATGATTGAGACCCACTTAAACCAAAAGATGAGATTTGTAATGCTATTTGAATATGGTAAAAAAAAAAAATTACTTCCCAATTGTCATAATCAACTTGAAGACGTGACTGAAGACTTTTAGGGCCCAAAGAAGGGGCATTTAAAATAATCTAATCATACAGGCTTCCAGTCGTGAAGATAACTGGAATGAATAAGTCATGGGGATGAAAGTGACAGCATAGGGAATGTAGTCAATGATATTGTCATAGCGCTGTATGGTGACAGATGGTGGCTACGATTGTGGTGAGTACCACATAATGTGTGTAGAGTACTGTTTGTACACCTGAAACTAATCTAACATTGTGTGGCAACTCTAACTCAAATTTAAAAGAATTTTAAAAATATATTAGAAATAATATTAAAGTAACTCGATCAAGCCCGTTCACTTTGTATATGAGGACAAAGGCCCAAGAAAGTCAAAATGACCTGCCTAAGATCGCACTGCTGACAGGTGAGGCAGCTGAGTCTAGAAGAAAGTGCTTTCACCTCCTAGCTGAGCCTTTTGCATCATCTGCTAACTGCTCACAGACACCATGGGCTTATGTCAACATTGAACTCACCTGTGCCCATTTCTTCCTCCAATTCTCGTGGCCATATCTGCTCTTCTCCTGTAGGAACCACTTGTAGCACTGTAGATGGGAAGCAATGTCACAAAAGGCAGTCCCGTTTCCTCCAAACTCATAGTCCATTTTAAAGAGCCAGCGTTGGATTTCCAGGTGATCTATGACCAGCTGACCCAGCTGTTCTAGCATCTGTGGGGCCCAAGACACAGCAATATTTAATATGGCTCATTTTCTAGATCCTTCTTATTGTATTAACTTAGTTGTACTCAGGTGTATTCAAATGATCTCTAGTTATCTTCTAATTATTAAGACAGACTAGAAGTTGTAAGTGATAAATATATGATGTGAAGAAACCACTAACCACTAGGACCAAAGGTATGTTTAAAAGTGTAGTCTTATTTATGAGAAATTCTGAAATTATCATTTTGCTGGCTTTTGAAGGCAAAGGAAAGAATCTCTGAATATTTGTAATTGAATCTTGGTGGTGTTCTGTTTCTTTTTTAGAGCATTATGTGTTTAAAGATTTTATTTATTTGAGAGCGAGAGACAGAGAGAGCGAGAGACAGAGAGAGAGCACGAGCTGGGTGAGGGGCAGAGGGAGAAGCAGACTCCCCCCTGAGCAGGGAGCCCCACACGGGGACTTGATCCCAGGACCCTGAGATCCCGACCTGACCCAAAGGCAGACGCTTAACTGACTGAGCCACCCAGGCGCCCCTAGAGCATTATGTGTTTACTTACTGATTTTTCAAGTGCTTTTTTTTAATAGTTTCAAGACCATAACGAGTTATAGTCTTGAAAACTTTAACCGTTTGGAGCTTTGCTGAGTTTCTAAATGTTATAACCTATAAAGGTTTAACTGTTTCCTCATTAACGTACATGAAATGCATTTGTTTGACTGGTCAGTTGGCCGAGTATGTCACAAGTATTATGTGAACAAGACAGATAAAGGAAATAAAACATTCATGAAAAACAACTGTGTTTTAATTGAAACAGTATTTCCTCAAGTACTGGGCTCAATCCCATAGAAATGGAAGGATTAGAAGTTGAAGCTTTACTATGACAATGATGGCAACATTTAACATTACTGAACTCTCAATAGGAGCCCGGCCTTTGGCTAGGCTCTTTTCATGAATTTTATCTTGTAATGCTCAAAAATGAAGCAGGCATCACTATTAGTTCCATTTTATATATGAACAATTGAGTTTCAGCTGATTTATTATTTTTTAAAACATTTAATTAATTTATTTATTTGAGAGAGAGAGAAGGAGAGGAGGGGCAGAAGAGCAGGGAGAGGGAGAAGGGGACTCCTTGCTCAGCAGGGAGCCAGAGGCGGGCCTCAATCCCAGGATCCCGGGATCCTAACCTGAGCCCGAGGGTCACGCTTAACTGACTGGACCACCCAGGTGCCCGGAGACTCAGCTAATTTAAATAACTTGCCCACCATCACCAATCACCTGGTGTTAAGTGGAAAAGCAGAGTCTCCACCCAGGGTGCTCTGATTACAGCACCTAAGTTCATTTGCTCTCCTCCATGTTGCCTACCTCAGTCTGCAGAGAGGTGGAAGAGGAGGATGAGGTGGAGAAAGAAGTCAGAAGAGGAACAAGAGAAGCAATTGTCCTTGTAGTCAATTAAGCCACTTCGGATAAATTGAATCAGGCCAAAGTCTATAGCCCAGATGACTTGATTATAAATAATATTCTACTAGTAGAGCCTTGGAGAAAAACAACCCATTAGATCACAGAATGATTTTTTGCCTAATCTTCCCATCACACGTTCTGGTCTGTATTACCCAGAAAGAAACCAAACAGTACTAAGCATTCTCTCTTCTGAGCTCTCTTGACTATGGTCCTCTGTACTTGGGGAGGTCTCTGTGACACTCTTATTCTCTTCTCTTTGGATGAGTTATTTATTGCCGAATGGATTTTTAATTTTTGGTTTTTTAACCAAGCAGTGTGAAAGGACTCGAGTTTGTAGTTCTGCTGAAGTCTGCAGCTAGAAGATTAAAATTATTTTGATTAAAGACACAATCTGTTCTCCTGTGTTGTGTCTTTTCAGCAAGTCTTCCTGGGGGTGTTATACTACACAGCGGTATGGAAGTGATATCAAAATGGGCATACTTGGGATCCCCGGAAGCCCCATGCAACCATGGGGTATTCAATTAGGGTGGAAATGGAATTGTCTTAACTCCCTAATTATCAAGTAGTGTCTGCAGATAATTTGGTGTTTAAATGACAAGTACTCTTCTCTGCATACCATATGGCTATGAGCATAGCCTAGGAAGGTTTTGTAATGTGCCTTTCAAAGTTACATCCCTTCTTTCTCTAATGTTGTGTTGAGAAGACAGATTCTATATTTAATCATACTTGGCTGTATCATGATTGCACTTTGCAGAAGTAGAAATGGTCTCTGGCTCTTAATATCTGATGAAATTCTCCTGCTAGCGTTAAGGAAAGGTGTTCTAGGCTTTTTAGTGTTCTGGCCTTCGTAGCCTTTTTCATTGTATGTTCAGATATATTGTATATTTGGAGGTTTCAACTACTAACAGAATTATTATCGGTTTCTTCCAAATCCTATTATTTGTTGCTTCTGAGAGTCCTATAAATGCGTGTCTGTTGATGGATCCCCTACAGTAATGAAGACGATCAATAGTATTGTAAAGACTGTACCACTGGAAAGAATTATGTGCTATCTTTAAGTGAAAATTGAACAGTGCTTTTAAAATAGCATCGCCAGTTTTGATTATTTAACCAAAGCTGTCAATAGTTTATATGGAGCACATGTCAGAAAGAGAGCTTGCATGGTTATTTTATGGATCAAAAGAGGAAATGCTCACTGGGCTCATGCTAGATTTAAAAAACAAACAAATAAATTACTTAATTATAAAGCAAATGACTTTATGCTATTTCCAAACATTTATCAATTTTCTATTTGAGTCTATCTGTTCAAAAGAGGTAATGTATTTTTAAATTGCCATTCATTTTATACTGGTGTAGAGCAGAAGTAGAAAAACGTTGGCTGCTAAAATCCAGCTGATAGTCGGGAATATTTATTCACCTAAATTAAAATAATTACAGCTTTCTTACACCGGCTTTAAGTTTATGATGCACATCGGTAAAAAGTCAGTGTTATTGATTCATCACCATCTGCAAATTCAAAACGCTGACACACTCAGATAGATTCAGTAGGGCAATCACTATCTGGAAAAATCTCAGTGGAGTCCTTTAATTCTTGATGACCTCAGATATATGTTTTCAAACAAGTGGAGTGGAAGTCAGTGATAACTTGGTTTATTGTGATACGATTTGCACATGCCATAGGTTAAATGACATCCCTCAAATCCAAATTGTCTACAAGGAGGTTTTTAATCCTGCTTCTGAACACCAGCATGAGAGGGAGGTTTTACTGCTTTCCACAATGAGCTGCATACAGTTCTAAAACATTTCCTAGCAAAGACGGCCTGAGTTCTCATCACTCAAGATGAAAGCAAGACTTCCTATAAATTTTGCACATACATTTTAAAGTTTTGAAGACTGTTTTGTGTAACATACATATGTAAAATTTTAGTTTTAAAGTGCATTTCACTTGTCTCAAGTCTCTCAGCTGAGTATTCCACTGGGAAGCAGAGTCAAGCGATCCACTCTGTTACCTTCAAATTCCAGTGGAGACTAATGGCAGTCAACAGCGGGGCTCACCAGTTCAGGGGGAGCCTCTCTCTCACTCGTTAAAATTGGCTGTGCTTTTTCCAAACTCCGGCATCTTCAAGAGCAGCTTCCTTCATGAGCCCATGTATTGCCCAAGTACACTCTAGCAAGTCAATTTTAGGGCAATTTAATAAGTTAACAGTACCTCCAGACTAGTCTCTGAGAAGTTCGATTTGTTGAAAGCCTTGATTTGGGGGGGCTCGGCAGCTATGACATTCAGAATGCCATGATCAAGTGACTGAGGGAAGAAGGAAGATCCTTAAGTATTATCCCTAACATACGGCTTCGTCGCACACAGTTCTAACCTAGGTTCCCGAACACTGGGTGCCTGTGGTAGTTGTGACTGGCTAGGAGATGTACTGAAACAGAGGTTAGGGAATGTTCACAGCCGTTTGTCTTTTTATTTCTTTCTTGTGAAAAAAGGTAGAGGTTAAATGGAAGAACACCTGTCAGGGCTGACTCCAAGATCATTTCTAGTGACTAATATTATAGTTCTCTAAATAGTTAGGATCCTAACTGTCTGCTGAAGGAATGCATGACCACAGACCTGGTCCGAAGCAAAGACACAGATGCAGGTAGTTTTATTCCGGATCCGTTTCCTGTCCTCTTCCTGGGATTTTTCTCCTACTCCCTTTATGGCCCCTTCCTGAGGAGCTAAAGGATTGTTTTACGGAGCCAAGGATGTCCGCAGCCCTCTGCTGTAGGACCTCTGCAACCTGACTCGGCAGAAAGGCTCACTTGCTGGGGTTTTCCAAACCTGCTCCTTTTCACCAAAACTGACTCTCGCATTTCTTAAGGTCCTCCTAAATGACTGGCTAGTTAATATAATGATCAATTAATCCATGTTAAGGTGATAAGTACTGAGAGCAAATTAGTACATCGACAGGGCCTTCAGTGGTTTAACCCAAATGAGTAAATATCTTGAGTAATTCCCACAATGTCTGCAAGGCCAATAGGAAGATGCTTTGAAACGTGAGGGCCTCACGCAGATCCCATCAAATAACTTAAGCATCTCATATATTCTTCATTGGGTTAGGGCTGGCTCCAGAAGACCTGAAGTTCCCACAAGGTCAAGAGGGTGTGCCCCACTTGAACAGAGCCTCCCTCCTCCACCCCACATACCTGTTGGTGGCCATAGATGCCATATACTCCAGGAGGGACTGGCACATTGGCATTCTCAAAGACCCATTTGCTTCCAGACTTGCTACTGTAAAGGTGAGCTATTTCAGGCTCCGGACCCAGGATGGGTATGTTTAACATATCCGCCACAGCCAAATCATCTCTGTGGAGGAGCCCGCTGACAATGTAGGCCTCTTTTCCTTGGATGAGATTTTTTATTCTTTTGATCGCCTTGGGACTGTACATCAGGTAAGTAGCCAGGCACATATGATGCTTCTGGGGGGAGACCATATCATTCTTGTTAAAAGGTGTTCTTTTTCTAGTCCATATGCCTAATTTATAATGTTGCACACAATAAATGCATTATTAATAGCAGACTGGGTTATGACCTATCCTGTTGTTTAGCAGTTTAAATTGATAAAAGCTGTTGGGGTGAGGTTCCATAATCGCTCACATCTTTAGTGTGTTGGAAATAGGCTCACTGGGAATAGAACTAATTACTACACATCTGTATTTATTTGATCCACGTGGAATTATCCTTCTGTCAGAAGGAAAAGAGGCTGGCGGCCTTTGGATAATAGTGATTCATCTCTGCAACACTTCTGGCATGGTTTAACACTAAAGCGTCTGGAAAATCAATACAAAAAATGAAGAAAAAAGCCTTACAGTATGCTTCACTCTATGGGACTCCTAATCTGGCTACTCTTTAAGTGACTGGGTAGGCAAAGTGCACACGATACTCTCTTCCCAAAGTTCTACCACCAGGTCCATTTTAGAAAATATATACTTTCATAACGATTATTTTGGTTTTTAGCCAACGCTCTGGAAAGGATTCATGGATAGAAAATATTTGAAAATTTCAGCAAGACTTAAATTTATTTTCCAAAGGAAAACTCTCTATTTTTGACTATTTAGACCTCGCTCAATAATACATGTGACTGCTCATTCAGTGAAATAATAATTCTAGCATGTCTGGGAGGGGCAGAGGACAGAGGCAGCTGGTCAGCACATACCCAAACCAAAAAAGCATGTCTCTGCATTCAAGGAGTGGGGACACAAGTGAGTACAGTCAATGGATAACTAATACAAGGCAGAGAAGGGCTGTAAAGAGTTACAGAGGGCTCAGAGGCTTGGAGAATGGAGGCAGAGGCCTTGTGCTGGTGGGGACAGCAGAGAAGTCAAATTACTAATTCTCCTTGGACCTCAGTTTCCTCATCTGTAAAATGAGTACAATAATAATACCCATCTCATAGGGATACTGCGAGGATTCAGTGAGATAATTCATGAAAAGCACTTATATAATAAGCACTTAATGAATGTTAGTTCGTGTTATTATTACGAAATTATAGGTTGGGGTCGAGATGAATTTTGAAGGAGAGGGAGGATTTAATCAGGTGGGGATGGGCATATGAAAGACATTAACCAAGAATGGAATATGAAAACCCAAGACTGCTCATTTCCTCTAGAGAGAAGGGCATCATGGCACATGAAAAACTGCTGGGGACTTGGGAGTTCTGGCTTAGAATCCAGCTCTGTCACTTATAAGCTACCTGAACTTGGGCAAGTGACCTACACTCCCTCTGCCTACGTTTCTCCACCTGTTTTTTAAAAAGATATATTTATTTTATTTTAGAGAGAGATCGAGAGCAAGTTGGGGAGGAGCAGAGGGAGAGAATCCCCAGGCAGACTCCCTGCTGAGTGGGGAGCCAGATGCAGGTCTCCATCTCTTGACCCATGAGATCATGACCTGAGCTGAAACCAAGAGTCGGATGCTCAACCGACTGAGCCACCCAGAATGCCCCAGTTTCTCCATCTTTTAAGTGGAAATAAAAATACTTATTTGCTGGCTTGCTCTAAGGATAAAATACGATCATGAATGTAAAACACCTGTTATAATGCGTGGCATTGAGTTGATATTCAATAAATGGCAGTAATTATTATTATAGAGAAAAACTCTCTTTTTAAAATAAAGTCATTAAAAACGCCATGCAAATTATATAATGCAAGATGCCAGTGCCTTAAGGGAGTTAAGGGATTTTGTAGACTCGCACCTACTTCCCCAGTTCTGGTCAAAATTATCTACTGACCATGGCATAAAAATGCAGGGAAATGCTAAGCAACTGTTTCCGGGCAAGTTAGCAGCACCAGTTTGCAAACTGTTAGAAGGTGTAATGATGAGTATGGGAGAAAGAGAACGAGGAGAGCCCCTGGGTTTCAGTCCCGCCTGAATCTGTAACTCGCAAGGTGATTTAGAAAACTCGACCTTTCTGAGCCTCAACCCCCATATTCAAATGATGCATCGACTAGAAGTCCCTAGGGTCTTTCCATCTCTGAAATAACTTTCCCTTTAAAACCAGAGCTCTTCTGGGCTTACTGTTTAATGGGTACAGAAATTCTGCTTGAGATGTTGAAAAAGTTTTGCAAATGGATAATGTGATGGTTGCACAACAGTGGGAATGTACTTAAAGCTACTGAACTGCACATCTAACATGATTAAAATGGTAAATTTTATGTTATGTGTATTTTGCCCCCAATTAGATAAAAAGACAAGAAACAGAGCCCCTCTGAGAAGAGGATTTATATAATTTACACTACGGGGCCCTTCTTCCAGGGCAAGTGTTCTACTCTAAGCTCTTAGATATATGCCATATGCCTTTTCTACCATAATTTAAATCCATTTGCAACACCTACTTCGGAGAATGCAAATCTAGGAAACCCAGTGCTCCACTAGACAATGGCTGGTACCACCTCTTGAGTTTGTGTTTCCCATCTGGTTAATCACCATCTTTCTTCCTGTTTATCTCACCCCTTTCCTTGCCCCACAGATTATTCCAATGAGGAAAGGTAAGAAGATTAAATGTTGGGGAGAACTGGGGACTTGAGTTGTAATGTATGTAATACAGTGGGCTTTACAGGGTACCTAGAAGAGTGTTTCAAGGTGGCTGTGCTCTCAGTGTCAAGGTCACAAGACCAAAACCTCTGATATTATTCTCTTGTTTGATCCATAGAACAACACTGTACCAATGAACAGCTCCTCTTTGGGAGGTGAGGAAATGGAGGCTCGAGTGATTTGCCCAAAGTCACACAGCTAGCAAACAGCAGAGGCAAGATTGAAACCCGAGGACTGACAGTTTCTTGCTGCAGTTAACACAACTTCTCCCATTCTCCAGACCGAGTAGTGAAGGTCTGGGGAGTTTATGAGGTGTGATGAGGGGGTGGCAGATGCAGTGATAGAACCTAATGTTAGAGTTCTGAGCCACTTCCAGCCAGGCTGGGTTTCTGGCTCCTCTGTTGGCGAGCACGCAGCCGGACTCTGGTTTATAGTCATCTGTGGGCCTGCCTTGTTCTTCAGGCAAGATGGCCCCATAGTATTGTGTTCGATATTACGAGTGATGGCACAGGACACATTACTGACCGCGGGTCTTGTATGACCATCAGATCCAAGCAGCAGATTAGCACAGATGACAAAAGTCTAAAATGTTCCTAGTTCCATAACATTATACATAACATTTGATTTATCACCCCTAATTTTTTTTTTGACCTGAGACAAAAAGTAGTTGTTTGGGATGTCTTTGTAAACATTAGAATGTTCAAAACCAGACATGATGACTTTATAAGAGCACTTTCTACCATTACAGATTCAAGCATCGTGTAGTAACTTGGAGAGATGTACAAACAGATTTTTGGCACACTTTAAAAAAATTTCCTCAAAGCCATCCATTTGAATGAAAATCAGTACTGATACAATCTCTCTAACCCATTAAAAGGAAATAAAGCAATAACTAAACATGAGCAGGAACTGATGTGAAAGTGAGAGTTTAATTTTCGTATTTTTAAAAAGTTGATTGCCTATGAGTGATTAATTACTCAAATAATTTAAATTTAAACTATGAGAAGTAATAAGCACTTAAAATATTCCCTACTTGTTTCTACTCACCAAGATGCAGACCTAACTATGAATGTGACTCAGGGCATCTGTTAGTGCCAACCGCCCATCTCTGGCTTAGAAGCTGAAGAGTGGACTGCAGGGCACCTGTCTCAGCTAACAGGAGTGCAGAGCTGGAAGGGTCTTTGAAATGCCCTAACCCATCACCTGACTGTATAGATGAAGATCAGAGAACCAGAAAGGTAAAAGGAGCTGCCAAAGCCACAAGGCCATCCAGGAGCAAAGCAATCATTCCAATTCATGATAGTGTTCTGGGGTCAGACAGATTTTGGTTCATACTCTGACCCCACCAGGAACTTTGGACTCGAAAATGAGACTTGGTTTCCTCAGCCATAGAAGGAGAGTGATCATTTCTGTCTTATTGGCAGTGTTCTGAGGACCAAATGAGAAAATGTGTTCTAAGCATTTGATAAATGTTACTTGTGCACTCACTTCCCTGCTCCCAAATTAGTGCCCCTTTCCTCTTCGATGTATATGGACTTTTCAGATGTGCAGAAACTCCTTAGCAGCAGCTACCAGGCATTAGCTCCAGTTTCTGGCTGGATAAAATCGGGAAACTAACTACACGGTAATGATAGCTCTTCTTCCTTGCTTTCCAATGTCCACTGTGACCCTGCCACTGAGGCCAGGGGATAGCTAGGAAGCACCAAGCAATCCTTGCACTGATGGAGGACATTGGGAGGTTCCTGAGAGCCTAAGTAAGTGGCGATGATTTGTTCCCTGTCTTTTCTCTTATTCAGCCTGCCCCTGCACCCTTCTCCATAGCGAAGCAGTAGCCATGAAACAGAGCTAGGCAGAGAGCCGAGGTGGTGGGGGGAACACTGAGGTATCCAATTATGAAAAAATAAAATGTTCATTTTGGTAGAAGAGAGTAAATCCTGAAGACAATTCACTGAGTATACTAGCAAAGCAGAAATGTTATACCAAACCTCCTCAGCCCTGGCAGGCCTTTTTCGGGAGGGGAGTTGTCAAAACATGGTGCATCTGAAGGGTTAATGGGTAGCAACAACACATAGATAGTAAAGCATGCCATCTGCTTCTTTGCCAATAAACAGAGCATTGATTTTGGTGCATCCCACTTGTGAATGGAGAGAGCTATCTTTAGCAGTAAATTCAGACCCTTAATTATACAAAAAAAAAAGTCTCCTCCAAATAGTATAGTCCATTAGGTATTAAAATGTTGGTTGTTAAAATGGAAAGTTTAAATTCTTGTTAAAACATAGAGAAATTCATTTCAAGCTATCTCTTGCACTGCCTTATTGTAGAACACTGTCCTGTGACTCCATGAATTTCCCAAAAGCTCTTGTGTGGGGATGGAATTCCATTTAGAATTCATCCCATTCATTAAAAATCAGTACAAGTTAAAGAAAAGAATCTGAACCTCATTCATTATGAACCCTGTGATATGGTAAATCAGTCCAAAGTCCCTCGAGGAAATAAGTCCAGGGAGTAACAAAGAATAGCAGTGTGGAAATCAGAAAACGGGGGCCCTGGTTGAGGTTATGTCCCTAATAAGCTTGGTGACCATGGGTGGGCCCGGCCTTTCTCTGTCTTGGTGTCCTCCACACAAAATTAAGGAAAAGGAACTACAGATGTTATGAATTCACCTACTTGATGGTACCACCCAATCACTGCAATTAAGCTTCAGCTATAGAGAAACTGGGCAAGAGTAGCTCAACTAAGTCTGAAAGTTAAACTGGGATATTTATTTCCTACAGTCCAACTAGTAGTCTAATCAGTAAAGCTGTTAAACTTGCAATAATATTTCACTGATGTGTACCAGAGCGTTGCAAGTTATAAAATTTCCAATTTAATTTTACTGCATCCCTGAAGCCGTAGTAATTAGAAGACAAACTCACAGGGAAGATGTTTATAGCTTCAGGGGTGATAATTTTGAACCTGTCCTGCAGGTCACTTCTGTCCTCAAGGTTCCCCGATTTGACAGCTGCCTGTAGACTCAGGATTTTATTGTAATATAGCAGTAACTCGTCGTTCATTTGATGGGAGCAGATGTAGATGACGCTCACATTGGCATCTAAAAACAACAGGCACAATGTTAATTACTGGTATAAAGGTAAATGACATTCTGAACTCTGGCGTCGGATTGATGTTGCACAGTTTAAAATAAAGACCATATCCAAAAGCCACACTGAAGTTAATTTAGATTGGTTTTGTACAGACCTTCGCCATTTAACTGGCTTTTTTGCATTTTAGCATTTCTCTAAAGAAAAGATAAATAACATCACCACCAAAAAAAAAAAAAAAAAGAGACAGTGATTCCTTTAGAAGGAGGGCTGTGAGGTACTATGGAAGTGTGCTTTCAAATAATACATAGGGATTTAGCCCCAGAACTACCATTAACATCAATGGGAATTGCATAGTGCTTTAAAATTTTATCCCATTAACTTCAGTAAATTATAAAACAGAGCTATTAACTTTAGAAAGCTGATGAAGTTGCAATTTCTTATTCTGCCTGGACTTCACAGGGCCAATTCAGGGAACATCCTGTCCAAATAAATGGTCTGATTATGACCATAGGAATGATTATTTCAGGAAACCAACCTTTTCCCTGCTCCATTCCCAAAAAGGAGTATATTACTTAAATAGGACATCTAGCGAATCTTGGTTTAAAGGAAATGCTGTCTTAATTTAACTGTTTTTCTTCTTAAGATGTGCTTCTTATTATGTACATAGAAAGAAATCCTAATTAAATATCCCACCCAAATGGGATAGTGAGATGAGATTACCCACCCCAGGCTGCAGGGTTTTAATATTTTAAGGGCTCGGGACACGGAATCAGCAGCCTGAATTCATTCATTCATAAAATAACTGGTTGTTCAGTAGGTGCAAAGCACTTGGCCTGACGTGGAGGGAAATGAGGAATCAAAGTAGCTGGGATGCTGTCCATGAGAAATGACCATTTCATGTGCACAGACAGCCATCAAACAAAGTGCAGAGTAGGGGACCCGTGAAGCACAGCACGTGGAACAGGCCCTTAGGGAAGTTCAGGGGAGGAAGCGCTGTAAGATGTTTCCTTGGTCAGGTAAGGCTGAGAGGGGATTCGAAGACTCCTCTGTTCACTCCGACAAGAGTGCATAGAACACAGACTGATTAAATTCCAGCTCAGCTGCCTGGGAATGCTGGGTACAGTATTTAACCTTTCTAAGCATCGGTTCTTCATTTCTAAAATGGAGAAGAAAATCACCTGGGACATAGAGTTTTGAAGAGTATTAAAGGAAAGAATATCTATAAAGCACCTGGTGCAATATCTGGCACGTAGTAGGTACTCGGTAAACAGTACAGATGTAGGAGTCTGCTGCACGGCCCACCCTGACTAGGGGAACCAACAGTGATTCCACACCCTGCCCTCCACACTTGTGCTCCTTTTATCAGCGCCCCCAAGATTTAACATGATGTAGTAGTCTCGGTCATTTTATCCCACTGTTTCAAATCTGTTAATCTTGTGTCTCCAAACTCTTGAAAGACAAGGCGTATGCTCTTTCCTATATTCCCCCAAGCCCTGGGACAGTATAGCCCCTCAATACAGACCCTCCAGTTGACCGAAGGGGTTTGGGAGGATGGAGAGATTTGGGAAGTAGAAAATTTCACACAATCAGTGAGATCAACGGCCTGTGGGAGAAATCCTTCCCCTGGAGAAGCAGTGCCCTCCATCTGAGCTGGCCCCATGCTGAGCCGAGAGGAGGCGCTCCATAAATGTAAAAATCTAAGTAGCCCCTATTTAATTTTGAAACCAACTTGCCACATAAACCTCAAAATAAATTAACTGAGACAGTAAATAACTTGTATTCAGTTGCTGAATGACCCAATTATTTCTCCCAAACCTTGTGTTTGCAAGAGAAGACTAGTGTCTTTCTAAACTAAGGGAACCTCACAGCCCTCCTTCTGAAGGAATCATTGTGTCTATTTTTTTAGTGGTAGTGTTATCTTTTCTTTAGAGATACGCTAAAGTGCAAAAAAGCCAGTTAAATGCTGAAGATCGGTACAAAACCAATCTAAATTAACTTCAGTGTGGCTTTTGGATATGCTCTTTATTTGGTTTTAAAAACCAGTCTAGGATTTTTTTTAAGTATTAAAAAAAGACATAAAAACAAAGAATGAAAATAAGGACTCCACGGCTGAAGAAAACTAAATTTTTCTTGGGAAGCAATTTCTAGGTTACAAATGACAACAAATCATATTGCTAATCTCACCCTCCCTGTGCATTTCTGGCAAAGGAGTACATACCACTAACACAAATGTCCACTATTTGTTTGTGCATCTGCAAATGTTCAAAATTAACTGACAGGTAATTTTGGAAAGCAATTAATATGAAGACAAAGATTGCTTTGATTGCTAGTCAATAGTCAATAATGGCCACTCTCTTGCTTAACTCCTCTAGGAATTGAAAATACTAGTAGCCATTGGGATCTCCACCTGACACCCTGACTTCGCCGCCAATATCCAAATGACAGGTCTTACCAACCCAATCAGATTCTCTTTGTTTCCCCTGAATAAGCAAAAAGTCAACACACTTCACTAGGAATTAATGGAATAAAAAAGAGATAATAATTTATTCTTACATAAAATTACTAATTTTCCTAGTTTTATATTTTTAAAAATTTCACTAGTGAGTATTTTTTCTACCTTCTAACTACCGTTTCTAAACTTCCATTACTCCCCTAGAAGGGGTTTTGGGATCAGATTGCCTATCATGAAGACAGTGTACCAAAAAAAGGCATTTGGTTCATGGACTCTCAGCAATGTTCATATTAGCAAAATTTTCCATTGCAGGTAAGACATAGACTGAATTATTGAATTATTTAAAATAGAAACCTCGTACTTTCAAGTGTTTTCTAATAATGAGAGTCTTTTGTAAAGAAATTCTTTGGTGATGGTTCGTGCTATATATAGAAGGGTATATAAAAAGCTAAAGAAAAAAATTAATTCAGATAAATTAGAGCAAAGTCTGCCCTCTGCTGCACTTCAGTGGTTTCCACCCAGTCAGGTTTTTAGTTGAAATAGCTCAGCACTAACAAATCAATCTCAAATCATTAAAAAAAAATTTTTTTTTGTAACTCTGAAAAACAATATTAGTGCCTACATAATAGATTAAAGCAATTACACTATTATTATTTTAGGACACTGTAAATTTCTAGTACTGATGTATTTTTGTTACCAAGTGGCATTTATAAAATAATAATGATGCTGAAATATATATGAATCATGTAAAAGTATGTCATTCCTGGGAGCCAGCTGAGTTGGTCATTGATAATTTAAAATTCTTCCTTGTTTTGCTTAAATAAGGGCCATGGCGATTATATTTTAGCAAAACAAAGAAGTTCTTATTTGGTAACTAATAAAAACCTAGTTTTTGTTTACCCTGAATTTCTGGCCAGTACCTTCTAAACTGATTTAGTATTAGTGCTCAGCCTTTGCGACCTTGCGTTAAGCGTAACCTGAAACTTAGTCTTAAACAGCGCCAACCAGGGCATTACTGTGTTGTTCTCACCTGGCCCAGGTTGGTGTCTGATTTAGAACTGACCAAGCCAGTATCAGAGCGTGAGCTTTACGAGGATGTATCTCCCACCTGAGGTCTATATTTCCAAGAATTCCCTCTACTAGGTACCTCCTGTTTTCTAATAACTAGATGACATATATTTAAGTAAAAGCTTCTTTAAAAAAAATTCTATCTTCACATCTCTCTTAGTCTTATAATGAAAATGCTTTTCATTTCTGATACCACCTTCCACTTATTCCCCAGACAACATAATCGACAATATTGACACAGATAATAAAATGTTGGCTTCCTTCACTGCCGGAGTCAGGAAATGAAGAGGATTTGGGGCTATAGGAGAGAAATCCTTAGAGTTTAGAAAAAAAATAACCCAAATAAATTAGTTAAAAATGTCTTTTTTTAAAAAAATTCAAGTCAATGCCACTATAAATCTGTTCTTTAAAACAAAACATTTAATTGCTCTGCCGGTAGATTAGAAATCCACACTTCTTCTTTGCAGGGGAAAAAAATAAGCAAAAATTCAGCATTTTTATCCACACCCTCTGATAAACATTCCAAAGATTCATTTGCGTGTATTTACTGTACCTAAGATGTCGCACAGCCTCCCCAGTTGTGTGTTCTGCAGTATGTCGAAGTCGTCAATATTTTGTCGCACAGGCAGAGAATATCCTAAAAGGCAAACAAGGTGTCAAAATGCAGAAAGAGCACGTCAGCATGGCAAAATGGCACACTAGGATTTCCAGGGGTCACAGTCCACATTTCTTTTTTTATTTTTTTTATTTATTTTTTATTTTTTTAAAAGATTTTATTTATTTATTTGACAGAGAGAGAGAGAGATCACAAGTAGGCAGAGAGGCAGGCAGAGAGAAAGAGGGAAGCAGGCTCCCTGCCGAGCAGAGAGCCCGATGCGGGGCTCGATCCCAGGATCCTGAGATCATGACCTGAGCCGAAGGCAGAGGCTTTAACCCACTGAGCCATCCAGGCGCCCCCACAGTCCACATTTCTAAGAATTTCCTCTGAAGCATCTTGCAGACACAGTCTAACTCCTAAGAATGAGGTCCTTTCTTCTCAGGGGATTAAGCCTTATTCTGGAAGATTTGCTAAGCAGCATATTCTGCAAAAGAAGAGTTAGCATTTTTCAATACCAGCAAAATCACCGGGAACCAAGATGATAAAAACATGGGGAAAATGTCTGACATAGAACATGAATGTTCAAAACAACATTGAAGAAAATTATGCTTAGGGTTTAAAAAAAACAAACAAACCACAAAACCACATTGCCTCTTTTAACATGCTTCCCGTGTGGCATTTTGAAGCTATGTCCCCAGAATCATTCTAAACTGACACACAGATTTCAGAGAAACCCCTTGCTGTCAGGAATATGTATTTAAGTAATTCTGAATACTAAAGAAATACGCTTCTGCTCACATAGTCAAAAGAAATTTAACCTTTAAAGGGCAGTAAAGGTTAATGTAGTTACTTTGTCAATACTGACAGAAGTTCTGCGGTTTGCCTTCGTGTCCCCTGGAAACAGAGCAGAAGGAAAATGCATGTGAATTACTCTTGTCCAAAACTAAAGGAAACAACAGCGGCAACTCTTCCTGCTGGTATTTCAGGGGTTAAAAAAAATAAGTGGATCAAAACATGAACTTAAAAGGCATGCATACTCACAAGCAGGTATAATTGCTTATGTGAAATTCAGCAACTGTTGGTGCAACTTTTTTTTTAAGTAAAATTGCTTTTCACATTTTGAAGAGATGCTTCAATGCCTCCTTGTGGTTAGTGAGCCCAAACACATGTTTCAAGTTAAACTGCTATAGATAAAGTGATTTTCAATATTACATCTTTGAGATGTGACACAGATTTCCTTTTCAGCATAAGGAAAACTATAGCAATTCATGCAACAGGGCTTCAGATCAAATGCATTCTGATAATTGGCTCTTTGCTTTGATGTCAGTAGTTTAAACACTAGACGTCGTCTGGAAATTAAATGAGCTTACAATTCATCTTAAAGTCTCCCTTTTGCTTTATGCAGATGAACTTAAGAACTGCAGAGGCAGAAGGACAAATAGCTTGTTCGAGTTATTTTTGAGAAATTATTAATTTCTAAAATAGTTTGGGGAACCGTTCCACATATGAAAGTTAGTGTAAACCGCTGCAAATAATGCCGTCTTGTGTGATCACAGAACTGGCATGCTTAGTATTTTGCATGTGTCTAATTCTATCTCTATTCAGATAAATGTTTAGGAAGCTGTCTTGTGAATAACTTCTATATCCAAACTATAAGAAGGCAGGAAAAATGCCTCAAGAATAAAGTATGATTAAGAAAAATGCCAGAGAGCATTCCACGGATGCATTTCCTTTCAAAAGTAAAGATAAAAGACAGTGGGAGAGATGTCTCATTAAGATGATGTCCAATTTAAAATATAAAGGATGTCTGATCACTTTGTTGCCGCATATTGAGTAAGTCTGTGTTTCAATCAAGTGCTGGAGGTCACTTTTCCAACAAATTACTTGGTACCTCTGTTACCACTGATCAAGGATGCATATAAAATGTCTAGGCAGAATTATGACAGAACTGGATATTCAGTTAACCCTACAAATACACCCATTTTAAAGAACTGAATGTTAGCAATCTCAGAACACTGCTGTAGAGGATCACATGAAGTAACAGATATGAAGACATTTAGTAAACTGTAAAGTGCTGTGCAAACATAAGGTATTTTAATGTTATGGGGTATATGTGCTTCCAAAGCCCATAACAACAACAAATCCTATGACAAGCAACAGACCATTCTACATGGACAAGATACAACGCAGTGAATGTTGCCATCACAGAGCAGAAGTTGGGAGTCGATTTTTTTTTTTTAAGTCAGATTTATTATGTTTGTACACCCAAAAAAGTATGTGTTGACACCCGGGTGAAAAGATGCTCATCAATGCTGGCAGTACATACATTAAATCCAATAGTGACTTAACCACTAAGCTATTGGCAAGGATGTTGTGGCCTTGGGGAACTCAGCAGACTTGCCCAGTGGCAATGCACCATCACACTTCGGAATATAATCTGTAGAGACACGGATACTTCAAAGGTCAGCTAGAAACATGGGAGGAGCTTTGAGATACCTTCTACTTCAACCCTGTCATGTTGTAGATAAGAAAAACCAGGGTAAGTGCCTTGTTTCTTGTCCAAGATCACATAAACCTACAAATTACTATACAGTTCAGATAGGACAATTTAGCTCTTGAATAAATGTGGTTGCATAAAAGAAGAGAGAAAAGCAAGACTCTCCAAATGTGAGCAGAGAACTCCAGAAGGGACAAAGAGCCGCTCTGCCTCTTTTCTCACTTTTATTTCCAGTTGTTGCAGCAGGCAGAATAATGGCCCTCCAAAGATGTCCATGTCCTCATCCCTGCAACCTGTGAATACGTTAGGTTACATGGCAAAGGGGAAATAAAGTTGCAAATAGAATTAGGGTTGCTAATCGGCTGACCTTAAAATAAAAGGATTATCTTGGATTATTTGGCTAGACCCAGTGTAATGACCGGTCTTTAAAAGTGGAAGAGGGAGGCAGGAGAGGAAAGAGTTAAAGAAGGTGTGACCATAGAAGAAAGGAACAGAGAGATGTTTGTTGCTGGCTTTAAAGATGGAGAAAGGGCTCTCCTCATTCATGCCTTTGTGGACAGCTTCTAGAACCTGGAAGGGGTAAAGAAATGATTCTCCCCTAGAACTTCTAGAAAGGAGTGCAGTCCTGCTGACACCTTGATTTTGGCCCCTCTCAGACTTCTGAAATACAGAATTATTGCTCTAAGGTAATACATTTCTATTGTTTAAGCCACTAAGCTTGTGGGAACTTGTTAAAGGGCGGTAGAAAATAGATACAATGCCTACCTTCCATCTTCTCCTTTCAACTTTTATAGAATGGGTTCTCTGATCTGGAGAACTTGTGGGAATTTAAAAAATAGTGAGTGGGACCTGTGACTTTTTCTAGGTCCTCAATAGCCTAAGAGAAAACAGCACTGGCATAAAGGGGCGCACTTTCTTCCTTATCACTTGAGAGAGGGACCCAGCCTCTTTCCTTACGGCCATCCCCATCACATGCGAAAATATTTCTCCTTTGATAGAGTGTTCCATCGTTTCTTAAAATGTTATCGTCTCTGCTTCACATCAAAGGAAGGATGCCTGAGAGAGGCCTCTGTGAAGTGACCCAACTACCTTCGGTGTTCTGCCAAACCAAGGATGCTCACCAGTGGTTACTGGTTATCATTCCTCCACCTTCAACTCTGCATTTGTCTCCTCTTTTCAGCCCATACAAATTCCTATCAGATGATGCTAATTGCCTCTTTGCCCCCAGGAAACTAGCTCTGCTGGGATTGGCTTTTCCTTCGCAGAAACCACAGAAACCCACGAGCAAGGCCAGGCTCAATGACTGTGCCTCCTTGGGGCTGGTGTGTGACCCGCCCCTGCTGTTGCATTAGAGCACATATTCTGAAACAGCCTGCTCATCACCCTGTGGTTGATTTCTAGTTCTTTCGTCCCCTAATCCTATTACTTACAGGGTACCTAAGGCAGAGAAGAGGTTAACAGTGGACTTCTGGTTACCAAGTAGTTGTCATTTATCTGATCACCCTGTCCTAAAATGGTGGTCAATCAGGCCTCAATTTGATGGACTGGAGCAGTAGTTCTCAACCTTTTCCCCATATTCAAACACGTGCTGTGTGATATTCACATGCATCACACACTCCTAAGGGGCTGACACCGGGTGACAACAGCAGTAGCCATCACTCCTTCCCTTTCTCTTCCACTCACAAAAGCATACTGGATATAAGCTGAGCCAAGTGACGTTGTTATAGGGGCGATCTTGAATTACTCCAATTCATAAAAAAGTTAATATTAGCCAACTTTGATACTCTAGTCATAAAAATGTTGAGGGAGCATGTGACATATGTCGCAATTGATTGCCTATCAGCATACTGCAGTCATCAGAGAATGTGATCGAGGCATTATGATTATACCCAGGCTTCAATTACTTGTGCAACTGTGAAAGCACAAGCTACTGAGATAAAAGATTAAGATACAGTGAGAGAGACGCCTATCTGAGTTCTTTATGTATGTATGTACCCAGTGCCAGTTTGATGAAAATAAAACTGAGCATTGTTTTAGGGGCATCTGCAGAGGGGGATTAGGGAACTTTGTGATGGGGATATAGAAAACACAGGAGGTGCTTAAGTACTGGTTGAGCGTTGAAAACATTCCCAAACTAAACTGGTCAAATGGATTCTGTGCGGTTCTGGAAAGAGTGAGGACTTGGGGTGCCTGGGTGGTACAGCCTGTTGAGCGTCCAGCTCTTGGTGTCAGCTCAGGTCATGATCTCAGGGTTGTGAGATCGAGCTCTGCTTTGGGCTGCACACTCACTCCTCGGGGAGTCTGCTTGGGATTTTCTCCCTTCCTCTGCTCGCACACTCTCTCTCTCTCAAATAAAGAAATCTTAAGAGAGACAGAGAGGGAGAGAGACTTTTGTTGGAACTTTTCTCATGTTGGAACTCTTGGAACTTTTTATCAGTGGCGTTATCAGCAGCTGGCCCAACATTGCATGCAGCGAAGGCCCCTGATTCTCAAAGCATGGTCTAGAGACTGTGGAAGGTCCTGAGACCCTTTCAGGGGTCTGGAAGGTCAAAACTATTTTCAAAATAATGTTAAGATGATGCCTTTTTCACAAAATGCAAAAAAATTATTGATAGGATTTCAAATTCCACATTGTAGCTAACATAAAATTTCCATCCACTGTTGAGTTTTGGTATAAAATCAAAGAAGAATATACACAATTATCTAAAAAGGCTATAAAATGTATAAAACAGTCTTCCCTTTCCCAAATAGTATCTGTGTAGGGCCAGGTTTTCTTCATATGCTTCAACCAAAACAACATATTGCAACAGATTGAATCCAGAAATAGATATGAAAATCCAACCATGTTCTATTAAGAGATTTGCAAACTTGTAAACCGGCGCAACTCTTTTCATTAATTTTTTTTGTTTGGGAAAATAAAGGTTTTTTAACAAAAATATGTTATTTAGGTTACATTGGCAACAGATTTATTGTTATTATTTTATATTTTATTTACTTGACAAAGGGAGTATAAGCAGGGGGAGTGGGAGAGGGAGCAGCAGGCTCCCCACTGAGCAGGGAGCCCAATGCAAGGCTCGATCCCAGGACCCTGATCTCAAAGGCAGACGCTTAACCAACTGAGCCACCCAGGTGCCCCATTGTTGTTGTTTTTAAGTAAATTAAATATTTTTAAAGTTTCTCAGTTTTAGTTTCTAATACAGTATATATTGACAGATATAATCTATGGAAATAGTGCTTATTAGGGTTCTATATAGTTGTTACAATTGTAAGTTTGAGAACTGCTGAACAAACATTTTAATATTTTTTATGACAATGAAGGTGATGACAAAGTATAGTTTTATCTTAGCATATGCAAGACTCTTTTTATACCATATTCTAATACTAATCCATTTCATGAAGAGCTAATGAGCTGGTGATCCAGGCTGCTTCTGTACTTCATGGTGCAACATCGCACAGCTTAAGGCCAACTGTGTAATTTAATAGTACAGGGTAATGGGGCCAACTCTGGTCTAACCAATGAATGAGGGTTGATTTGAATTACTTGGATGAATATAACATCGATGAGTACGATGTGTTTTCATTTTAATCCAGGCTATAAAGGAATTGGAAAGTGTAAGTGCACTTTGTTTCTGATCTCGAAGGATGCATATATTTTTGGGAACTGTTACCTGGGAGATCTTGGCAGTCCATCACTCTCAAGGATCTAGTGTAGCAATGCCATAGCTGAACTGTGGTTTCCATAGCTGCTTGCCAAAATACGTGCTGAAGACTGTGAAGAATTGATTCCAAGTCCCAGTTTCTTAGCCCTGAGAACAAAGTCTATTGTGTCTTTGAGTTGTCAACTCAAAAATGAGGAAGTAGAAAGATGTCAGCATGCTTGGAGGCATAGTAAGAATGTGATTTCAGAGATAACATTCTTGGCTGTGGTCCTCTACCCTGCTCCTGTTCACAAACGGAGGTGACATCTGGTTCTTATCTTTTCAAAGAAGGGAGTGGGGTTAGGGAGCTACCGTCTCATGAACATTTGGGATAGGGTCAGTTGTACACAAAAGTAAGTTTTCCTATCTTTAAGGCCTCCTTGACAATCCAGAGCAGCAGAAAAGTGTTGTTTTTTCACGACATTCACAACAACAGAATCCACAGCTTTATGGAAGGAAGTATCTTGGAGACCACTAATGGTGTTTGCTCCAAGGATATTTTGCTGAACTAATGCACAGAGGGAAAAAAATGAAGCTGAACTATAATATAGATTCCTTTTAGCCCTGAAATCAATTGGCAATGAGATAAAAGATTACACAGAGAAAAGAGAAAAATCCCACCTCAATAATTCCCTATTTTTATTTTAAAAGAGGAAGAGAAGCAAGAGAGGAAACTCATCACTGGGGGTTTAATTGGCTGGCAGTGCTTTGTATACCTGCTCACCGCCTCAGAGCCCCATACTTGTCCCATCTCATTTAATGTCAATATGTTTTAAAATGCCACTGAGTTTAAGTGTAGCACCAAATGACACACTGTAATAAAGAAGCACAGGGGTTAAATTAAAAGTAGAGGAAATAACTTGGCCAAAGAAACTGGAAGCAGAATTAGTTCTAGGTTTTATTTAGACTTCTGATTTTTCTAGAGAAATTAGGATTCTTTGTTGCAGTTCTTTCTTATTTGACTGATAGATTTTGCTTAAAATAGACCCTAGTTTTCTATTCCTGCTATGAACCATAATAGATTATTTTGTTATATTATTCTATTTCATTGTATTTCATTAATAAAAATGATAAAAATATCTAATATCCAATTAAGAGATTAGCCTATATACTCTGGAAAGGATGAGGTTTTTTTTTATCATCTTTTGAAATTACAAGGCTGATCTGTTTCTTTGGACAATTAATCAACAGCATCCCACCTCTCCTGTTTGTTAGAAATAGCTAAAAGTTTGTTACATCTAGGAATACTACCTAAAATGCATAAGAGTCAATCCAAGTTTTATAATTCCTTCTTTCAGAGAGGTTAGTCTGCAATGTGTAATTGTCTTAATGTTCATATTATCAAGCCATAGACTTGAAAATACATAATAAATATTTTGTGGTCAGAAGCATTACTGAAAATATTACTGTGGTGCTTTACGTGATCATCAGTTTGGAGAATGTAATTATTCTTGTGTGTGCAAAACTGCATAAACAAATAACCAAATGCATATAACTGCAATATACCGTATAGTTATCAGCTACTAATCTTTCATTTTTAGGGTTCAAACAAGTTAGTGCAGCCCTAATTGGCTAATGACATGGTGTAATTATTTCTAGAGCTAATTCTACACCAGAATTGATTGCAAATCTCCTGTAGAAAGAGAAAAAGAGGACAAGGCTGTAATTTGTATTAAATGCCTATATGAACCTTACCTGCCTACCAACTGATTTTGATTAGTGAATGCTTCTCAACTCTGAAAATAAAATTACTATATTGAATAGATTTTCGGGGGACATGTGTTTAGACGAAAAAAGGGCTTTACTTTCATCTGCTTTTGTTTTTATGAATTGTGTAGGTAAGTCCCTAGTGCAGGAGACAAAGTAGCCATGTTGTGACTAGCTAAAATCTTCAAGAATTCACAGGGAAAGTGGTGCACACAAGAAAGGTATACCATAATCATTTTTTAAGAAAGTTATAGTTTGAGAATTAAGTCTGTGAAGTTAAGTATGAGGTGACAGGTTAACGTTATTTAAACCTAAACTTAATAGCCACAGGTCATTTTATAAAACCTAAAGCATAGATTATAGAAACAAATACTATTTAATCAGAGCCCACGTATTATTCTCTTGTGAAAATGTGAATTGGGGCTTTTTAAATGGTCAGCTGAGAAAAATATATATGCTTAGTCTTATCTCTTAGAAGATACATGATTAGCAATTTTTCCTTAAAATGGGTTATTACGTTGTTAACAAACAAAAATTACAATAGGGAAGACTTTCAGATTTATTACATGTTTATTTAAACCGAGAATATATATTCTAGAAGAAAATTAGTTTTAATATCAGATCTAAAATAATACAATTCTAGTTTTTGACCAGGTTATTTTTCTACCTAATCTATATCCAGCAAACCCTTTTGGAATTTTAAAATATTTTCATTTAAAATTATTTTTTATTACCCAGTTTAGATTACTGTCTGTTATTTTCAAAATTTTACCTCTTTGGACAAAGGCTCTTTTCTATCAGACTGTTCTGCATGGCTGATTGCACTGGGGTTTTGAAGAATGACAGGTGGAAGGAAGGGGTTTGTGGAAATTGTGCCTGTGATACCTTCATGCTGTCAAAATTGCCAAGTGGGGTCTTGTTCTATTTCTAGTTTTGAATGAAATAGAGCACACAAAACAAAATTTCCCACATAATACCAGGTCAGGGCCACAATTAGTTGCAGAAGCAAAAGGCTCTTGCACCTTATTCCAAGGGACTCGAGTCTGTTAATTGTGTCTGCAATTAGCCTCTCTGGTTGTAATCAATTACAAGTGCAATTTCTGAGTGTGAACTAATTTTGTGTGCAAAACTAGTCCCACCAAAACAAAAGCCCAAGTTGGAATGAAATTCAGACGTGTCTTACCTCACTTACATCCTAGGAAGGAACTAATTTCTTCTGTGAGCTGTAAAAAGACCCAAACTAAAAGGCTCTATGCAGCTCTGACATATTTTCTTAACTTTTCTGTAAGCACTCCAGATTCTAGGAAAGTTTGCATTACTTTATTACTACTAATATTTTGCTAATTTAAAAGATAATTATATTTTTATAATAATTTTAATATTGGTTTATTTTTTTCATATTACTGTTTAAATGTGTTATGTTCTATAGTATGCATAAGTACACAAACATGTATACTCACAGATGGGCACAAATAAATTGCAATCTAGAATTCTATTACAATAGATCACTTAATGCATCGCTCTACTTAAAAAGCCTTAACAAAGAGCCAATATGTAATGTAAAGATTTGGTGTGTTTTGCTGCTTGTCAAAACTACCAAGTCAGCTTGGGAAATTTAGTCTCACCAAGGAAATTTTTAGCACACTAGGTAGATTAAAAAGCAAAACAAAACGAAACAAATAAGCAAGCAAACAACCCCACACATTTTGACAGCAGCTCATGTTTTAAAGGAACTTCCAGTGCAGACTTTGGAGATTCCCAATGTCATTTTGGCATACCTATTTTACTACTATGTTGCAGACAACAGCTTTTAAGTTCCCCAATTCATAAATGTAATTAAATAATTACATTAGTGCTAATTAACATGAAACTGCAGATTATTTAAGCGCAAAAAACACTATTCAACTTCTTAATTATTCTTGTTCACACAGCATTTCCTTTTGCTCAGGCGCCCTAGGTGCAAATAAAGCATCCCATCTGCTCGTAATTAGAACTAAATAATTTCAGAGAATGTAGCTTATCATTTTGACTGCACATTTGATTAAAAACAGTGTACAAGCAATATCCTGGCTTATTGGCGTAACAGCAACAACACACGCAAGCCTGTGTTCTTCTATCATTAAAGAAGATCGAAAACATTATCTGTTATTTCAGGGGGAAAAAATACAACTTTTTAGTTCATTTCATACAGATGAAAGCGAATTACAGCAAATCACCTCTCCACTGAATAGCAGCCCCCACATAATGACTTTATTTGCTTAATCCCCAAATTAAACGCCGTTTCGAGCGAGGGCCCTGTGTTATTACTCTCATCATGTCGAGAACATTTTCCTGCCGAGACCAATTTGAATAAAACAAGGGGCCTTCCTTGAACTCAATCAAGGAGCCATAATGTGGTGGGTAATAGAGGTTGCTGATAGATTTGCAGGCAAAAGTGTTATACCTAATGATGGGATATGGATAATAGTCCTCCTGGAGGTCCTGATGCGATTCCAGTTGGCTGCCAGATGCTAAAAATCAAGAAGAGCATTGATCAGTGACAGGAAGCTGTAGTGGATTCATCTAGTCAAACTTCAGCTGTTTTTCCACTGTACAGTTAAGCCAGGCATAAATTATATTAATTGATTTAATTACATACTTAAAACATCTTCCCCAATTAATTTAATTAGGTGGCTACATGATGCTACTGGCAGGGGAAGATTAGAGGCAGCTCACTTAATTAACAGAATATGAATGAAAAAAAGAGAAAGCAAACATAAATGAAATTGTGAGCACTAATTAAAAGGCTCTCTGCAAACTTAAATACTTTCTGACAAAGTGGTGACAGCAATGTAGACAAGAGAGGATTTTTTTTCCCAGCAAATTAAAGTGCCAGAAGGTATATATAGGGAGAAAAGGTAGTGCGGTTAAAACATTGATTTTCTGACAGAACGGCCATAGTCAAAGCGAAGGGACTTTTTTTTCTATAGAAAAAATTGCAATAGATTTTACAGGTGCAAAGCCAGATTCTTGATTAGGGCTAAAATATAACGTACAAACACATGTAGGGTTTGTGCATCCTACATGGAAAAGAGTGGAAGGCGAGAGAGGTTGACGAGGAGGGTAGCTGGAGAGAGAAAGGGAAGATAAAGAGACAACTTATTGCAGTCGCTCAAGCAAGAAATGTTTAGAAAAAGAGGTCTGCCTTAACAGCTGGCAGCCTTGTGTACCTTGGCTCGAATACGGAAATTCTCCAGGTGTCTCTCACGTGATTCCTTCAGGATCTTCTTCACTCGGGTCTTGTGGCAATGTAAGAGCCACGCAATGGAAATCACACCTGATGCCCATTTCTGCTGGCGATAAATGAGGAAGAATTTTCTTGCTTTGAAGCATTTCCATGTGGCTTGGATCTTGTTGGCAGCCTCTGACCTTCCATCTTGGCCCTTGTACCTTTGCCCCGGAAGATTTAACATCATCTGGATATGAAGTGGGTTCTCTAACAGTGTGAGAAAGTCGTATTTGGTAAGTTTATTCTTCAACTCAAACTCTGGAAGGAAGGCTACCAAATTGTTCCCTTTTATTTTAACTTCTGGTATTGCATAGTCCCTGAGAAACTTCTCGATGTGTTCCAAGAGAGAAAAAATACTGCCCCAAGATAAATTAAAATGTTCCTTGAATGCTAAGAAGTCTGGGGCTGCCTTGTCTATGACACCATTATAAATAAAAAAGTCATAATCCCATGGTGATTTCACAGTTCTCGAAGGTGTTGTGACTTTCATGATCTGTGAAAGGAAAGTGTCACGAGAGATGAAATAGGATTGCGATCTATTTTAAATGAGTGGTCAAGACATGCACTATCACATTGTCGTTTATTACCCGATGCTGAGAAAATATGTATTCCTGTTTTGACTTACATACATGGCATAATTGGGAAGTCTGGCTAGTATATATCACTCAAAGCTATTATCTTTTCTATAAAAGTGTTATAAAATTGCTCAAGGAAACTGATCATATAAAAGTTTACTCTGCTATGGTCAGCTGACCCCATAATCTCTGTGATCTACTTTTTACATGCATGAATGGAAGCATGTCATTGCCTTCTCATTCATTCATAAGTTATCCACCGGTCCTAAAAAATGGTGAAATCTTTCTTTGCAGTCTGTATGATAACTTCAAATATGCTCATCAAAGCTGTCCTGTCTATTCTAACAGGCCATCAGTTTCCAGCATTTCCAGTTTTTCTGCCACCTTCTGTTAATATCCAAGAATGATTTTTACAAGGAGCGTTATGCTGTGTGTGATCACCCTTTATCACCCATTCTCTAGGTTTCTCTTGACATATATTCTTTTATTCTTAAATCTGGTATCTTCTTAGAGGACAACATGGAGTTGTCCTTGGGGAGAGAGAATCTGAAATCTCATAATGAATAAAACTAAAGAAGCATTGGCTTTTTCATTTTGCTTCTATCCATACTGATTGAAATTTTAAGACGTATAAACATATCACATTTATTTTTAAATGTCAAGAAGGTTCTCTAAGAATGGGATGATGGGCAGTTTTCTTCCTTATACTTTTCTGCATGAAATAGAATGGAATAAATGTGACTTAAAAATAAAATCGGAAGAGGTTTGGATGACAACAGCAATATAGGTCTCACATATCCCTTAAAAAATAAAAAAGGAAAGAAAAGGAAATTGTGTTATATCTGTGTCCAGCATGAAATCACTACATTTCATCATTGAAACCTGTTGCATTAGAAAAATAAACACTCTGCCCCATGGTCTAAATGTTCTTAATGGCCTGGGGGCAGGGGAGGGCATAGATATTTCACACCCTGCCTTCTCCTCTGTAAGCCAGGTATCAACCTAACTCTGCTGATTGCTTCTTGCTTAGGGATTTAAGGAACAGATTGTCTTCAATATGTCAGCATTTACAGATGTATAAGCCCATCTTTACCAAATTGTAGGATTATATTGCTCTTTGCATTTTGAAGAGTTTTCAGAGAACTCAAAGAAAAAGACCCAAGTAATTAATCAATAACTACTGTGCCACAGCACTGTTTTGAGTATTACTGTTAGATTGTTCATGCTTTGTCTTTACTAAACAAGTATTAACTGACATTCATTAACAAATTCAAGACAGAAAGCTATCTAAAACAAAAGAAGCTGAGAGATGATTTACAATTAAAGGACAATAAACAATCATAACTTTTTTTAAAATAAAGAAAAGAAAACCTTCAAATTCTTTTTCTTTTGTCATGCTCCAGGCTGTGGAATAGTTAGACTGTCATCTCAAGTAAAAATGTGGAAAAGCAAGTGTTAAGTCCAAGAGGGGGAATTTCCTGAATTTTAGAGGCCGACTTTCAATAGCAGTAAGCTTTTGTCTACTCTTCGGAGTTGTTATAGGAATGGGAATGATGGGAAAAGCCTTCTTGCCAAGACTCTCGCCCTTTCTGATCTTCTGAAGGCACCAAGAGAGGATGCAAACTGTCTGGTGGATGAAGACGAAGTCCTTCCTCTTGGATGGGCAAGGGAGTTGAGAAGTAATGCCTCCTGTAGCAGACATCAGGAGCCACAGCTGGTGGAAGACAAGTGGCACGTGTCCCCACAAAAATGGCCCGTGGTCACATTTCTGCCTCCTTCAAGAATGGAGTCTGATGGTGGCTTCCCACCATCGTTAGAATTCAGAGACTTAGAAATAGAGAATTAGAATTCAGAGTAGAATGACCAGGTTTCATGGGTGAGGAACAGACATGTATAGTCATCACAGATGGACATGTCTGCTGCTGGCTGGTCCTGCCGGTCACATGTTGGATCCTATTGAGAAGACCCTGAGATTTCTGTAAGAAGTGCAGCCCTGGACAGGAGGTTTCCCGGGGAACCTGGTCTCCTTGGAGCTATGAAAATCGTTTTGAAATTCCTTATCTTTACACAGGCTCCTGTGGACTTGGGGCCAACGATGAAAATGGAGCAACCTTGGGAGAAGATTTTGAAAGGAGAGGACTCTCAGGTCTCTCTCAGGCAGTGCCTTCCAAAGGCATAGGCTTAGGACATCCATGTACAGCAACAAATGCCTTTCAGACCTTTGGAAAGAATAGCCCTGGCCTGGGAGTGGTGTTCCAGAGTTTAACCGTGGCTGTTTCAGAACAAAAGGATTATACCTCCCTACCTTCTTGGATGATATTCCGGTAAAGACCTGTTCTCAAAGGAAACACACTCTTGGACATCAACTAGACCACTCAGGCACGGGGAAGCTATGGGTTTGGAGTCAGCTAAAGCATCACTATAGTACATCTGTCACAGAGAATGCCACACTTGGGAGCACTTCATACTTAGAGCTGGAAAAGACATGTGTCTCAAGAGAAAGCCTTCCCAAATTAAAGCAGTGCATCAGCATTGTGGGATCCATTGAGCAGGTAAAGACAAAGCTGCTTCACAGCCTGCTAGGAATAAGAGCCCTGATTAAAGGTCATGCCATGCGTCAGATTCTGGTTCCTTCTGTTATTCTTCCTTTACTATTTATCTCCATGAACTTGTCTACAATTAAATAATTGCCTGCCATCTTTCCCTCCTTCTACCTTCCTTCTTTCCAGTCCTTCCTTCTATTCTTTCCTTCCTGCCTCTCTTCTTCCCTTCCTCCTTTGTTTTTGTTTTGTTTTGTTTAAGGTATACTGCCCAGCCAATGTGATGTTACCCAATAGCAACATTGTTGGGGATGGCGCTCTGTCCTGCCATCCACATTCTCTCCTAGTCCTTCCCGAGACCCTGGCCACACCTTCGCCAGAGCCCAAACCTGTGGCCATGGCCTAATTATTAGCATGCTGCTCTAACTAACCAAATCAGCTAGCTGGGAAATGCTCTTTATTATTTGCAAAGTGTTAATATTAATTAGGTAATTTTGAGAGTTTCTGGAGTCATTATTTAGGAAAAATTCTAAATTTAAAACAAAACAAAACAAAAACAGGAAGGCAGGATGATGATTACACATGTAAGTAAGTCACAGGGTTGAAGCAAAAAAAAAAAAAAAAAAAAAGGCCTGGTATTACCTCCTAAGCTTCAGAAATAACTGCCCAAAGAAGAACTCTAGGAAAAAGGGGTGTGTATTTCTAAGCGGATTGTCTTTATGAGAAATGTTCTTTTCACACATGTGGATAGCATGTGGGTATGGGATTAAACCATAGCCGAGTGTCCCTAAATAAGATATGACCAAGATCTCCTGGTGGTAAATAATCAAGTATTTGGGATAATCCAACATGGATATCATTTTTAGAGAAGGATTTACCTAGAAAGACAGACTAAATTGCTTTTGAATCCGTAAGCTGATGTTCCCTTTCTCAAACACTCACACATATCTATTAGTAATTAGCTTTGGCAATTCTGTCGTGTGAAAATGAATAAATTCCTCCCGCCATTATGGCTCTAAGTGAGTGCTTAGATTCAGAGTAGGAGTGAAGTGACCCTCAGAGATGGAACGTGCTTTAGTCTCTGAAAACCAGACATGCCACTTGTCTGGCCTGCTCTTTAATATTTGTCAAGGGTCTGAAATGTGTTAAGTTTTGTACAGAACAGATATCATTACCTCAGATGGCTAGCATTATTTGAAAGATATAAACAATATTCAGAGAGAGTAGCTGACCTAATCAGGATTTAGGGATTCAGCAGAATTATAGTATTGAATTTTAGGGCATGACGAGTCTGGAAGGTCACTGGCCTTGCCTTTTTTTTTTTTTTTTTTTAATATTATTTATTTATTTGATGGAGAGAGAGAGAGAGAGAGAGGGAGAGAGCACAAGTAGCAGAACGGCAGGCAGAGGGAGTAGGAGAAGCAGGCTCTCCTCTGAGCAGGGAGCCCAATGCGGGGCTCGATCCCAGGACCCTGGGATCAGGACCTAAGCGAAGACAGATGCCCAACTGACTGAGCGACCCAGGTGCCCCAGCCTTGCCTTTTTACTGAACAAGCTATTATGAACTCAGAGAAATGAGCGTTGGCCCTGAGGTCTCAATAACTGGGGTTCAAGTCCAAGCTCTACCATGGTCTGCTACATACTCTTGGGAAAGTTATCATCTGCTATGGATTGAATGTTTTGTGACCCTACAACATTCATACATTGAAGTTCTAGCCCCCAATGTGATGGTATTTGGAGGTGGGGCCCTTGAGAAGTAATTAGGTCACGAGGGTGGAAGGCTTCCTGATGAGATTAGTACCCTTAGAAGAAGAGACACAAGAGAGATGATCTCCCTACCATGTGAAGATACAGCGAGATGGCAGCTGCTTGCAAACCAGGAAGAGGGCCCTACCAGAACCCAACCGTGCTGGCATCCTGATATTGCACTTCCAGCCTCCAGAACTGTGAGAAGTAAATGTTTGCTGTTAAAGCCACTGAGCCTATGGTATTTTGCTATGGCAGTACAAGCTAAGACAACATCCTCTCTACACTTAAATGTTTCTCATCTCTAAAAATGAGGGATTCCCCACAGAGTTGCTGTGAAGATCATAACATGCATAAAGATCCTTTCACAGTGCCTCACCTCCGGTCCGTGTGGTTATCACCGTAGATAGGAAACTCAGAGAGGTTAAGTGATTTGCCCATGATCACACAGCTAGTTGCCCCTCCTCTCCCCCATACCATCCATGCCCACAGCCCTAACTGTCCAGAACTCCCCATATGGCCCCATACCAAGCTGTGCTCTCCTCGATCAAACTTCCTTTTACCACCTCCTGCATTAGAGCCAATCTTGCCCTGACCAGCTGTTTCCTTCTTATTTGGAAAGCAGTCTGTGAACATGCTAATGAACCGAGCATGGTGGGAAAGGTATGGATTTAAAGTGAGAAGACCTAGGATTGAGGCTGTTACCACCTTACTATATGGCCTTGGGAAGTCACATCTCCTGTGGGGTACTAGTTTCCATGAGGGGATCATTCAGGGTGCTTCTGATTTTGATACCCTCTGTCTCTCTGACTTAAAGTGTCACCCTTTATGAAAAGCTATGTGTTATTTAATAAACTCCTGGAGTTAGCAGAGCTAGCAAATAGAAGGCAAATATCTCCAATAGCATCATCTCATGTACCATGAAAAAGACCTGGGGATTTCTCCCCCTTTTCTCTTTTTTAAATAGGAAGCTTTTCTAGAAACTTACACACCCTAGTAAAGGAATAGCTGTCTGTATCAACTACATATAAAGGTTCTCAAAAGAGAACCCCAGAGAGTTATATTCCAGTATTTCAGGGTCTGCAAATCAACAATACAGTTCTCAGTTCATAGGACCTAGACACTGCATTCAAGCCATAAGTGTCAATTAAAAGTGAGAGTCAGAGTCCCTAAGCTTTATAAAGAGGATAAAAGGCAAAAATAGGGAACTCACTGAGCAGAGACATATATAAAGGAAGAGAATTGTGTGTAAGGGCCACTCAGATCAACAGCAATTTTCTAGGGGTAATTTCTGCAATTGCTTTGCATTCAAATGACTCTTCCTCAATTCTGAAACACTTTCTGAGGAGGAAAAAAAAAATTCCCACCCCTAGATGTATTCTTTTGGAACAAAAACACTCATTGGATCAAATTCTGGTTGAAGATCAAACAGAACAAAATCAGGAAGATTTTTAAGAGAGATGGAATATGTTTTCAGCCAAATGTGATATTTCCTTTTCTAGAGACTTATCTCGTTTTATAGCTGCATTGATTTCATCTTTGCTGCTCCCTTTATAATATTTTCAAAAAGAGAGAATGCGACATAGGGAAGGACAACCACTTGGAATAATTACGACTGATGGGTGGAACCTGCCTGGGATCCGTACAGGGAACCTGGCAGGCAGGGAGTGAAAAGCAGCCTGGATTCCTAGATTTCTGAGAAAAGGCACATCATCATTTTCTCCATGTGGTGAAGGAAGAAGAGCGAGCCTCCAATGGGACCTCTGTTATCACCAAAGTAAAGCCAGACATTACGCTTTTCCTGAGGAAAATGTGTGTATAGCAAGTCTGTTGATCCCACATGACTAAGGGATACTTGCAAAATTCCTACAATGCCCCGCCTTGTCACCTTCTCTAAACCTACATATGGATGCTACTTAATTTTCATTCGTAGCACTTATCACCGCTTGACCGTTATATTAAATATTTGCCTTTCTCACTAGAATATAAGTCCCAAGAGGGCAAAGACTTGGTTTGTTTTGTTCACTGCTCCATCCCCAAGGTCTAGTACACTGCCTGGCACATGGTTAAAGGTCAATGAAGATTAGTTGAATGAATGTATGAATGAAGCTGATAGCCACTTGGGCTGGGAGTACAGCACAAAACTCTTCTATGATCATACAAGTTATTTGCAAAGTCATAGCTTGAGTTTTGAAGCACTAACAGACTAACTGAAAATGTCCATACCCTTGACTAAGGAATTCTACTGCTAGGAAGTAGCTTAAATACAAAGATTTATGTACAAATATGGAGGATATTCATGGAAGTTTTATTTATAATAGGAAATGATTTAATTATTTGTTAATAATTATAATAGTTATTAATAATCTGACATTTATAATTTAATATCAAACTGTAGGATAATAACTAAGAAAATTATGGTATATCTTCAAGATAGATTATTATGTAGCCATTCAAAATGTTTTATGAAGACTTTTAAGTCATATATATAAAGGCTTATAATAAATTGTTAGGAGAAAAGAGATGAATCACAGTTGAATATATTGTATGATATCAACCATGCTAAAGTTTAAATAATGCCAAAGGGATATGGTATTATGGGACTTGGGTGTGTGTGTGTGTGTGTGTATGTATATTTAGGCATTTTTTTTCTCTTTTCTGAACCTTCTAAATTTTCTATGAAGGATCAGGTCATAGTTTAATGAATGAAAAAGATAAAGTAAAAAAAATTAAGATTATTTTGTGGCTTCCTGATAACTTAAACTTTTTCCTTGTGTATATAAGTAAAATTGTTAATCCCAAGCAATAGAAGTGTATACTTAGATGCAATGAAGACAGATAAAGACAATTTTATGAGTATTTTTTTCTCAATTACTTCTTACAAGAAAAAAATTAGTTTTGCACATAAAACTGTATAATTTTCATTCACTTTGAAAGTTTCATATCAAAAGTGCCTAGGTGAGGATGGCAGTTGCTAATGAATTAGAGAAAACAGATATGGTTTTAAATGATGCCACAGGTTTCTGGTTTTGGATTTTTTTTTCTTTTCTTCCTATAAGAAGGTATATTAAATGAGGTTTCATGAGGGAAAGTGAATCTAAAAGAGGAAAGAACAGCCCTAGACTTCCTTCTGAATCTCATCTTGTATCTTCAGGCTGGAGAACTCCAATTCTTGCCAAAGTACCACCTGACCTCTCTGCGATTCTTTAGGACAAGACAATAAAGGAGACTGTGTTGTGCTGGGCACAAAGACCACCAGGGAGGCACTCTCTGCTCTTTAAGAAGTAGGCTGATTTGGAAAAATGTCTATTCATGTCCTCTGACCATTTTTTAATTGGATTATTTGGTTTTTTGATGTTGAGTTGTAGAAGTTCTTTATATATTTCACATACTACCTAACCCCTTATCGGATAGGTCATTCGGAAATATCTTCTCCCATATCAGGAGGTTGCCTTTTTGTTTTGTTGATGGTTTTCTTTGCTGTGCAAAATCTTTTTATTTTTGTGTAGTCACAATGGTTTAATTTTGGTTTTGTTTCCCTTGCCAGAGGAGACCGATATCTAGAAAAATGTTTCTATGGCCGGTGTCAAATTACTGCCTACGTTTTCTTCTAGAAGGCATGCAGATGGCCAACAGACACATGAAACAACACTCAGCATCACCAATCATCAGGAAAATGCACACAGAGTCCACATGACATATTGCCTCACACCTGCCAGAATGGCTAAAATTAAAAATACAAGAAATAACGATTGTTGGTAAGGATGTGGAGGAAAAGGAACCCTCCTGCCCTGCTGGTGGGAATGCAAACTGGTGCAGCCACAGTGGTAAACAGTATGGAATTTCCTCAAAAAAATTTAAAAATACAATTACCACATGATCCAGTAATTCCACTACTGGGTATTTACTCAAAGAAAACAAAACCACAATTTGAAAAGATACGTGCCCCCCTATGTTTATAGCAACATTATTTACAATAGTCAAGACATAGAAGCAGCCCAAGTGTCCATCCACAGATGAATGGATAAAGAAGATGCCGTGTTTATGTACACAATGGAATATTACTGGGCCATAAAAAAGAACGAGATCTTGCCATTTGCAACAGTGTATACAGATCTAGAGGGTATAATTTTAAGTGAAATAAGTCAGTCAGAGAAAGACCAATACCATATGATTGCACTCGGATGTAGATTTTAAGAAACAAAACAAATGAACAAACAAAGAAAAAAAGAAACAAACAAAAAACCAGATTCTTAAATACAGAGAACAAACTTGTGGTTGCCAGAGGGGAGGTGTGTGGGGGGTTGGGTGAAATAGGTGAAGGGGATTAAGGGTACACTTGTGATGAGCACTGAATAATGTATAGCACTGTTGAGTCAACCTATTGCAGACCTGAAACTAACATAACACTGTATGTTAGTTATACTTCGGTAAACATAAACAAAGAAGTGGGCTTATTCCCTTTAATAGATAGGTCACATTAAAGCTAAAACTGCTGCTAGGTACCACCTGGTGGTTTTCAAAGTATGTATTTTCAAACCTGGAACACTTTGTTCAGAAACAAGATAATCTGATGGTAAAGAGGGGCATGGTTAAAACAGCTACTGTGGGTGTGAGGGGTCTAGAGCCCCATCTACTGGGAACTTCCGCTTTTTTCCTTTTGCTGGAGGTCTTAGGGCGAGCGTTATAGGAGCTATGGAAGTTTTGTAAAGAACCGAGTTGATTTAATCCCCTCCTTCTACAGACGGGGGTGGGGGGGAACGAGACTGGACAGGGGGTGCTGTCACTGTCACACATGTTGCTTCATTAAAATAGTTCGGCTGACTCACCTGTAAAATATAATCATGATTTTTTAACATAAGGATCAAGAGTAATACGCTGGGGAAATACTAAAGAAAGTAACAATGTAACAATGACTAAGAAAAGCAAGACCCCAAAATTGACATGAAAAGGTTGTCACCCAAACCTATTCTTTCTATAACAAAGGAGATTTTACACGGAGGTATATCTTTCAAAATAGGATTTTCTTTTATTTGTTTCTTCTTTAATTTGGAAAAAAGTTTTGAAAATACAGAAAAGTATAGAAGAATAATATAAAAAGCTACCACAGGCTTATGTTAATCTTTTGTCTTCTTTGCTTTATATATATATTATATACATATATATTACATACTTACATGTATATGTATATTATATATATCTGTCTGTGACTCATAAAAATAAGAAACAAGCTACAAAAGTCCAGTAGTTTAAAGCTGGGGAATCTACATGAGGATGAATTAGATAACATTAGATAATGCAGAATATATATAATGTATATATGATAGATATATATATATATCTGAAACAAAGAAGACAAAAACGTATTTAAATCTTTTACATTTAAAAATATAGTATGTTTTATATATTTATATTGATAAGATTTAGATATATTTAAATTATTTATCTATGTGTTGAAAAAAGAAAACAGTGCATAAGGTACAACTGAAATCGTCTTTCTATTTCTTTTTAGCTCATTCTTCTCCCTCCTCCATTTCCAGAAGCAAACACACTCATGAATTAACCTGGACCCTTACATCCAATAAATATGTTTGTTTGCTTGTTTTGCTGATAAAAGATTTTTTTATTATCAAAATATTAATTGAAATTAAGTGGATCTTAACATAGTTAACATGCCTGCCTTGAGATAATAAAAAGATACATATTTGCTGAGGGAGGCAATTTTAGCAACTTTAACCACACATGGACTAGAGCCCTGAAAAGAAAGGCCTTAGATTTCTTGAAATAACTACGAAGTCTGCCACTGTGTATTATCTTATTCCTTGGATCCTTGTGCAGGGCCTGACTGACTCCACTTTATCCTTCCACTTCTTGAGTCTTGGTTATTTGGTTAATGAGCTAGAAGACAGAGAAGTCTCTTAAAGTCAGAGCCAGCGAAAGCAGACATGACAGCAGAGGTCACAAGCACTCTCCTGAGTGTGAAGGAAACAAATGAAAAATGACCAGAAACGGGTTCTCTGCATACATGATACTGGGGAGAGAAAATGTTAGATTATATCAGGGAGGCAGAGATATGGGATCTTTTAGAAAGATCTCCACCAAAAACGATTGGAAGTTTAAAAACTCTCTAATGCTTTGGGGCTCTGGCCGCCACGTAGCCCACAGTTCTGTATGTTGGCTCTGTCACTTATTAGGTGGATGACCTTAACTTCTCCGTATTTGGGGCCTTCCAGGAAAATGGGAATAATAATAGTACCTACTACACAGAGATGTTGTCAGATGAGGTGAGCTAATCCATGTAAAGCATAGGAACAGTGGCGGGCACAGAGTAAGCACATGATGCATGCAAGGTGCTAGTAGTTAGTAGTAGTGGCAGTGGTTGTGGTAGTTAGTAGTAGTTATCATAGTGGTGGTAACATTTGGAAAACTAGCGCATGTGGAAGAGCTCATAACCTAGTGTGTAGGAGCAGGGACTCTGGAACCTCATTCTGTCATCTGGATCCCCCACACCCTTTGACCAACTACGTGGGCCTGGGGACAATGACAGTACAGAGGTTCTAGGGCTGCTGTGAGCATTCGGTGGGTGTGGAAGGTGCTTACTGTCATGTTCTAAAAACATGCTCAACCAACTTTCGCTGTTCTAAATCTTCCAGATACATCATGCCTAGTGTTTTTAAAGCACACCCTCTTTTTAAAGTGTAGAAGCAAGCTCACAATTTCCCCCTAGCAAGAAGTCAAGGGAAGCAGGAGGAAGGTTCTGATTGCATTGATTAGTTTATCCGGGACCAATCTGTCTCGGTTCAGAAGGCCTGTATGCAATCACTGCTGTAAGTACAGCTCTGTCTAGTCACAGCCCCGCAGAAGCACAAGGAGACCCAAAAGGTGGGCTCTTTTTCCTTGAACAGGGGCAGCTAAGGTCCCTCTGAAATTCTTTCTGATAAGATCCCCAAAGGAATGGAGGCCTAGAAGATGTTCTTAAAAATAGGCCAGTCAATTCTGATAAGTGCTTTATAATTCCAAAGCATTTCCACACACATTAACAGCGCTAATAGAGCAAACCTCTGAGAAAAGAGCTATTATCCCCATTGTCAGAGGAGGAAGTGAGGCACCGAGAATTTAAGTGACTTGCTCAAAATTCCTCTATTAGGGAAGAGAAGAATCCAGCTCTTCCCTGCTTCAAGTTCAGAACATTTATGACTCACGCATGACCCGGTAGAATGTTCTTTGTTAGCATGTACTTGTCTGTGGGAGTAATTTCATTCCCCTAACGTTTTTGTTACCTTACTGGTTTTAGGCAGTTTCATTCTAAGTCCCATACCCTTACCAGTGACCTCATATATGCAGTGTGTGTGTGTGTGTGTGTGTGTGCATGTGTGCATGAACACACATACACACATACACACACATATGCGCATGCTGGGGGCCAAGTGAATTTTTTTCACATTATATTTCTTTTTAGGTGGACTTTCAAAAGATGAGGATCGTAGATTGAGGTTGAAGACCATTGTGATTCAGCCAGATTTTGAGTATGCGAAATCACTTTTCTGGGTTAAAGCCTGAGAAGTAATTCAGTCCTAACTGAAGGGGGGTGGGGAAGGTTTTTCACATTAAATGAACCTTTTTTTTTTTCTGAAGGCATGATCTAATTTCTTTTATAAAAGAAGAGCAAAAGAACTTTTGCTACAGTCTCCAGCTGTCACTCAGCCTCCCATACTTTTGCCCTGCAGCAAAAGGAAGGGACATCAGGTGACAAACCCCAAATTTCAACTAGTCACACAAATTACAGACCTTCCTATCATGATGTCCTCTTGACCTTCTGCCTTTCCCCTACAATGAAGAATGACACACAGTTTAAATCAAAATGACTCTCATGGGCAATTTTACAAAACAAATAGAAGCACAGAGCCTCCCCCACCTCCTTCCCCCAGATCCCCCCGCTGGGGCAGCCTGTTCCCTCTTTCCATGCAGGCAGGAGCTAATAATTAGACCTTTCCCATCCCGGATAATGCTGCCTTGCTTGGCAAGAGCCCTGTTTGATTTGAAGAGAGAGTTTGACAAAGTAAATATTTACGACAACAACTATACTCAGATGCCAAGTCCCGCTTCTAGGGGACACTGAAAGAAGTATTCCCAAGAAAGGGCTTCTCCGTGTGGCACCACACCGCCCGGTGGTGGATGCTGACCCAAGGTCTGTTCTGGCTCTATGAGGGTTCCGGTGAGCCTTTTCACTTCCATGCTAGGACGCTTTTCACAGAGCGTATGAATAATTACATTTACCATTGAAGAGTCGATTCAGAAACGTACTAATTCGAGACCACGGGAAAGAGTCTTTAAATATTACTGGCTCAGCACTAGGGGAAAGCCTTGTGAAATCAACAGAGAGAATATGAAGGGCAGGGCCAATTAGCTCTCCGAAAGTGTCTTTATCAAAACAATTTTTTTTTCCTGAGATAGATCAATTACCGCAGAAAACCTAGTCATGTTTGTATTACCTGTAGATCTGTTGTCTATAACACTGTGGGACTTGAGAGCTCAAACATGGTGAGAATCAAAACAGGTGCCCCTGCCTGTTCCCATTATGCACATTAGCCCGTGGCCTTCGCACAGCCTGTTAAACAGCTGAATTTGAAACAGTCGTGGTGCAGGCCAAACACTAGCCCGAAGGCCTGTCCGTCTAGGGATTTGGCCATTTACATTGATTTTTTTTTTTTACACACATTTTTCATGAAACACAAATATTTGCCATGGCAACTGGGGTGTCACATGACACGCTGCTACATAAACAGCTTGGCAATCTCTTAAGGGGACACAGCCCACCAGTGCTGCCAATACAGGGAAAGCATCTCAAGGAAGATTTGGGAGTTAAGAAGGTCTGGGAAGAGCAGGTAAACAGTCTACTACATACTGACAGTAGGATTTGTTTCTTCTCTGCCACTCTTCCATTTCTTTCTTCCTTTCCTTTTTTTTTTTTTAAATGGGAGCAGCTGTAAATATGCCCACATAGGGTAAGCTCAGAAAAAGACCCTGCCAGCTGTCTCCATTTTCTGGTGAAAAGTTTCAATTATCACAACTCTGTGGCTTATAAACATAAGAAAGCAAGCTTCAAAAGTCTAGCACCTTTAAACCCTGAAAATATCCATGAAGATTAATTATGTTGTACTGTGAGGTCCTAATGTTAGAGAATGTAGAATTTCTTTCCTTTCCTCATTAGGGTATCTGCAAAACTGGAGAGCTTGCTTTTTATCTTATGTTTAAAGACAAATGAAGTAGAGTAAAACCTCCTAAGAATATACCGTACGCAATGCGAATTTGGATATAAAGCAATAGCTATCATATTCTGGACTCCTAGATTCTTGACCCAGTTAGTGGTATAGGTTGGCCTAGTCATTTAGTCACAATGTGACATGATTGAATTTTTAAAGACCCCGTGGATAATGTCATGGTAAAGTTTACTTCTACAGCAATCCCCCTTTAAAAATCAAACGCATCCCAGCAGCCAAAATAGTATTTATTTCTATATAAAAGGTACAACTCTATAATATGTGTGTATTACTAAAAATCTCACTGAGAATATTGTAAATAACAATTTTCTTCTATTAGAAGCATGAGGGGCACCTGGTTGACTCAGTCAGTTAAGCATCTGCCTTCGGCTCAGGTCATGATCTCAGGGTCCCGGGATCAAGCCCAGCATTGGGCACCCTGCTCAGTGGGGAGTCTGCTTCTCCCTCTATCCCTGTCCCCACCCCGCTTATGCTCTCTCTCTCTCTCAAATAAATAAATAAAACATTTAAAAAAAAAAGCATGAATACCTTTGATCTTTGTTTCTTGGAAGAGAACTTCTTTGCTTCCACGGGAATCTGCTGTGGGTTCTGAGGTGTAGCGAAAGGGGCTGTGGATGGAGGTGGTGCATTGTTACCTCTTCCAGAAAAAGGCTGAATCACTGGGTGGATGCTATTGGGTTTGCCACTTGAAAGTCAAATGGCTCTGTCACTGTTCACTATTGTCTTGCCTGTATCAACTCAATGAAACATTTGTGATCATTGATTTCAAAAGGAAAGCAAAAAGCATGGGAGGGCAACTCTTCCATCAAAATATAAGGTGAGCTCATTTAGTGCACTCTCCCCAGACAAAAAGGCACATTTTAAAAGCAGGCTCATTTTAGAGAGTAATATTTGTCATATAAAAATGTTTTGTGGGGCGCCTTGTGGCTCAACTGGTTAAGCGTCTGCCTTTGGCTCAGGTCATGCTCTCAGGGTCCTGGGATCCAGCCTAATGTTGGGCTTTGTGCTCTGCAGGGAGTCTGCTTATCCCTCTCCCTCTGCCCCTTCCCCTGCCTGTGCTCTGTCTCTCTGTCTCTCCCTCAAATAAATAAATAAAATCTTAAAAAAATGTTTTGCTATAAGATCTCTTCAAATAGCCATATTCCCAAGTTCATTTAATAAGGAAGTTAATATAACTACACATGGTAGACTATTCTGTTGTGTGGTCAGTAAAAAAAGATGATCCTGAAGAATTTAGATGGGTTGGGAGAAATAATACAAGTGAAAAAACATAGTAAATATCATTTTCGAAATTAATTAAATCTCAAAGCAACAACGTTTAGAGAACACATCTAGTCCATAGGTGCATAGGCCTACCTGCTAGACAATGCTTGGGAGAGAAATCACATCTCTCCGGTTGCCTGGCAGCAAATCCAACTACCCCTTACAAATAGCTCAAGTCTGACATTCTCCGGGGTGAAAATCCTTATACTACTCTTTCCAAGAAAGAAAACAAAAACAGTTCATTTAAATAGTAAATCAAGTCAAAGGAGTGAGGCTTCTTTCAACTCCCTTAGTCCAGCCCCTCTTCTGTCCATTTTATAATGGCCATCTTAGAAAGAATGGACAGATACTGATCAAATACAGCACATCAGTACGAAGTTTGGAATCCCACCTTGAGTTCTCGGCTCTTTCACATTGCCTCAAGTTGGCTGCAAGCAGTCTCTTCGGCCATCTCATAAAAAGGAGTAGGAATTCCAGAAACTAATCATAAAATTCATCTCCACAAAAGGGATTTGTTGGTTGCCTCTGACCAACCTGGTTTGACCTAGTTTTGGGTTTTCTTGGCTTCCAGGGAGCCTCCCTGACTGTGAAACTGCCCAGCCCTTCCTGAAGCCTGTGAGCGTGTGAGACTGTGAGCGTGTGTAAGAGCGATGAGACTCCATTTTAAGCCTACAAGTTTTGCCTTGACCTCTATGCTCTCCTACGCTGTTGTTCACTTGGACTATGCCCTCCCATATCTGAAGACCACTCTAGACCCGGCACTTGGGCTGCTTGAAATCCACAGATTCACCCGGAAAGCCCTGTTATTCCTAGAGTCTGCAGGCTCAGTATACTGTTGGTTAAACTATCAGGTTCCCGCAGATGAGTGAGATTTATGGTTAAGTTCTCACGTTGAAACAAAACAGCAGCTGACAAGTCTTTGAGTAGGCATGATTTTGAAAGGATTTTAGTAAAATTTTAATGAAATCTGGTAGATAAACATCTAAAAAATTTGTAATTTCATATGGGTAATCCACAGTTAATGGTACATCTAAAAATTTTAAGAAGTTTTTATTAGTTACCTGCAGAAATTCTGTCACTGAATTATAACTGCATGTAGACTTAAATGTTTTGGGACACTTGCATTTGAAGAATGTGCATCTCCAACAAATTTGTATCATAAGGTACTGCCTATATTTTGCTACTCAATTTTCCTTCTGGAAAGATGCGTGTGATAAACTTTGCCAGAGTTAATGTCAGGGGAAAAAAATCTTGTCTTTCTGGACAACTCTGTATGCTTCTATGGTAGTTACTGACATGTACCTGCCCAATATTGCCTTTCTTTCTTGCTAGTTTTAAAACATAATTTTTTCCCAATATGCCCAGCTCCAAGGGATGTCAGATTTAGCAAACAAATTTTTAGAGGAGATACAATTACATTTTAATTTTAGATAAACAACAAATAATGTTTTAGCATAAGTGTGGCCCAAATAGTAAATATATTTAATATCCAACAAAGAATTTTCACAAATGGATTGTAACAAGCATAACTTATTATGTAAGAATTCAGTATAAGTATGTCCCAAATCCTAACCCTAACCCTAACCCTAACCCTAGCCCTAGACGTTCACTTTCTCAGCCTTTCTTAAACCTATCGGTAGTCATATGACCAGTGAGATGTAAGGGGAAGTCCATCCAGGGAGTTCTGGGAAGAAACTGGTAACCACTGTTTTCCCCTCTTTCCCCCTTGAATGTGTATGTTAAGGCCCAGATCAGCAGGAGCTATCATAGAGCCAGGAGGTGACAAGCATGAGGTTGAAATCAAACATCCAAAGAAGATAAAGCAGAAAGAGAGCTGTTTTGATTCTTTTGTTAAATAACTTTCTCTACACTGCCTACTTTCTGATTTTTTATGTGTGAGATAAATGAACTCCTCTCATTGGTTAAACCTCTGGTAGTTAGGTTTTATGATATTTGCAGTCCCATACATTCCTGGCTGATGCCCCTTTCTCCCTCCCTCCTTGTCTCCATTCCATTCTTTGTCTTATTGTGTGTGCTAGGGCCTTGAGGATGTGTTCAATGATGGTGGCAGTAGTGGTCATTCTTGAACTGTCTCTGCTTTTAATGGAAAGATAGAATGCTCCTAAAGTTTGCCTACTAAGAATATTGGTTCTGGGGTTTTGGCTAAAGGCAATAATCAGGGTCAGAAAATCCTCTTATACTTCTACTCTGCTCAGAAGGTTTTTTCCCCCCTATTATTAATGTTGAGTTGCATTACATGATTTTAAAATTTTCGCACATATGGAGATGATCATAGGATTTTTCTTTTTTAATCTGTTAACATGGCGAATTATATTGTTCGATTTTTCTAATGTTGACTCTTCCTCTTATTCTTCCTTATCATGATGAAGGTTAAAAAAAAACCAAAACATACTGCTAACTTTTATTTATAATGTTTGCCTCTATGTTCCTGAGATCAATCCATAATATTTTTTTCTTACACTGTCCTCATCCTGTTTTGGTATCAAATTTGTAGTAGCTTTATAAAATCAGTTGGCAATCTTTTCTTCTTTTCTTTCTCTGTGAAATAGTTTAAGATAAGGATCACTGATCTTTTAAGTTTGGAAATCTTGCCTGTAAGAGGCCTGAGGCCCTTTATCCTCTGGTATATTTTTGTGAGCAGGCCTGTGTGCAGACATCCACGTGTGTTGTTTAAGACAGAGACATATTTTTGACTATCAGTTCAAATGACCTAATGGTATTGTTTTCTCTAAGTTCTCTAAGTTTCCTACTTTCTCTTGAGTTAATTTTGGCAATTATTCTCCTTCCATTTAAAAAAACATTGGCGTAAAACTATCATACTATAATTTTTTAAAATTTCTATATATCTTTTTCCATTTTAATATTATTTGTGCCTTCTCTTTTTTTTTTAAATTTCAGCTTTATTGAGGTATAACTGACATATAATTGACATATAAAATTGTAAGGTAGTTAAAGTGTACAGTGTGGGGGGTTGATATATTGTATACATTGTGGAAGGATTCCCTCCCATCTAGTTAATTAACACATCCATTATCTCACATACTTATCTTTTTATTAAATTAATGAGAACATTTAGTTCTACTCTCTTAGCAAATGTCAATTATTTACATTAGATCTTCAGACATTATTCATTTTATAGCTGAAAGTTTGTACCCTTTTACCAACCTCTATACACCTCTTAGTCCCTGGCAATCACTTTTCTACTCTGTTTCTATGAATTTGACTTTTAAAAAAATTCCACATATAAGTAATACCATGTAGCATTTGTCTTTCTCTGACTGGCTTATTTCACTCAGCATAATACCATCCAGGTTCATCCATGTTGTAACAAATGGCGGGATTTCCTTCTTTTTTAAAGGCTGAGTAATATTAGATATACACACAAATATATATGTTTGTGATATATATATATATACACCATATGTATATATACCATATATATATATATATTTTATATTTTATATATACATGTATATATATACATATATGTATATATACATATATGTATATATATACATGTATATATATATTTTATATATACATTTATATATACATTATATATATATATTTATATATATTATATATAATATATATATCACATTTCCTTTTTCCATTCACCCATCTACAGACATGTAAATAGTGTCCATACCTTGGCTATTGTGAATGATATTACAGTGAACATGGGAGTACAGATATCTCTTGAGATAATGATTTTGTTTCCTTTGGTTGTATACCCAGAAGTGGGATTGCTGATCAGATGGTAGTTCTATTTTTAATTTCTGGAGAAACCTCCCTACTATTTCCCCTAGTAGCTTTACTAGTTTACATTTTCACCAACAGTACACAATGATTCCCTTTTCTCCACCACCTACTAGCCTTTGTTCTCTTTCTTTTTGACGATAGCCATTCTGACAGGTGTGAGGTGATATCTCATTGTGGTTGTGATTTGCATTTGCCTGATGATTAGTGATATTGAGCACATTTTCATGTCTGTTGGCCCTTTGTCTTCTTTGGAAAAATGTCTGTTCAGGTCCTTTGCCCATTTTTTAATTGGGTTATTTGTTTTTCTGCTACTGAGTTGTATGAGTTTCTCTTGTGTATTAACCTTTTCTTGGATTTGTGGGTTGCAAATATTTTATCCCATTCCAAAACTTGCCTTTTCATTTTGTTGGTGGCTGCTTTTGCCATGCAGAAGATTTTTAGTTTGATGTAGGCTCACTTTTTTATTTTGACTTTTGTTGTCTCTGCTTTTGGTTTCAAATCCAAAAAATCATAGAGCTTATCCCTGTGCTTTCTTCTAGGAATTTTATAGTTTCAGGTGTCATACTGAGGTTTTTAATCCATTTTTGAGTTAATTTTTGTGTATGGTATAAGATCGCAGTCCAGTTTCATTCTTTTTAATGTAGCTGTCCAGTTTTCCCAACACCATTTGTCGATGAGATTATCCTTTTCCCATTATGTATTCTTGGATCCTTTGTCGAAACTTAATTGAACATTAAAATATGGTTTTAGGGGCGCCTGGATGGCTCAGTGGGTTAAAGCCTCTGCCTTCAGCTCAGGTCACGATCTCAGGGTCCTGGGATTGAGCCCCACATTGGGCTCTCTGCTCAGCAGGGAGCCTGCTTCCCCCTCTCTCTCTGCCTGCCTCTCTGCCTACTTGTAATCTCTCTCTCTCTGTCAAATAAATAAATAAAATCTTAAAAATAAATAAAATAAAATATAGTTTTATTTCTGGGCTCTCTATTCTGTTCTATTGATCTATGTGTCTTTTTTTAATAACAATACCATGCTGTTTTGATTACTAAAGCTTTGTAATACAGTTTGGAATCAGGAAGTGTGATAGCTCCAGTTTTCTTCTTTGTCAAGATTGCTTTTCCTATTCAGGAATTCTTGTGGTTCCACATAAATATTAGAATTGTTTATTCTATTTCTGTAAAAAATGCCCTTGAAATTTTTCCTTCATCAGTGTTTTATAGTTTTCAGTATATAGATCTTTCACCTGCTTGGATAAACTTATTCCTAAGTATTTTATTTATGCTATTATAAGTGGGATTGTTTTCTTAATTTCTCTTTCTGATAGTTCATTGTTAGTTTATAGAAATGCAACTAATTTTTGTATATTGATTTTGTATCCCATAACTTTACTGAATTCATTTATTACTTCTAACCATTTTTTGGTGGTGTCTTTAGGGTTTTCTATACAAAATATATCATTTGCAGAGATAATTTTACTTCTTCCTTACTGATTTAAATACCTTTTATTTCTTTTTCTTGTCTAATTGCTCTGGCGAGGACTTCCAGAACTATGTTGAATAAATGTGGCAAGAGTGGACATCCTTGTCTTGTTTCCGATCTTAGAGAAAGAACTTCTAGCTTTTCATTGTTGAGTATAATGTTAGCTGTGGGCTGTCATAGATGGCTTTTATTATCTTGAGGTAAATTTCTTTTATATCCAATTTATTGAGAGTTTTTATCATGAAAGGATATTGAATTCTGTCAAATGTTTTTTTCTGTATCCATTAAGATGATCATATGATTTTTATCCTTCATTTTGTTAATGTGGTATATTACATTTATTGATTTGCACATGTTGAACCATGCTTGCATCCAGGAATAAACCTCACTTGATCATGGCATATGGTCCTTTAAATGTATTATAAAATTGAGTTTGCTAATATTTTATTGAGGATTTTTTGCATCTTTATTTATCAGGAATGTTGACAGGTAATTCTCTTTTCTTGTCTGCTTTGGTATGAGGGTAATGCTGGTCTTATAAATTGAGTTTGGAAGTGCTCCTCTTCTAATTTTTGAAAGAATTTGAGGATTGGTATGCATTTTTCTTTAAATGTTTGGTGGAATTCACCAGTGAAGCCTTCTGATCTTGGACTTTTCTTTACTGGGAAGTTTTTGATTACTCATTCAATCTCCTTATTAGTAACCGATCTCTTCAAATTTTCTATTCCTTCATGATTCAAACTTGGTAAGTTTAGGTTTCTAGGAATTTATCCATTTCCTCTAAGTTATCTAATTTTTGGTGTATAATCATTCAGAGTAATTTCTTTTAAAAATTATTTATTTATGTATTTGAGAGAGAGAGAGTGAGAGAGAGAGAGAGAGCATGAGTGGGGGGAGGGGCAGAGGGAGAGAGAGAAGCAGACTCCCCACTGACTGCAGAGCCAGATACGGGACTCCAACCCAGGACCTTGAGATCACGACCTGGGCCAAACTCAGACACTTAACCAACTGAGCCACCTAGGCATCCCTGGTTGTAGTAATTCGTTATGATCCTTAGTATTTCTATGTCATTACTTGTAATATCTCCTCTTTCACTTCTGATGTTTGAGTCTTCTCTCTTTTTTGTCTAGCTAGAGGTTTGTTAATTTTGTTTATCTTTTCAAAAAACCAGCTCTTAATTTCATTGCTATTTTCTCTTGTCTTTCTAGTCTCTATTTATTTAATCCACTCTGATCTTTGTTATTTCCTTCATTATAATTTTGGACTTAGTTTGTTCTTCTTTTTCTAGTTCTTGGAGGTATAAAGTTAGGTTGTTTATTTAAAGTTTTTCTGTTTTCTTAGTGTAGGTGTCTATTGCTATAAACTTCTCTCTTAGAACTGCTTTGTTCGCAGGGTGCCTGGGTGGCTCACTGGGTTAAAGCCTCTGTCTTCGGTTCAGGTCATGATCTCAGGGTCCTGGGATCAAGCCCTGCATCAGGCTCTCCGCTCAGCAGGGAGACTGCTTTCCCCTCTCTCTGTGCCCACCTCTCTGCCTACTTGTGATCTCTCTCTCTCTCTGTCAAATAAATAAATAAAATCTTAAAAAAAAAAAAAAAGAACTGCTTTTCTCAAGATATTTTTATTGCCTGTTTATTTCTTCTTGACCTATTGATTGTTCAGGAATATGTTATTTAATCAGCACATATTTGTGAATTCTCCACTTTTTCTCTTGTAATTGATTTCTAGTTTCATACCATTGTGGTTAGAAAAGAAGCATGGTATGATTTCAATTATGAGCAGGGAGCCTTATGTGGGGATTGATCCCAGGACCCTAGGCTCATGACTGGAGCTGAAGGCAGATGCCTAACCGACTGAGACACCCAGGCGCCCCAAGCATTTTTCAATTATCTTAAATATATTAAGACTTGTTTTAATTTATGTTTCCCTAGTAACTGATGATGTTAAACATGCTTTTACTTACGTATCTACCACCCATATATCTTCTTTGGTAAAATTTCTGTTTTAATCCTTTGTCTATTAGGTTATTGGATTGCTTATTTTCTTTTTGAGTTTTGAGAGATTTTTATATGTTCTGGACAAAAATTCTTTATCGAGTATGTGTTTTGAAATACGAATTCTCAATCTGTAGCTTTCTTTTCATTTTCTTAATATTGTCTTTAAAAGAGTAGAAGTTTTGAATTTTGATGAAGTCCAATGGGTTAATTTTTTACTTTTATGGTTTATGGTATTTAAAAAATCTTTGCCTAACTCAAGGAAACGAAAATTTTCCCCCTTTGTTTTCTTCTAAAAGTTCTCAGTTTTAGACTTTACATTTAGTTCTATGATCCATTTTGAGTAAATTTTTATACATGGTGCAAGGGATGGGTCAAAGTTCTCTATATGTCTATCTTCAGTTGTTCCAGCACCATTTGTTGAAAAGACTGTTCTTTCTCCATTGAATTGCTTTTGTGTCTTTGTTGAAAATCAATTGACCATATATGTGTAGGTCTACTCCTGAACTCTCTATTCTGCTCTATGGATCTCTGTACTTATCATTTTGCTAATACCACACTGTTCTGATAACTATAACTTTATACTAATTCAGATAACATGAGTCCTCCATGTTACTTTTCTTTTTCAAAATTATTTTGGCTATTGTACCATTTTTCCTTTTCCATATAAATTTTAGAATTGGCCTGTCAGTTTCTATAAGTATACTCTACTGATCTTGATTTGGAGTGCATTGAGTTTATAGACAACTTTGGGATGATTAACATAACAATATTGAGTCTTCGAATCCGTGAACATGGCTTACCTTTCCATTTATTTAGGTCTTGTTTGAATTTTTTTTAGTTAGCACTTTGGAGTTTTTAGTATACAGATCTTGCACATATTTTTTTAGTTTTCTGCCTAAGTATTTAATTATTTGGTATTATTTTAATGGCTTTGTTTTTGTTGTTGTTGTTGTTTTAAGTAAAGTATGCACTGAACGTGGGGCTCAAACTCATGACCCCGAGATCAAAAGTCCCATGCTCTATTGACTGAGCCAGCCAGACACCCTGGCATTGTTTTTTAAAATTCAATTTCCAATTGTTCATTTCTAGTATATAGAAATTCAATTATATTTTATATGTTAGTTTGGTATCCTGAAACCATGCTAAACTTTATTTATTGTTATCTTTTTTTTGTAGATCTTTCAAATTTTCTATGTAGAAATCATTCTGTTCATAAAGAGAGACCGTTTCTTTATTTTCTATTCTTTTTCTTACCTCATTGTATTGGCTAGGACATTCCATACAATATTGAATAGCTGTGGTAAGAGTGGACATCCTTGCCTTGTTCCTGATCATAATTATAAAGAAAGCAGTTGGTTTTTCACTATTAAGTATGATTTTAGCTGTAGATGCCCTATATCAGGCTGAGAAAGTTCCCTTTTATTTTTAGTTTGCTTAGTTTTTTTTTTAATGTATTATTGTTTAATGGATGTTGCATTTTATTTTATTTTTATGTATTAAGATGGAGATGGTCATGTGGTTCTTCTTCTTTAGTCTGTTAATAGGATGATTTACACTGATTGATTTTTTTAAATGTCAAAACAGTCTTGCATTCTTAGGATAAACCCTACCTGGTCATGATATATTATTCTTTTTTTACATTGTGGAATTCAATTTGTTAATATTTTGTGGAGGATTTTTATATCTATTTTCATGAAGAAAAACAGACCGTGGTTTTCTTGTCTTCTAATGTCTTTGTCTGGTTGTGATATCAGGGTGATGCTGGATTCATAAAATGGTCTGAGGAGTATTTTCTTTTACTCTATTTTCTAGAAAAATTTGTGAGGAATTGGTAATATTTCATCCTCTTATTTAAACCTTTTAGTGGGCTCTTGTTGTACTTAGTTAAATCCAACTCCTCATCATGGTTTGAAAGGCTGCCATGCTAGTTCTGCTGTAGTGAAAGATGTTTACAGGGAAAGATCCTAAAATACATAGAGTGGTTTAAACCAATTAAGAGTTTATTTCTCTCTCACACAAGAGTTGAAAAGAAGATAGTCCCAGGTTGGTAGGGCAGCTCTGCCAGACTTGGAGATGGAACACAGAGTTCCACCTGCAGCTCTCAAGTGCTTCCCTATCACATCCGCCTCCCAGCTAGCCAGAGAGGGGAAAGAAAAGGGGGAGACCATGCTCCTTTCCTCTTACGGGCTCAGCCCAGACGTTTCCCTTCCTATGTCCGCTTCCTTCCTCTTTGTCCAGAACCTGGTCACAGGGCACACCTACCTGAAAGGAAACCTGGGAAATGTTGTCTATAGCTAAGCTGACATGTACCCACCCATGACTCCATTACTGTGGAAGTAGGGAAGAATGAGTATTGAGGACAACTTGTAGTCTTTGCTTCAGCCTATGTCATGTCATTCCTCTCTATTTTCCAGCCTCATCTCCTTCCTTCTTTCCCTGGCTTTTGGCTCTCCAGCCACACTAGCCTTGCTCATTCCCTCCTTAGTCCTTAGGCCCCTGTGTCTGTGCTGGCCTGTATCTGGGATACTTTTCCCTAGATCTTTTCATGACTGGCTTCTTCTATCATTTGTACCTCAACTCAAGCCTCACGCGTCTTCTGAGAGGCATTCCCTGACCCTTCCTTCACAAGCAAAGTGACCACCTCCTTACCATTCTCTCATTCATGTTGTTTCATCTCTAGCACTTGCCACTAGCTCAAATTCTCATTTACTCACCTGCTTTTTATCTGTTTCTCCCACTGGAATGTAAGCACCATGGGGGCAGAAATGTCATCTGACTTATTCTCTGTTGGATTCCCAGCCCTTAAACGCTACCTTTGATAAAGCAAGCATTCAACAAATATTTGTTGAACAGATGAGTTCATTTAGCCCAAACCCCTTTATTTTATAATTGGGAAAGCTGGAGCCCAGAGAAAATAAATGGCTTGCCTGGGTTTCTGCAAGTAGTTAGTAGATTCCCAGGTTGGTACTTTTCTTGAACACCTTATTTCATCTAGGCTCTTCTTTGAAGTCTATTATCTCACCCCTCCACAACTGTTCCTTTGAACATCTGTAGCACTAGACTTTAATATGCTTCTTTGTATTGTTATTTATCTTTGTTCTGTCTGTCTTGTTTTCCCAACCAAGCTGCAAACCCCTTGAAAATACCAACCTTCTAACCCAACAGGCCGTGTGTAGGTATTCGACAAGGAGACTAAAGTTACTTTATTCAGTCAAGGGAAACTCAGAACCGTTACAGCTGTTATCTTGTCCTATCATTGCAGATAAAAGTTGGTTACTGGAAGACTAGATTTTGGTGAGAGGTAATTCCTGTGTATCCCCAGCTAAGCATTCAGGCAAGACTGTCTTACCGGCAGTTGGGATCTTACGTGCTTCATCAAAATTATGCAGAGGAGCTGCTCTCGGTATAATGGGTGGATTCTGAAAGGTAATCCTTGCTGTTGGTGGAATCAGTCCTCGTTCAATCATACTTAAAATCCCTGAAAAGGAAGGTTAGAAGAATATGAGCTTAACTCCAAGCATTTCTACAAAGTCTGAGCTCTATGAATTTCACAAGTGTAACTTACCCTATTCATCTTCTTATTTGTGAGAGCATATCTAGTGCCTTAATCCTTTGCATGAAGAAAACACTATAGTACATGTTCTTTTAAGCCTAATATTCTAACCCAAGATAAAATGGCATTTCCCATAGCGGTATTATGAAATAAACTGTATTAAGATAATTTTGGGATGCCTGGGGGGCTGAGTCGGTTAAGCATCTGCCTTTGGCTTGGGATCATGGTCCTAGGGGTCTGGGATAGAGCCCCACATCGGGCTCCTTGCTCAGCAGGGAGCCTCCTTCTCTCTCTGCCTGCCGCTCCCCCTGCTGTGCTCTCTCTGATAAATAAATAAATAAAATCTTTAAAAAAAAAGATAATTTCATTTTAAGGTAGAAATATAATTTCAGTGCGAACTAAAACTTCTTTATATTTAACATTTCCAATGATCGATAATATTGTTATTCTTTTTAAAATTTGGAGAAATCAAGTACACCGTCTTCATAACCAAGGACAGGTTTTGTTCTAAAAGAAAGAAAATGTATTTGCTTGTAACTATTCCCCTGTTGTTACAATGAGTCATATTTTATAAAAGAAAGTTATTTTTAAGGGCACCTGGGTGGTTCAGTCAGTTAAGCAGCTGACTCTTGATTTTGGCTCAGGTCATGATCTCAGGGTGGTGAGACTAAGCCCCGTCTTGGGCTCTGTGCTGGGCGTGAAGCCTACTTAAGATTCTCTCTGTCCCTTTCCCTCTACCCCTCACATTCCGCTCTCTCAATCTCTCTCCTAAAAACAAAACAACAACAAAAAGAAAGTTATTTTTAGACATTTCTCATGTCACCACAATATGTGATTGATTGCTCAAATAGATGAATTTAGTGTAACTGAGCAACATGGATAGTATTAATGCACCTAATTTACAATTCCTAGAACTCGTACTATGTCAGCATGGCTGGTACCAGGGCTTTTGGAGGACAAGAGACTGTTAAATAATAATTATTATTATATATAATTATTAAATATAATTAAATACTTATTAAATAATTACATGTTAATTAATTTTTAATAAATATATTTATTATTATTGTATAGTAATCATATATAATAATATTTAATAATAATTAAATATAATAAATAATAATAATTAATGAATAATTGAGCAAAGCCTTCTGGCAGGGGTAATGCTTTCATTAAGGTGGATCTACTGTGTTGAAGCCAGAAACTCAGGGAGGATGTGAAACAAACTCGTGATTGGGCTTCAGCTTCTCGTTGCTCTCATGTAATAGGAAGGAAAGTAAGGAACTCTGGGTCTCAAGGAAATCCTCGTCTGCAAGCTGTGTAGCAAGCTGGACTAAGTTGAAGAAGTTGGCACAGATTCTAAGGGGAATAAATACGGTTTCTGTTTGCCTAAGGACCTCGATGACGATGTTACGTTGTTATTAAGGATGCTAAAGTCTAGTGTTACCGGAATTCAGAGAAATGAACCCTGAGGGATTGGGGAGCTGGAGAAGACTTCACTTGTAAAACAATGATTCCAAAGAGAAATCTTCAGTTTGCTTCCCGCAGAATCATTTTGGGGGGAGAATTTCCTATTAAAATGAAACTCCTGGGCCCTCTCCTGAGCCTGTCCAAACATCTAAGTCCAGGGCCTGGGAATCTGCATTATTGAAGCCTCCAGGACATTACCTATGTGCCCTGAAGTTTGAAAACCAGTAGAATTGGGGCACAGTAATCTACATTTTTTAGGAAGCACTCTGGGTCAATCTTTTGTACTTTTAAAATTTAAGAATTGCTCATCCAGAGTACAACTCTTAAAGCCCCATTTGAAATTAGGACTTCAGGTTTTAATTTTTCTAACACTGGGTTTAACTACCTTAAAATATTAAGAGTAATTCTTTGTCCTCACAACTATTTTCCACCCTTAAATATCAAATCCCATTTCCAAGAACTATGTCTGACTTGCAGATGTGAAAAACAGAGCTCCTTCTAATTCAGTATATTTCCATTACTGAACTCAGAGAGAATCCCAAAGAATATAAGCATGATTTTAACCTTTGCTTTAGTACTGGTTGGAGCAATTGACTTAATTTTAGATAAACACATATGTGTACATTTACCATTGGAAGGAAAAAGTTAAGACTTTGGGATAAGCAAAGGAGGCTGGGTATCTTTTCATTGAAATGCTGGAACCTCTGGAGGTTATCTGACCCCTGTAATCACCTTTGTTTTTGATGAGTCTTTTCCACAATTCTCTAGAGATTAAGGTTAATTTCTAGAAAACTGAAATTGGTGCAAATATTTCTTGTTTTATATGCATGCAAATAAACTGTCACAAAGAGGGATGATGCTTCCGTCACCCCCCCAAAAGCCGGTCATGTGTCCATTTGCAAATTTATTTCACTATTCTTGATTTGTAAAGGTGTCCATTGTTTGGATTCTCCTTGGAACTAATTGTAACATCTTACTGATTCCCTCATTTAATCAATGAGTTCAATAAAATCTTTGATGTGTTCATTTTATAGTTGTATAAGAGTCATGGTTTTACTTTAAAATATATATGTCCTTTAATAATTTTGGAGATCTCACTGAGACGAGCAGAAGATTCACCTGAAATTGCCAGAAACGATGCACTGCACAGGGAACCAAATCCAGGCATATATTTTGTTAGCACCCCTACGTGAATTCAAAGTGGCAATAGAACTTTATTGACTGTTTTTCTAATTTTAGTATTACTGCCTATTAATTTTTTGTTTTATTTTTCTTTTCGGTTCATGTATACCTAAGTTATTCCTTATTGGTAGCTACAGTGACTGGGAATTTGGTGATCTCCATAAATGGATTAATGTCTTACAGAGATCTAATTCCTTGTTGAGTGAGGGGACAATAGAGAATATAGTTTGTTAGTCTTTTGCTTGTCCACTTGTGTATTTTGAGCTCAAATCAGCTAGGAATGTCATGCCTGCAAAGAAGGTGGTATCTGGACCAGAAGGCTTGTTTCTGTCTTTAGTTTTCATCTGTAGCTGAAATTGTAGAGTTGATGCTATAAGCTATGTCTGTATCTGTATGTCTATGTATCTGTCATTCAGAAAGGCCTTTATCTCTCATTGTGAATATAGAATGTTTTCCTCCCTCCAGATGGTATTAATAAATTAGACTGTAAAGTCTCAAATTAAAGAAGCTTTGTTCAGCTTGACTTACAGAGAAAAATAAGTGCTTATGTAAATTGAATATTCTTAAGATTTCTAGGAAATAAGGAAATCAAACTTCTAATACTTTAAAGGTGCTCACCTTGTCTCCCAAATTCAGAAACTCTCATTGAGGCTCTTCACTTTTCATGGCAATATAGTTACTTGCACAGTTTCAATAAAAATCTGTTCTCCTTTTACTAAGATATAATTGGAAAAATCATTTATGCAACCAAGACCTTGTCTGGAATTTCATATTCCAGAATGATACTTATTAATCACAAATGACAAGTCACTTTTAAAGAACTAAGGTTCTTTATGGAGCCAATGTTTACAAAGCCTTCCAAAAAACCTGGCTTGATACATGGTTTATAGGGTTTCCATTCTTGCAGGTGGTAGGAAGGTTGTGTCCAGGCCCAAGAACATTAGGATATTGGAACCCCTCTAGAAAAAAGGATATTACCCAAATTTATAGGTCCTGTAGTTGAAATGTGCAGGGCAGAGTTTCTTGGGCTTGATTTCCTAGCCTTAAGAGAGCAAATAATGGAGGATTTTAAAAGTTCAGTCAGATTCCTTAGGAAAACTTCCAGCAGAGCAAACTTAAGATGGACTATTCTTGCCGCACCTGTGTAAATAATCAGGCCAAACCTAATGAGACCAGCCTTATTTTTTGAATTTTTTTTTTTGGGGGGGAGATCATTTTTAATAAAAATGGTGGAAGACTGTATGAATATTTTTGTTTTAGTTTTGGAATAAGCAAAAGAGATTACTGGATTACTTTTGAATGGAATGCTGAAACCTTTGGGAATTATTTGGACTTAGTCTTTGAGCTGTTTCACAACTCTGTAGAGATTAAGGTTAATTTGTAAAAAGAAAAAAAAAAAAAACCTGATAGTAATGCAAATAATTCTTATCTATAGACTCGAAAATAAATTCTGTCTGGTGAAGGGACACCCTTCCTTCCCACAGAAAGGTCAATTTTGCATCTATTTGCAAATTTATTTTAATATTCCTGAGATACAAATGTGTTTCCTTTGGATTCTCCTTTAAACCAGTTGTGACATCCTACAGATCTCTCTCTCTCTCTCTTTTTTTTTTAAAGATGTACTTATTTGAGAGAGAGAGAGTGAGCACAAGTCGGGGGAGGAGCAGAGGGAAAGAGTCTTCAAGCAGACTCCTCATTGAGTGTGGAGCCTGACGCAAGTCTTGATTTCAAGACCGAAGAGATCATGACCTGAGCTGAAACCAAGAGCTGGACACTTAAGCAACTGAGCCACCCAGGTACCCCTACAGATCTCTCTTTTAATTGACAAGTTAAATAAATAAAATATTTCAGATATGTTCATTTTATATTTGTATGAGATCCATGATTTTACCTGATTTGGGAAGTCATCCCTTAACACCATTGTCTCATTAAACTTTCACAACACTCTTACTTTCCAGTGGAATGGATTAGGGATTAGACGTTCATTCATTCAACTGATATTTGTAAAGTGCCTATTATGTGGTAGGAGCTATTCTGGAGGCTGGGGATGCAGTGGTGAGCCAGAGAGAACTCACGGAGCCTCTAGGAGGGCTGAAGACATTAAATAAACTCACAATAAATGTATTACAAATTGTGATCATCTATGAAGGAAAAGACAGATGCTTAAGGAAGTGACTTTTCCAGGCAGAGATAGAGGCACTTATGAAGGCCCATAAGAAAATGTGCTTGGCCTGGTGAGGAGCAGGGGGAAGGGCACGTGGCCAAAGGTAGAGAAAGCAGTTAGCAGAGAATGGAGGGAAGGTCCAAGTCAAGCCTGCCTTGTTTGTAGAGTTTGGAGTTAATAAAACAATCAAGACCAGAGAGCAACTTACCTGAGGTCACACACAGCCTGAAAGTTTGGTTTGTGTACTGTGAGACATATATTCTTAACCATTAAAAAGAAAAGAAAAAAGCTTGCTTTCTTTTTTGGGTGTAACAAGATAATTTGAGAAAAAGGTCAAGAAGTTCATCCTGCAATTTTCCAAAACAACTCTCTCTTCTGTGTGTTGTTAATCCTTTACCTCTGGCTGGACTTGTGTGAACCTGAGATGACAGTTAAGGGCATTCAGAACATGTAAAAATCTAGATGCTGTATCCACATTTCTGTGGCTTGAGCTTTCCTGATGTTTCTCTTACCTTTTACAGTACCAGACATACGGTGAGTACTCAATAAATATATGTTGACTAATTGACTGATTAATTACAAATATTACGGCAGGCCATGTGTTCTCTGGTGGATCATTGAGGGATGAAAATGTGATATCTTTCTGGGTCAAGTTGCCATGGCTTTAGATTCACCTTTGTTTTGCAGCAATTTTTTTCGTTATGTCTATTGCTGAAGTGGACACTGATTCATTGATTCATTCAGTATTTCATTCACCCTAATTTGATCCAGGAAGAGTAGAAGATGGTATTAAAGCAAGAACTCTGCTGGAGTCATTCCATATTCCCAGGGAGTAAATATGTAAACTAAGTAAAATCATATGTCACAAAGCTCTCTGAACAATAATGGTTCATACCTAGAAAAGTAATAGTTACAGTTGTGAGCTTCACACATTAAGGGACTTAAAATGTTGCTGGGTTCTCCTGAGTTCTGCTGTTCTTTCTCCAGCAATAGGTCAGTAGACAGAGTGGACAAGATGGAAAATTTTATATCTTCAAGGACTAGGAGAACCTTTGGGAACCAACTTTAGGTCCAAACTATTCCAGACAACAGATGGAAAGTAAGATGGGAATAATTAAAGACCGTCTCACTTGGTTGTATTTGAGATACAAAAGGGGATCCACTTAGGCATTTTTCAACACTTCAGCCAATTAAATGAAGCAGCAGAGAGAAGTAGAGAAGGTGATACTTACAATACTCAGTCCTTAGTCATTTATTTACTTACTCTTTCATTTGCTTATTCATTCAACCAACATGGTTCTGGACACTAGGGATACTGAGATGAAGATGATATGACCTTTTGTTTATAAACTAGAAATCCACTGGTTTTACAAACACTAGAATTTAGACTGAGACAGGCATGGTTTAAATGCCATTTACATTAATTCTGGCTTCATATTCTTGCATAATAGTATATTGAAATAAATTTTTTAAATGCTACCAGAATAGCATCAGAAACTATCTGCTCAGAAGCTTGAAAAATTCTAATAATACCGCATAAATACAATAATAATTTTAACACGTATTAACACCAACATCTCAATCAATATTAAATCAGTAGGATGATGGGTTTTAGAGGTGGAAGGGACTCTAGTTGTTGTCTAGTCCAACCTTCTGATTTACAGAGGAGCAAAATCAGACCAGAGTGAAGACAAGTGAAGACTTGTCCGAGGTCACCTAGGAGAATTAGTGGCTTGAGCCTGAATTCAAACTCAGGCACCCTATCCCACCTCAATGCTCTTTCCCATAGATTCCTAAGCACATAAAATGGTCATTGAATCACTAACCTTTCCTGGCATCTGCTTGGAGGACAGGTATGGGTGTGAAGTAGGGATTAGTGCGATGAGAGGCTGGTAGAACTGTGAGGTTGGATATGGTAGATCCTTTTATTAACTTCTGAACCTTCACCTAGACAATCAAAAATCTGTTTTCAGCAGGCAGTTTTGCTTTCAAAATGAACACAGTTTTCTTCTTACGAACAATAAATAAGATTATGAATAGTTTCATTAAGTTTTAATAAAGTAGTGATAGCAGCTCCAATTTTATTGCTTGTGAGTACCCTGTGCTATTGTCTACTGTCAGGAGTTTGTGTAATTTAAAATAGTTAATTAAATGCAATTAACATGTTGTGATTTTCACTATGCAAAGTCACTATAGTAGTTAATAAAGGAACTATTAAGATTTTGTTCAATTTTAATGACTACGGTATAAAAGTGCTAAATCTTAACAGAAGAGTTTTTGAATACAGCAAAGTTTTGTACAGGAAAATTTCCCAGGAAATCATATTAGGGTTGTGAGAGTTAGAAAAAAAAAAACCAACTGAGAAAACTGGGAGAATTTCAAGATAGATGTATCAGGGGTCTCTGGGTGGCTCAGTTGGTTAATTGTCTGACTTTTGATTTTTACTCAGTTCATGATCTCAGGGTTGTGAGATGGAGCCCTGCTTAAGATTCTTCCCCTCCCTCTAAAACAAACAATAAACAAAAGGTTAAAAAAAAAGATAAATGTACCAATCAACATTAATAGGTTAAAAATGAACTTTGAGTAGACTCTTGAAAATCTCAGAGAGAGTTAAAGACTTGATATCTAGATCAGTTACAGTAGATGATTACCTTTTCTAAAGTCATTAAATGCTTTTATTAGAGTTATGAAATATGAATTGTTCCTATTAAATGGTTTCTAGCTTTTAAAGACTAATATGTATTACATACAAATCACATTTAATTGTATAGCTCAAGTACACTATTCTTACCTCTATTAGAAGACGTTATGAATTACCTGGGCCCTCCCAGCAGGGAAGATGCAGCTGTTTGGTATTTATAGACTGATTTAAATTTTCAAATCATTTTCCAAACATTAATTAATCTGCATAACTTCTAAAGGAATTAGATAACAATTTGCTCTTTAGCTAATAAAGAACTAAGACTGAAAAGTTAGTAGGTTTGTTTAAGGTCACACAATATACTAGAAATACTATTCAATTTTAAAATTAATCTGATTTTACATTAGTGAAATTTGCCATTGGACTCAGTTGTACTATACCTTATTGCTCCTCAAGGTAATGGGAAAAGAAAGGGAAATTTATCAAGAGTTGTTGAGGGGGCAGGGGACCAGGAGAAAATCACCTCCCCAAAGAAGTATCTATTGGCTTAAAAATGTCTGAACAAAGGATGTGGAGCTTAAGGGAAACTGTAAACAGCTACCATCCTGTGCACACCAAACGTTTGGTGAGGACAATTTAAAATGACTCTAAGTAAGGTTTTTTAACAGGAAGGAGTAGACAGTGCAATTTCCTGCCTTTCAGGTGAATTGGAAGAGGAAAGGGAAGTGCCCTGCGCCTTGCCTTTTTTTTTTTTAAGATTTTATTTATTTGAGAGAGAGGGAAAGACAGAGCACAAGCAGGGGGAGGGGCAGAGGGAGAGTGAGAAGCAGACTCCCCACTCAGCAAGGAGCCCCACACAGGGACTCGATCCCAGGACCCTGGGATCATGACCTGAACCAAAGGCAGACGCTTAACTGAGCCACCCAGGTGCCCCTCCACAGGCCTTGCCTTAATGACAGCTAGGAGTTCAAGTGCATGTCATGTTATTATGGAAATTCCATCTTGACCATCCACCTTGGTCTCTTTCTCATCCTCCGCTCTCCTCACCCCACCTCACCTCCAGACCCGAGTGTCCTCTGGGATCTCCCAATCACCCACGGTACTGTACTGCAGGCAAGGCATGTGCATAGCTGATTTTCAGTAGCAAAAAGGGAAGGGTCTCCACTTGTCTGACTGATATCAGGGTCAGGGAGGCAAAGGTAAATCGGGGGAAGAGAGAAAGATTCCACTTGAATAAAACTGTCAAGCACTGTGAAGATGTAAAGTACAGGTTTGGCAGTTCGGGGCACAGAGCATCATTTATCTGGATTTTCTGAAAGCCTTTGGCAAGTACACCTGACAGCCTGCTCTTGAAAGCCCAAGTAGCAGGATCCGACATAAACCACAATGCAAAGTGTGACACAAAGGAGAGGGGGGAAGGCAGCTGATGTCAGGCAGTCAGCACGTTCATAATGCTGGTTTCTCTAATTGTTTCAATTGCATCTATCTCCACCATGTAAAAGCCAGATGCGGTGTGCGCACGCGTGCGTGCGTGCATGTGTATGTGCGTGTGTGTGTGTAGGGACATGGAGAAGAGGGTTACACCTGGGGGTTGACCTCCTCTCGAGATTACAGAAAGAAATGAGCCCACTCTGTCGTCCGGCTCCCCCGGTAAGGACGACCACCTCTGCGTGTGCTGGCTTGGAAGGAGAAGGCATGTGACCACCTTCAGCCCTTACTGAGCACGTACTATAGAACACTAACTTTAATCCGGTGGGCGTTAAGTTTCAGGAGGAATGGACATGCTCAGGGCAATGGGAGTGCAGAAGAGGGAGTCACTGACTCTGTGTGCTGGTGGTGAAGAAGGCTTCACGGCAACCCCACCCGAGAGTTTAGAATCTCTCAGGGAGCTTTTTAAAAATACTGCTGCCTGGGCCCCAACTCTGGGCCAATAAATCCGAATAGCTGGGCTGGAGCCTAGGCCTCAGTATTTTTATAATGCTCCCCGGGTAATTCTCTCCGTGCAGCCAAGGTTGGGATGGACTGCAGTAAGTGATACTTAAATTGTGTCTTAAAAGAAGCATTGAATTATATATCACGTGGAGAAGAGAATGCAATTAGAGAGAGAGAATGGTGGCGACAAAGTAGGACAGCATACAGATGCATGAAGATTTCAGGGAAGGTGAGGATCTCAGCGTGGTCGGAGTATGGTGTGTGTGCCAGGAGGGCGGGGTGGGGGAGAAACTGGAACGGTAGGTTGACAAAAACGGAAGAAACCAGCTTTATGAATGTGCCGATTGCCTAAGGGAAGTTGAATATCATCTGCTTCTGGCTTCTCCTTTATGTCATGCTTTATATTTGGGGCTGGAACCAGGCTCTGTAGCTTGTATAACATGATATGGACTACCATAGAAAGAGAACAATGTTCTTTGTAGTGTGTCATGGCTATTTCCAAACTCTGTTGCTTTATGCCTAAACCTTTTATAACAGCTTAATTGTTTTTCAAAGTTAAAAAAATATATAGAAAAGCTTAAAAAAGAAAACAGCAATCACATTCCTGCCAGCCAGAATTAATCATTGTTAATATCTTGGTATATTTGCTTCTAGTGTTTTCAAATAGAAAAACCATTCTATTTTATGATTCTGGTAAAAAATGATATATGCTCATTATAAAGATTCCAATTAATGCAGAAAAACACAAAGATGAAAGTTTAAGAAACCATGCCAAATATCATTAGGTGATCCATTATCCCTGACATCTTTGGAATGATTAATACATCATTTTATAAAAATAGGATCTATATTACATTATTAAACTTAATTTTTGACATGAATTTAATAGGAGGGGAAAAGGCTGAATTACACTCAACGAATTATTAAACCTCAAGTCAATATTTCTTTACCACAAGATTCCTAGGAGTTGAAAAGATTCCTCTGCAAGGTTTGGCAATTTTTTTTTTAAAGGGCCAGACAGTAAATATTTTACACGGTTTGGTCCATTGTTATAGCTGGAAAGTAGCATAGACAATATGTAAATAAATAGTGGCGCTTTGTTTTAAGGAAACTTTATGTACAAAAACAGGTGGTCTGCCCTCAGACAGAAGTTTTTGGACTACTGCCCTACAGTTAAATAAAGGTGATTATGAAAAACATTTAGGTTTTTTTAAAAATTACATTCTTAAATTTGAATAATATGTCCCATCTTCAAAAGATGAGAACAGTAGAACTCTCTTGCTACCCATATCCCGCTCCCTTACTTCTCAATTTTTTATTATATTATTATTATTTTTACATTGTCCAGATTTATAATATCCACATTCTGTTTTGAAACCATAATCGCTAGGATTGTTTGGTATTCATCCTACGTGTAAATGGATCCAGTGTCATGGCTCCTCTATGCTTGAGTTCCTTATTTTGATTGACTTTTTTTTTTAAGATTTTTATTTGTTTATTTTTTTAAATTTTATTTACAATCAATTAACATATAGTGTATTATTTGTTTCAGGGGTAGAATTTAGTGACTCATCAGTTGCATAGAACACCCAGTGCTCATTATATCAAGTGCCCTCCTTAATACCCGTCACTTAGTTACCCCATCCCCCACCCACCTCCCCTCCAGCAACCCTCAGTTTGTTTCCTATAGTTAAGAGTCTCTTATAGTTCATCTATTTATTTATTTTTGAGAGAAAGGGAGAGAGTGATAACAAGAAAAGGGGGAGGGGCAGAGAGAGAGGAGAGAGAGGATCTTGAGCAGACTCCACATTGAGCGTGAAGCCTAATGCGGGGCTCAATCTCATGACCCTGAGATCATGACCTGAACTGAAATCAAGAGGCAGATACTCAACTGACTGAGCCAACCAGGTGACTCTATTTTGATTGATTTCTTAGTTGCCCGCCTTTGGTTATCAAGCAGTCCTTTCCAACAAGTGTTCATGGGTATTTATACTTGAATGATATCTGGGGTCATCCTTCCTGTTCTCAAAATTTTGCAGACACTGACGCATTGTCTTCTACAGTGACTAGTGTGAAATCTGATGCAGCCAGATTCCTCACCCTTGTCAGTGATTTTTCTTTCTACCTGGATGTCTGAAACATTCTTCGTTTTTGAAGTCCAGGTGTTTAACTAGAAAATACTTGATGTAATACTCTAAATCAAAATTTCCTGGGGTTCAGTGTTTTCTTTCCATTTGTAGATTTCATTCTTTCTTCACTCGTGGAAAATTTTCTTCCATTATATCGTTGGATACATCTTCTCTTTCATTTGCTGGGTTCTCCGTTTTAGAGATACCAAGTGTCATTAAGTGTTGGCTCATCTTTACCTTTCATGTTGTTGTGCCTAACTATTCATTCTCTCCTGGTTCATTTTAGAATAGAATGCTTTTAGCTGAGCATATGGCTATCCAGTCCAGACTGCATTTCCCGGTGTCTCTGGTGGCTAAATGTGGACATGTGACCAAATTCAGACCAGTAAGATGTAAGCAACAGTGATAAGCGTAACCTCTGGACCATCTCCTTAGAATGCCTGCTGTGGACTATCTTTATCCTTCCTGTGGGCTGAAACATGGGTGTATTGAGGAATCAGCTTCAACCACTGGAACGAGAATGTCTGTAACCACAGGAATGAGATGAGACCGCATTCAGACAGAAGGAACCCTCTCTCAGTTTTGCTCCCTGTCGTGGAGCAGAGCTGTCTGTCCTGCCAACCTTAGGTTTCCTACCTGTGGACTGTTTTGTGAGTGAGAAATAAACTTGTCTATTTATGGCATTATATTTTTGGATTTCTTTGTTACAGCAGCTTAGCCTGTAACAAACTACTATGCATTATCTATTAGCTTCTAATTAATTTCCTTTGTCTTTTTCCTTTGCATTTGCTGTGCTTACAATCTTTTCTCCATGCCCATATTTCAGTGTTCAGCAGTGTCTATTCTCTTCTTCCTATTTATAGCTTATTTATTAGTTCCATAAAGTATTTTGGTATTCAATTTGTTTCCTTATGCCTGCAACCTCCCTTTTTATCTCATCTGCTATTTTATCATCTCATGGCTGAGCTCTAGTTTTACTTAATTTATGTTCCTATCAAGCTGTGCTATAATGTGAAGAAATTGTGAGAAAATTCCTTCTGTTCCTTGAGTTATATTTTTTTCTGGGTTAGGCTTTGTCTTTTGCAGCCCATGGTAGTCTCTCTCTTCCCTCCCTCTATTTTGTTAGCTCTGGATGAAATACTGGCCTTTATATAATAAATCAGTATAGTGGCCATATCATTTCTTTCCCCCTTTTACGTTCTTGGGCAGCTCTGCCCCAACAATCTGCTTGCTCCAATGTAGCATCTCCTTCCCTATTGTCTGCCACCAGTATGTTTTCTTTCCCCATAACATGTGAGAACTGGCTATTCTGGGTGCTCTCCACCTTTCTGTTATCTGAGGTCTTGGGTAGGGGAAGCCTCCATTTTAGGACACATGCAGTCTTTGTTAAAATATGTAGGCTGTTCTCCCTCTCCTGAGATTTCGATGAACATCCTATATCAGAATTTGCTCTACTTAGTCCTCCTTCCCTCCCTCTAGCCCCAGGGGTTTTGGGTCATTTCAATAGAATCCTGAAAACGTCACTTTTCTCTGGAAGAATTAGACATATTATTTGCTTTCCAATTTCGCCTCTTTCTTCCAAGTCCCCTTGTCAAAAAAGAAAAAAGATAAGGATGCCTGCTTGATTGTCTTCTCTCTGGATTTTGTAGCATTTCTGAGAATCTTAATATTTTGATAATTTACCAGTAGTATTTCTGAGGGGCAGAGAGGGGTGAGGATTGGAGCTATGTCACGCCCTTCTACTGTGCTCCAGAATCTTCTGCTTGGTGAATTTAAACCTGCATGGCCATATTCTACAACCCTGCACATCCAATCCTGCCCCAGAATCTTCTGCTTGGTGAATTTAAACCTGCATGGCCATATTCTACAACCCTGCACATCCAATCCTGCCCCAGCCCTCCTCCCCATGTGATGGATAGCATACTAAAAATCGGGAAGGGGAAATAGTTAAGACACACATCCAATCTGCCTAATAGAGGCAGAACTAAAAGGGCACATCATTGCTTCATGGCCCAGTGCTTTTTGCCACATTTTCTTGCTTCCTGAGTTCTTGAACCTTTCAAGCCAGACACAGCTCAGGTCACCAGCCCTACTCCTGTCCTCATGGTAAAACCGTATCACTTTGTCCCCTTTCTCAGCATCATTTCACATAGATAGGAACCTCACTTTCTCTCAGACTAAGGATTACCAGCATTCTTGGAGCTAGAAGAAAAACTCCTTTGGGAGGCATCTGTAGCATAAAAGCAAAAATCATGGGCTTGGAGAACTGGATTTCAGTCCCAGCTCTGTCATTTAATTAGTAATGTGCTGGGGTAAGTCATTTAACTTATTTAACTTCTCTGAGTCTCAGTTGTATCTTCCGTAAAATAGGGATATTCTTAGCTACAGGGAAGCCGAATTTTATGTAAAGGATTTGTTCCTAGAGGTGTTTCTTAATTCTGAACTCACAGAATTGAGACAGTCTGACAAAGCATGGCAGCTATGGCAGAGACTTCTGCATGGCTTGCAATATGCTACATAGTCAGAAACTACATTTCCCAGCCTCCCTTGCAGCTTGATATGTCTTGGAGACAGAATTCTGGCCAGTAGTATAGCAATCATAGTGACTTTACTGGTTGGAATACAGACATAACAGTGGGAGCCTAGCAGCCCTCTTCGCCATTTTAGATCACAGATAGAAAACGCAGGGGTGCCTGACATTGCAGAGCAGCCATATCAGCCATAAACTGTGTGATGTGAGAGAACATCACTGCTGTGTTTAATCTACTGTTATTTGTTACATTTGTGGAATTTATATCCTAATAGTACAGGATATTTTTATTTACTCAGATGGTGTTTCTCTGTGGAAACTCCAGCATAAATATATATTAAATTCACTCAGACTGTACCAGCTTTGAAAAAAGTGAAATTTTGTTTTATTTTTTTAAAGTTAGGGGGATTTGAATTATTTTAAACTCTGTGTATACAGCAATAATTTATTATTATTATCTTATGTCATGGTATTTCAAATTTATATAATCCAATTTTGCATAAAACTCAGCATCACTGATCTTCCATAAGGCCATTGTGAGGAATTACTGAATTAATATATAGAGATGCACAATATAAACTTTTTTCATATCAGAAATTGGGGCTTTTTTTACATAAACATTTTATTAAAGTATAACAATCATTTTTGAAAAGGCGATGCACAATATAAACTTTTTTCATATCAGAAATTGGGGCTTTTTTTACATAAACATTTTATTAAAGTATAACATTCATTTTTGAAAAGGCAGAAATCATAAGGTCATCAGTTGGTACATTTTCACAAAGCAGACACTGGGAAACCAGCATCCAGAACAATTAGTAGAACACTGCAAGCACCCCTGAGGCCTCTCTCATGCTCCCTTTCAGTCTGATAGCCCAAAAGTAACCACTATTCTGAATTCACACCCAGCTATTGTTTTTCTGTTCTTAAATTTACGTAAAAGGATTATTACAGTATGTATCCTTTTGTATCTGGCTTCTTACCTTTAACATTGGTGTGAGAGTCACTCATATTGTGTGTGGCAGTATGTTCATGCCATGAAATTTTAAGGATTGATTTTGAGTTATAAATTATACTTACAGCTGTACCAAATAAGACTTGAGTCTCCAACCTCCCACTTTTCTGCAATGCTTCTAATGTTCCTTCTAGAATGTTCCCTCTTAGCTCTGGCTACTAAACTCCTGTCACCTTTTAACAACTAGCTTAAAGGTAACCTCCTTTAAGAAATCACTTCTGATCTCTTCCTCCTCCCAGTTCCTATAGCTTTTTTGTACTTCTCTTACTACATTTACAGCATATATTGTAAGTATTTGCATAGTATCCTCAAGGCATTTCATAATTCAGAGCTCATCTGTCCTATCTTATCTCATTTAAGCAAAAGAATGTTTTAAAAAAACGTAACCACTTAAAATATATTGGGAAGGAGCAATTAACAAAGATATATAAATAGCAAATGTTTTTCTTTTTGATAAAGGTAATACAATGGCAAGCAAGACTAAATAATGGCCTAGTTATGCTTTTGGTAATGGTGGAGTAGCTTATATCTAATCCTTCTGAAGATAATGAATATAAATTATGGATAAAATAATTTAAAAAACCCAACTATTTGAAGTTATGGAGATAAATTGAAAACAGAAGCTAGAAGAAAGTTGATCTTGTAAAAAGGGAACTACAACAGTTGAGGTTTGTGTGTGTGACTTCTGGTCTGGAAGTACTTCTCAGGCATGAGATGCAGAAGGAAGTCATAGTCTTACTGGCTAGAGAAGTAAGAGAATGGAGTATAGGGCTCTATAAAGGCTGAAAAAGAAGGAAGAAAAAAGGAAGTTGCAAGGCAGGGACCCAAAATTTATAAATAAATGCCATACAAACCCTTGGCTGACCCCTAACTACACCTAAATGGAAGAGATTCTAAGGAGCCCAGCAAAGACATAGCAGTTAACAATTTGAAAAAAACTGAGCAGAGATTTCAGCTGCTACTCACCAAGGATAGAATTTGGAATTTGAGTCTAGCAAATTAATTGCCTATTTGAACAGTCATCAACACATTAGAGAGCAAGGTACAGAATTCGGAGTCTCCATAACACATCATTTATAATGTTCTTAACAATAAAAATGTCACTCTATCTACAAAGAAACGGGGAAACATTTACACAGGAGAAAAAGTTGTCAATTGAAACAGATCTTAGAGGTGATGTTTTATGGTAAAGATGGTGGTGATGGTTTCACAGGTGTACATGTAATCTCCAAACTCTCCCACCAAGTTGTATACATTAAATATGCACAGCTTTTTGTGTGTCAATCATACTTTAATAAAGTAGTTTTAAAAAAATAAACAGGATGTCAAGATGATCCAGAGGGCAGAATTAGCAGATAAAGACTTTGTTGTTGTTTTTTTTAAAGATTTTATTTATTTATTTGACAGAGAGAGATCACAAGCAGGCAGAGAGGCAGGAGGAAGCAGGCTCCCTGCTGAGCAGAGAGCCCGATGTGGGGCTTGATCCCAGGACCCTGAGACCATGACGTGAGCAGCAGGCAGAGGCTTTAACCCACTGAGCCACTCAAGCTCCCCTAGATAAAGACTTTAAAGCTGTTGTTTTACATACTTTAAGGACATTAAAGGAAATATGATCATAAGGAATTAACAGATGGAAATTCTTGGTAGAGAAATGAAAACTATAGAAAAAGAACCAAATGGAAATTCTAGAACTGAAGAGTGGAATATGTGAAATGAAAATTTGTAGGATAGGCTTGACAGCAGATTGGAATGGGCAGAAGGAAAGGGGGTAAACTTGAAGTAGAAAAATCAATAGATATTATCTAATCTGAAGAACAAAAAGAAAAAAACATTTTAAAAAGAATAGATCTTCAGTAACCGATGGGACAATATCATGTTGTAAAATTTGTATGTGATTGAAGTCCCAGAAAGAGAGGAGAGAGAGAAATGTGGAGAAAAATATTTAAGGAATTAATGGCCAAATGTCTCCCAGTTTTCTGGAAAACATAAACTTACAGATGATCCTAGAAGCTCAATGAACCTCAAGCAGGATAAACACAAAGAAAACGACACATGGACTCAACATAATCAACCCCCTGGAAGCTAAAGACAAAGAGAAAAACTTGAAAGCAGTCAGGAGAAAAAAAAAAAATCCATTATATAGAGAGAATCAATGATCCAAATGATGGCTGACTTATTAGAAACAATGGAACTTTAAAGCATTGAATTAAAACAAACAAACAAACAAACAAAAAACCCCTGACAACCCACAATTCAATGTAAAAGCAATATAAAGACTTTTTTTTTTTTTGCAAAAGAAAACAATGAGTCACCAGCGGGCATGTGTTACTTTGTCTTAAGCAGGCAAGAAATGTTTAAAGGAAGTTTTTTAGGAGGACAGAAAATGACACAAGATGGAAACTTAGATGTCTGTGGTAAATATAAAATACTATGTGTTTTTCTTCTCTTAATTTCTCTGAAAGACAACTGGCTATTTAAGGCAAAAATTTATAACATGCTGTGCAGTTTACAATATATATAAATCACATGACAATACCGCAAAAGATTGGGACAATAGCACGAATGGAATTCTATAGTTGCAAGTTCCTTTTTTTAAAAAGATTTAATTAATTTATTTGACAGAGAGAAAGAGAGGGAGTACACAAACAGCAGGGTGAGGGGCAGAGGGAGAAGCAGACTCCCCTGCTGAGCAGGGAGCCTGATGCGGGGCTGGATCCCAGGACTCCAGGATCATGACACAAGCTGAAGGCAGATGTTTAACTGACTGAGCCACCCAAGTGCCCCTAGTTGCAAGTTCCTAACATTGTATGTGAACTGGTGCAATATTAACTCTGAAGAAACTCTAATAAGTTGAGGATGCATATTGTAAATCCTAGAGCAACCACTAAAAATAACACAAAGAGGTGATGTTTAAAAGTCAATAAAACATAATATTGAAAAAATTTTTTAATCATATAACCCTAAGTCAGGCAGACAACAAAGGAACAAAAAAGAAATGGTAGAAATAGAAAACAAGTAGAAAAATAATTGTTGTACATAAACCATGTCAATAATTATATTAAATGAAAATGGACTAAACACTCTAATTAAAAAGCAGAGACTATCACACTGGATTTTAACCACAAGATAAAACTATATGCTATCAATAAGAGGTGAATTTTAATTTAATTTAACTTAATTTTTAGAGAGACAGAGCACACATGTGCAGTGGAAAGGGGCAGAGGGAGAGGGAGAGAGAGAATCTTAAGCAGGCTCCATGCCCAGAGCAGAGCCCGACATGGGGCTCAATCTCACGACCGTGAGATCATGACCTGAGCCAAAATCAAGAGCTGGATGCTTAACTGACTGAGCCACCCAGGTGCCCCAAGGTGAATTTTAATTTTAAAGACACAAGTTGAAGTAACAACAACAAAAGGTTGATATACCACATAAACAGAAAGCAAAAGGAAGATGGAGTGGCTGTATCAATATCAGACAAAATAGGAAAATATGTAGTATCGTCTAAACACTTTTCCATTGAAAATAGTTAAAATGCAGCACTTAAGCAAAACTTCCCGAAGTGCCTTCCTCTGAATATAGTTCTATGAGCTATTCTGCAGAAAAGTGTCAGAGGAGGTTTGGGCAACACTGCTCACTGCGTGGGCGCCCTCCTCCTGAAGATTCATGGTGCACTATAGCAAGGCTGTGACTCTGGGCGGCTTAATGGTGTCAGGGTCAACCTGACTCTCTTCAACCTCACTTTTCCTGTTTTTATGGGGCCACAAAACTCTCCTTTCATGGAACACCTACTCATGTTCCAAGGAACCAGTATTCTTTGGAATACATTTTGGAAAAAAACTGACCAGAGGGTTAGTGTATAGCTAACAACTGTAATCACTGTGATTCATTACTGTGAGACCATTCTGCACAGTGAAAAGATAAGGGATAACTTGGTTTTACATAAAATGTTTCTTCGAAGGAGCTTGAAACACACTGGACTTGGGGTTTTTTCGATGGATTCAAATAGAAATCTAACTACTTCTTGTTGCTATTTTTCCTCTGTAAATTTAATAGCATTTCTCTGTAGCACTCCAGTAGAAATTTAAACCTTCTGGAAAAGTGGTTACAAGAGAACAATAAAGCACTGGGATTTCATCTACACGTCTATTACATCTCATACAAGAAAAAAGAATGACTTGAGCTGCTCACCCTTGTGACTTTTGCATATTGGTGAATATTATACCACACCACCGCTCAAACATTGTCACAAGATATGAAAAGACAGCAACCGAAGGACCTCTGGGTTCTCTGCCATTCTTCTTTTGTAAACTTAGGGCTGTGTATTACAAACTGATACTTAGATTGAATCGGTCGTCTCAACCTTCACTGGGGGCCCATGAGAGGAAGTGAGTTTAAATGGTGGCCCTTTCAGTGAAAACTAAAGAAAGATTTTGTGGATGGGTTTATCACATCTTATAATTATTTTTGCACATGCTATTCATCGCCTTAGTCTAGAATAGTGTGCCAGTCTCTAGGCATTGTTGTTTAAATACCGGCAAGGGTCACAAGTGAGAGGGAGTTCGGTCCTCATTTACCTCATACCAGCAGCTGGGTTGGCACGCAGCTGCAGAACTCCTGGGGGCTCTCTTTATTTAATTTGGCATCCCTTCCTGAGCAGTATTGAGACTTTCACTTCAATGACTCTGCTGGGCTTTGCCATAATTTCTATGCTGTATCAGTAAACTCTGCTGGAGAGATGGCCAGGCAAACCTGAGAGCAGGCTAGGAACACGTCTGGTTCAGGTATTTTTGCTTAAGTCAAGGATGGCATTAACCCCATATACAAATCCAGCCTGTTTAAAAAATACAACATTATTCATTAGTAGAGAAACTGATTTGTAAGTAGTATTTGGTCATCTTGGTAATGTGTGTATGTGTGTAAGACCCTGTCCTTTTCATAGTTTTGTTTGGGATAATTTTCCTAGACTCCGAAACAGACTGTCAAAAGTAAATATAGGCCCAAATTCTGAGTAAGCCACTTATAAATTAAAAAGCTTGGTCATAAATCTTAGCCTCTATGCCCTGGGTTTCTTATCTATAAAATGGGAGTGGTGATCTCTCTGACACAGTCTGAGTATTAAAAGTGGTAACACATAAAAGTCACTAGGACAAGGTCAGGTACACAATAGGAACTCAATAGATGCTTTGTGAAATGCATAACTGCAAAGAGAAAGCATCAGTACCTTCTGTAAATTTTGTTTCCACAATCAGAAGAGGAAACACTTTGACCTGTCTGTTTTTCTGTTTTTCACATCTTGGTGGTGGTCAGAAAAGGGAAAGGAAGGGAACCAAAGGAAATTGATTTTGCTCAGAATCAGAATGGTAGGTTGTCAGAACTGGAAGAAATCTTAGGGATGGTGTGATCCAATGTCCTAAATTTACCAATGAACAAACTAAGGTCCAAAGAATATAAGTGATTTGCCCCCAGATCATATAGAAGTTTGTGACTGATAAAGGATTGGGGTCCAATAAAAACACGGACTTTTCTTATAATGCGGACTATTAATATTGTGTGAAGCCATGGTGTTTAAAAAAATCTTCCTTTGGCTAACTTGAAAAGTAGTTCTCCTTTTATGGGTTTCTTATTATTTTTTTTCTTTTTTAACATTTTACTTTAATCCACCAGTACTTTTCTTTGGTTTAGGATGTGAAGTTAGGATTTAACTGAATGCTCTCTTCTCAAATCTTATTCCAGTGACTTGGCACCACACGTCTCACCAGCCCTCTCTTTCCCCCTGACCTATAGTGTCGCCTTCCCTACATTCAAAGTTATTTTTTACACTAAGGTCAATATCCATGCTCATTTTTTTTTCTATTCCATTGATCTATCTGTTAATTTTTCTACCCATATGATACTATTGTAATTATGTCAATGTTATCATATGTTTTAACAAGTTGTCTGGAAAATTTACCTTCATTAATCTTCTTTAGGAAAAAAAACCCTGAAGCTTTTGCCCATTTATTTTTCAAGATGATGAACACTGGCAAGTTGAAGAGAATTAATATTCCACATAGACCAAATAAAACCCATAAGAATCTTGATTGAAATTACATTAGATATAAATATTAATTTGGAAACAACTGGTATTCTTATTATAATCATTTTTCCTTTTCGGGAATATGATATATCTTTTTATTTATTCAACTGTTCTTTGATGTGGCTCGGTAAATTCGAGGCATAGCGTGTCAAGCTTTAAAAGCATGCAATGATGATCTAGGGAAGGAAAAATAAATTCTCCTTGAAGAGATCTAGGGAGATATTTTTTATGGCCAAAAAGAGAAGTGCTCTACAAATGTAGTCGAATGAGGTACATGGCATTTCATTATTTAAATTAACTTGACACAGCCTAACTCAGTTACACAGGTCCTAACCAAGTTTTATTCAAAGTCATTAACCACATATGCATCAACCAACAGTATGTTTATATTGGGTTCTTATCAGATCCGGCCCCATGTTTGGTGTTGGTGATATGTTCCCTGTCCTCAAGGGAGTTTACAGTTTAACTGAAGTAAGTTTCCATCTTTAAAAGTACCAGCTCTAGAGAGTAGATCTTTTTTTTTATTGAAGATTTTATTTATTTGAGAGAGAGAGTATGATTGAGGTGGGGGGAGGGACAAAAGGAGAGGGAGAAGCAGACTCCCTGATGAATGGGGAGCCCGACTCGTGGCTTGATCCCAGGACCCCAGGATCATGACCTGAACAGAAGACAGACGCTCAACCAACTGAGCCACCCACGTGCCCCGAGAGTAGATCTTAAAAGTTCTCACAACACACACACAGAAGAGGTAATTATGTGAGGTGATGGATGATACCATTTCACAGTATCGTATATACGAGTATCAAACTATCAGACTGGACACCTTAAACTTACACTATATTATTTGTCAATTCTATCTTAATAAGCTTCGGGGGGGGGGGAGCAGGAGAGTACCAGCTTCTCTTCTTGTTCTAATCCCTGAGTTAATATAGCCTCTTACTAAGTAGTTTGATCTTTTACTTCTATTTCCAGACCAAGGCAGAGAAATTTCTCCAGCAAATTCCTTGGTCATCAAGGGAACACTTTGGGGCTGGGTCCCAGATCTACTCCTCAGGTGTAGGGCAAACTCATCATCCTCAGTGCTACCTGGGGGTACCATAGACAGTCTGGCTGAGTTTGGATTATGACCCTTTGACTTGTAGCTATGCAACTTTGGGCAAGTTATTCAGCCACTTTGCCTCTGTTTCCCCAAATATAAAATGGAAGTGGTAATTGTATTTAACTCATAGGGTTACTGTGAAGATTACGTGAGCTAATTTGTATATATTGTACTTACCACCATGCCCAGCATGGAGAAGCACTCAGAAATGCTGGCTATTACTTAAAATGCAGTTTCCTGGGCAGGTAATACATTTCAGCTTAAAATGCAGCCCGGAGCAAAAGCACAGCGAAGTGTCCGACGAGTGTACAAGATTAGAAAATGGGAGCTTGTGGGGGAATGATCTTCCCCTTCTGTGGAAGTTTAGGTCCTACACTTGAAGCTGTGGGTAAATGGGATAACAAACCCACGACTGTGGGAAAACGGCAGCATCTTCCCTTGGGATTTCAGTGTTTTCGATTAGATGATAATTCCACAATGAGAGGGTTACAGTTTTGAAAATCCTTGGCAGAAAGAGTCAATCCTCTTCCCCCCTAAATTAAAGGGGGGAGATATTAAATGAATCCAATATTAAGTATCTAGTCTTTAAGTGGGTCAAGAAGAGGAGGTTGGTATAATGTTTTCTTGATGGTCAGCTACCTCTCTTGCATTACTGCCTGTTTTCACCTTACAATGTCTCCTGATAACGTTCTACGAGGATCAGCCCCTTTTCGGGGGTTAGAAATGGAAAACGGTATTTTGAAACTCAGAAGAGAATTTTCTTAACACATTAAACAAAGTGGTTAGGTCACGTGAAATCTTAGTACAACCAAACCTAACCACTGGCCACATCTGGGCCTCTCCTCAGCCAGGCATGTGGAAAGGAGAATTCCTTTGCTCTAAGTGGCCCCAGTGGCTTGAGAAAGTGTCCAGCACTGAGTAGCACACCTGGGCTCTCCCTGGGAGATAGAGAAGCAGGATATCTCACCAAGAAATCCCCAAGGATCCTTTGCATTACTGGTTCCTTCCCACCTCTCTTCTCATCTTTCTCTTTCTCCTCCTGATGCCTCTCATGCCTCCAATTTCCTCCAGCCAGGGTCCCTCTCCCACTCTGGGTATTACAGTGACTCAGATAGGAAGAAAGAGTAGTGACAATGAGATGTGTCCCCCCACTCCTATCCCAACTCCGAGCCTTAAGCTAACAAGATGAGTACATGATCAATGCAGTCAGCTCTGTGCCTAAATTGCTTTAAAAGACTCAGGCCCCCAATAGGAAGGTAGTGTAACTAGTGTTATCAAACTGGGTGCCAACTGGAGGTATAATTTCCTTTTATAGTAGGAAATTAGTAAAAAGGAAGGCAGTGGTTAAGAACACAGGCTCTAATATCAGATAGGCCTGGATTTGAATCTGGGCTGTCCCACTCACTGACCGCATGACTGGAGCAAGAAACGTCATTTCTCTATGCCTCAGTTTCCTTATCAGTAAGATGGGAGTCATATTACTCACTCCACTGGGACCGATGTAGGCACGGATAGAAGAAGCTCAGGGCAGTGCAACATAATTCATAGAGTCAAGTCTATGCAGATCGTAGCTATTTATTATAAGAAGTTGAATCAGAGAGTCAGAATTTCTCAGTGTCCATAAAGCACTCCACAGGGATGTATTCATATCCCTTTGGCAGGAGTAGCTTCACAGATGGATGCATCAGACTATAAATGTGAGATGCTTCTCACCATAAGGATCGTCCAACTAATTACCCTCAGTCAGTTTCCCTGTTCACCAAGCAGCCTTCTAATGTGGCCTTCCGTATCGCTTTTTAAGAGGGAAACAATGCGCTCACCAGATCAGGCTGACTCGAACATTCAGGCTTCTCCCCTCATTCCAGCTCTCCTTAGAACAAATACAATGGCATTCTGGCTTATATGTTGGTCTCTTATGAGTCCAGCTGCACCCAAGAAATTGATCCAAGTCTGACAGAATGAAATCTCTAACTGTGAAGTTGAGGGTCACACCCTGGGTTGCACCAAATTAGGGGCTCTCTAAGCTGCAAATTGCCGACCTGTGACACAGGTATAGACTGGAGGTCACCTGCCCGGCCCCTGTGACTCCTGTTCTAAGTATAAGAACACTTTGGACATGTTCTTGAGGTTTTTACTTCTTATAAAATAGCAAAAAAGGAAGAAAAAAGCCTAGCTCCTGAATACCACTTTCCCTTTTTTTTTTCCTGGTTAGCATAGAGAAGTTGGGAAACACACCTGTATTTAAGAAAATACTCGGATGAAGATAGTCCCCTGGGCTATTTCCTTGCATAAGCGATTGGGACCACAGTGAGTTAGGAAGTGCGTGAGATTGGGGGCGCCTCATGCTGTCCAGTGCTGAGGCTGGTAACTGGCAATAAGGAAAGGGGAGTGTAGAGAAGGGGTGCAGGGTGGAGTGCAGGGGAGGGCAGACAGCATTTGTGAGGAGCCATTCACCTCTGTGCTCTACCTGGCTCTCTTGTCTCCACCAATCTTGCCCTAGATCCTGCTTTGAACTAACACTGGAGGGAGAGGTGAGATGTGGGGATTAAGGATGGGGTTCCAGTAGAGTCCTAGGTAGCAGTGGGGGACTATTCAGCATCCGGACAGAAAGCCCAACCATCCAGCTCGATTGGCAGCTCTGGGTGGCCATTCATATGATAGGGACAGAGTTGTATGGAAATGGTCAGGGAGAAGGCTGCCTGCAGAACTCTAAATAGGCCGTTTCAGGACCATTGAACAAGTTCAAGAGATAATGCTAGATAATGCTATTCAAGAAATCTTTATTGCCAAAGAGAGAAGAAATAAAGTTTAATAACCAATGAGGACATCAAGGGAGAGGGATCATTCTGGAGAATTCTAAAGCTGCCATTTTGGTGAGAGCATCTGGAGAAGTGATCTAATTTCAGAAACTGCCTTCAGCCCTTCTTTTTATGATCTAGGCTGAGATCACACGATTAGATTTCAGTAGCCCATTCAAGGCCAACCATCAGTTGGCCTTACCCATCCAGCCACATCTTTTGATTTCTCCCCTTTATAAAAACTCAAGATGATTAGGCAAAGCTCCAGCCACCTTCTGTTACTCCTTCTCCACCTCAGCCTTTGCTTGTATAGCTTCTGGCCCTTCCAACACAGGCCCCTCTTCTCTCAGCCACGCCCATCAGCTCCTCCAAGGCCTATCTTGACTCATGCTCCCTGCCTCTGCCCGGGGGCAGTTACATCATTACCACTCACTCGCCCCCAGAAGCTGGCAGTTCCCCAAGGCACCAATGCAGCATTGATCTGGGAGTCCCAGAATCAGAGCTGTGGCCCTGACAACGACTGTGAACAAACCAATTTGTCTTCTCAGGATACAGATGGGGCATCTCAGTCCTTAGAGACTGAATGATGTTCCCGTGACCACAAGGCTATGACAGCAGCGGCGGGGCCCCATTCGCACCCACATCCTCCGAGTCTCCTCTATGTCTATGGTTCTTTCCACTGAAGAGCTCATGGCTGCTTCCAGACCTCATGGTTGCCAGCCATAAACAGATTTATCCAGGCTAGCATTGCAGATAGAGATGGAAATCAAAAGACTATGTAAATTGGATATTTTGGTGGCATATTGTCCCAGCGTTGCAGCCTAATGAGAAGGATCTCCTCCAAAAAATATCTTCTGGGCTTACACATTACACATTCTGATTCCGAGCAAATGCTTTTAAAAAAAGTATAGGGTGAATTACTCTAGTCTGTGGGTACTTACTTCTGTTCTATCAATGAGGTTTTAAAAGGCTAGGAATGTATACTTGAATTCAAGTACAGTTTAAGGTACAATGGGTTAGAATATTGGAGAACACAGCAATTGTATTTATTCATCTCAAGTACCTCTCAGTGGATAATTAACCTGGGCCATGATAAAAACAATTCTATTAGGCCCATTTCTCTTGTGGCTAATGCTACTGTGCCACTTGCTATAGTATTTTTCCTTTGCTTCATTCTAAATAGAATGCTACTATAATAATGCAAGTATTACCTCTTATGTAGCAGTTCTATTTTCCTCCTTGGGATGGAAAAGCCACCATGGTTAGAGGAAAGCAGGAAGTTTATATTTTCACTCATGAAGATGCAATTCTTTTGAAAATCTGCAGTGGTGGTCTAAATATATCCATGGTAGGTTTCTTGTACCATCCACTAAGAGAAGTGAGTTTTTTATCCATAAAGAATACAGAGTTTTTAGGATACTTCTCTGTACTGAGACACACTTTGCCCCACACTGGATATTTGTGGGAAAGAGAAGGAAATCTATCACAGGGAGTTCTAATTTGGGGGGATCATGGACCCCTTTGGGAGTCTGGCGACACCTACTCTTCGAACAATGTTTTCATAAATGCACGAAATAGTATACATTGGAAACCAAGTATATTGAAATACAGTTCTGTCTATGGACCTCTGATGCCCTAAAACTCTCATAGAGCTGACTCAGTCTCCACCATCTACAAAATTTTCAGCTCCTCAAAGTGCAATTATGAGGTTAGAAACATAGCCTCCTAGTTACGGAAACTCAAGCCCCAAACCCAAGTCACAAAGTGCAAAGGCATTGGATCACATCAGAGAGCAAGGCTAGCTGGTTAGCAGGTGGCTGCTGACCTGGGATGATTCCAGGGCAGTGAAAGGCTCTCTTCCTGCATCCCCAAATCCCCCTTCTCCCTGTGCACTCATGCTTGAAATCCCTTAATAGAGTCTAACTCCTTTGGTTTAATTAAATAGAGGATTTCCTCTTGTTAAAAAACAAAAACCCACGGGAGAAGTAATACTCCATGCCAAAGATTTTCAAATTTGTTTTCAGGAGTAGAAGCTATTTTTCAAATGCAACCTTGAATAGAATGCTGATATGTAAATAAATGCAAGTTTTATAAGAGTTTAGTATAACTCTATATGTGAAATTATATACACAAATGAGCATATACAGTCTATGTAAATCAACATTGGAAACAACGAGGATGTCTTAATGAAGGCAAATTATGAAATCAAGAGTTACAGATAATAACCACTATCTTGCATCCATCTCGGCATACGATTTATTTCTGTATTTTTTTCCTTGCATGCACAAGATGGAGAGCATTCTGATGTCAGTGGATAAGGAATTTCAAAGAGCTAACAATTTGTTATGGTGTTTATAATCTCAGGAGTTCCCTCAATTAAAATGGTCCGGAAGCTTTAAAGAATAGTAGGAATTTTTTTGTTTCAAAATGGAATCACTAACAATATCTAAAAACTGCTCGTTTTCCTTAGTGATTAAGGATTAGTTGGTGAGAACTTAATTTAGGGAGATTTGTCCAGTAGATTTCATAAATACTTTGAATCCTAACTCCCCTTACCAACTTCGTAACCTTAGGCGAGTAGCTGAATCTTAGTCTCAGTTTCCTCATGTGTAAAACGGTTATAAGAACAGCGTCTATTTTATAAGGGTTAAATATGAGAATGTACATAAAGCACTTAGCACAGCGTCTGGCACAGTTTGGCAAGTGCTCTTATTCTTACAGGGGTCGAATGACTGGAAGTATTTTTCAAATGTGTCGTGTAACATTGTAAGATGTTCCATCATACCCCATTGAAATGTCTTCTCCAGTATCTCGGCACCCTCCAGTTTCAGAGTCACTCAACTGCAAAGCAATCTAATTTTGTTTTGCATGTTGAGTCCAAATTTTAAGAGGATGCTTTACTGCTGATCTTTTCAGGTACGGCTGTAAGCAAAGTCACACCGCGGCCCTGCATTGCCAGATGAAGATCGTACAGCACATCTCCAACCAGGTGAGAACCAACCCAAACCTAAAATGAGCAATGAGATGATCTATAATGCTGTACTCTCACCATGCAACGTTTGTTAATGTAATTGTACGCTGACTATTACGCTGCCCAAACGGAGCTCCAGAGAACTCGCCTGAGTAACGCTAACACCCGTGGAATGCTTAGTAGGGGCGAGGCACTGCTTTAAGACCTTGACGCATATCTGCTGACTTAACCTTTGCTTATTCGTGTCATTATTATAGAAGTGCATATGAGCAGATCTGAATTTAAAAATATGACTAGTACAAAGATACACCCTATCTAATAAAAAACACATTTCTAGGGAATTCCAATGTGCTTGTGTGCGTCACCCACGCACTCACAGAATTAACCTGACTGCACAAACTAACCCATGGATGGTATCTAGTATGTATGAAAATTGGGTACCTAACCTAAGCATGTCTGTGTTTTCTTTATTACAGTTGAAAATGGTTTTTTAATTATAAAAAAATTAAATATAAACTAAATGCTTGCTGTCTCCCTGAAACTCAATGTAGTTCCATAACAGTTTGAAAATAAGAGCATTAAGCCTTATTACTCACTTATACTGGAGTGTGAAAGGAGCCACATCAGATCGTTCCCTGGGAGCACAGGTGTGAAGAAGGGGAAGGAAGTATGAGATTTCTAATATTAGCTCATTTTTCCCAAAGCCAGGAGCTTTATTAGGTACCTATGGCGTGCCAGCAATGTTGTAGTATCTAGGATTCCCAGAGCCCCCTTGCCTAATGGGCACCTCTATCCTGACTCTGCAGAAGAGGAAACTGAGAACTTGAGATTGCATTTTCTTGCCTGGGGTTGCATAACTGGAAAATGGCAGATAGGACCCAAACGGATCCACTCAACCCTCCACCATACCAGACTGCCCCCAACCCAACCTCCTCATTTTATAACCCCAGAAGATGGGAATGAGCGAGGTGGAGTCACTTGCTCTTGGAAACTAGTTGGTGGCAAGGCTGTGGCAGGAATCCAGGAGCCAGAGCGTTTCACTAGGAAGACTCTCTCGGATGGCCTAGTGGGAGGATGCCCTATGCAACCCGGATGACTGGGGCCAGCAACGTTGTTTCTTCACTTCTGGACTCAGCATCAGGTCACTTAGTTTCAATCAGAGACTGGATGCAGGAGGAGACAGACCAGTCCTCTTGTGAGCACCTATTATGTACAAAACACTGCTCGGGGCAGGGGAAGTTCTGGAAAACAGGCAAACGGAAGAGACAGCAAGGTCCCTACCCTCCTGTAAGTGTGGGAAAGAAGGCATCATCATAGGAAATACTAAATAGAACCCTTGGAAGGTATTTCAGTAATATTTTGGCTCTCTCCCTCAACCCCTATAGTAACGTAAGTTTTAAATGACAGTATAAGACATGGCACAGTACAATCCGGGAAAATTGCCACTAGTCACAACTAATATTTTCGGAGCCCTTACTTGTACCAGGACCTTTGCTAAGTGCCTTGAATTCTCTCATTTAAATCTCAATACAATACTATGAGATACTCTTATTATGGACATTTTACACGTGAAACAACGCAGGCTGTTTCTGGGAGGTCCCTCATCCGGCAAGAGTCACACCAGGCACTCTAGTCTGACCCAGAATCCTTACACTGAGAGCTAGTGAGTGCTGGGAGTTGAGCACAGGGTCTGTGGGTCTGGGAAGGCGTGCAGCATCTCAGCACAGAGACTCAGGAAACACATTCTCAAGAAGTTCAGGAACTCCCTACTGCCGGATTTTTTTTTTGCGAACGTTATCCGATGAGGGCATAGCCTCTCATAGCCTCTTCCCGCTCCCAGAGTCCTATTGGGCTTTTGTGAGAGAGCCTGAAAGCAGCCAATGACAATTGTCTCATCACTTTCTTCAGCTTTTCCGAGACTCAAAACCCAGGCAGAACTGAAGTTCTAAAGAGCAGCCACCTACAAAGGCGATACACCACCCCGTCTACCACCACTGCCGTGTCGGTGGTGTACATTTGAAGAATCAGGAGGAACACGAGAAGTCCTTGATTTCTGGAAAACTCTTTCTAAGAGACTCGACGAGAGAGCTCTCTTTAGCGACAGAAGTGGGGATGCTGTCTGTGCACGCCATCACAGTGCTTGGGTAATGACTGTGTGTCATAAATAGGATATGGCATTTCTCAATGTCTTTAAAGCGATTTTCCTTTTGTTCCACTAATTTAATTTACCAAATGCTCCTGGGAAAAGGGAGGGGGACCAAGATGCTGACTCCACGTTTCCTGGAAAACCCACATTTTCTTTTTCAAACCGCTCTCAAAGAAATTCCATCTGACTGTTGTCTGCTGGCTGCCTCAGACTCTCCCTCTGTCAAAATTCTGACCCGGCAGGTGTGAGAAAGAGGAGATGCGGAACTTGAGTGAATACCCACATCTGTTTTTGGAAAAAAGGAACAGAAGCAGCACAGAAGGAAGTAAAAGAGATAATTGCTGGCTTGAACTACAATACATTTTACTTGTGGGCAGAGGGCCAACTTGCAGCCGGCAGAATAGGCAGGCCCATCTTATTGGAATTCAGGGGTGGGCCTCCGTTCCTGTCCGGAGACAGCTGTAAACCAGCAGCCCATGGCATCGCAATCAGGCACCGAGTTTTGTCAAGGAATGCTGATACGTACAGAAGCAGCTTTGTCTGCTTCAACTGCACCCCTGCCTAGTGAAATGACAGTCAATCTCTGATTCCAGATGACAAGAACGGGAGAAAAACTTAAAACAAATGGCGACCTTTCAAAAGATTAATTTGTTTGCCAACAAAATGTTCCCTCTTTGTCATCCGAGATGGGGGTGACCTTCACTTTCCCATATCTGGGCTGAAAGGATGCTGACTATAGTCATCTGTTAACTCCGTCTCAGCAATTATTCCCTTTTTTATTTTTAGTGACAAGAAGGGTTTATTAATTCACTCTGCTTCTTGTTATGGTTTATAAATGCAACAAGCTCATTCTGAATTACTGCAGTGTAACATCAATTTGTTTAAATCTAATTCTGCTCCCATTGCCAAATTACGTTGTGACTGTAATTGTGGCCATATGCATGGGGCTTAAAACACAATCATGTTTTGAAATCGGCGTCCTTTCTCCCCCCGCCCCGACCCTCCCCCTTTCTTCTGGGGCTGCTTCTAATCATTTGACACGAACACAATTGCCTCACTTTTCATTACTTTATCCTTCCAGAAACGAATGTACTTTCACGAGGAGATGACTATGTACACCCCAAGTGAAACAGTAAAGAATGAAACTATGATTTGTGAAGTGTGGTTGCTACCCAACTAAGTTAGTGAAAAACACCGCATAACGTATGACTCATAAAATCGAGAAATCATAATAGTATTAAATTCAACCTCATGAATAAATAAAAGATTCTAAGTTTACATTGCATTATATATTTATTTATTTGGAAAGTGGGACCAAAGGACTGGTATAATTCTACAGCAACTCCTAGGTTGCCAACAAGAAAAATGGTTTTATGATTCTTTTCTAGGTCATAACAGTTATAATCAGAGTTATTTGTGCAGCGATTCAAAGCCATGTTTTGTTTGGCTATTTTGTTATGCATTCATAATTGTTCTTTTAAAATTCACGCTAACAGATACATGTGTTTCAAGCCTCGTAAGAAACCCTTTTTATTTAAACGAAATAAATCAAAGTCAAATTTTCTGTAGATCTTCGAATGCGTTGCATCAGAAAGTCTAACTGGAGCTCGATGGCAGTGAGGAAGTGTGAAGCTGATGTATCAGAGATTGCTTCTTGTCTCCCCGTACCTGTGAGGCTCTACTCTAAAACCTGTCAGAGGGTTGTTGTTGGTGGTGGTGGTGGTGGTTGTGGTGGTGTATAATTTGGCAGATTTAAGATATTGGAAAAAATCAGTGAGTTTCACTTTTAGTACTTTTTTGTAAATTGATTTTACATATAGTTACAGGATATAAAATTCTGAAGGCATGTGGGGTGGGGGGGGTATATATGCTTTCAATGTTTTAAAATCTCTGCACCAGCCCCTTATGATCAGGAAGGATATACCTCTTCATGAAACGGAGAAAATATCAGTTTCTAGGAACTAATCATGTAAATGAGCTACATATTCAAATTCGCTCTGTCAAAAATGTCGAAGATTATTTACAGGCTTTTGACAAGCTATTCCAAGTTTCATAAGAAGGAAGGAAACACATGGCCCTCAGCAGCCAAATCATAATCCCCTTTGAGTGTTTAGAGTAGTTCTAAAAAGCGATTAGCCTTGATGCTGCTTTTCTAATTAACTATACATCACAACGCTAGACACATTGCTTCAGTTTGGGGAAGTGATTTCAGAACCATTTTTATAAGTGGTAAATCACAACTTTATCTGTTCCCAGATGCCCTATACGATAGTTTAAAACCAATACCCAAATACTTCTCGAATGTGACTTTTGGCACAGTGTTTCCATTTTATAAATCCAAAATGAAAAATAGTGACTTTCGGTTACTACCATCATGTGTATATGATGAACTGATAATGATGGGGTCAACTCTTTTGATTGAAATGCTAATAATCAGCTTGAGCAAAATGTATATAATGTCTATACATTTTAAAGCGCTCCGGTGTAGATTTTCATGGAGTCAAGTTTAATGGGAAAAAGGGATCTTTAATACAATAAATGGGTGTATATTATTTATATATCATGCAAGGCTGAGTGCTTTCCTAAACCTCTGTGTTTGAAGTACATGGGCACAATAACCAAAGCACTCATCCTCTTGGGAATTAGAAAAAATATAACAAATGACTAAGGTTCTGCCCCAGATTTTGGATATAACTTTGAATTCCTATTTATGTCTGAATCTTCACTCCCATTCATTAAAGCCAAGCATAATCCTCTCTAGATCTAGAGGTGTGCCTTTTTAAACTTTGATACTCATCAGGAAAAGTTTGCGGAAAATGCAGCAGTTGCCTCGGGCTACAAAGCCCCAGCACTCCACCAGCTAAGCCAATATTAATTCTAGATTGAAGGGGGAAACCAACAACAACAAAAGAGAAATCTGCTTATGTCTGTGCAGCCGGAGAAATAATATTTTTATTTCAAGGGCTTTGGGCTCATGGGAAGCAGATAAAAACCCTTTCACATTATTCATAGTGACATTTTAAATAAAGTTTCAGCAGGAATAAAAATATCTAACTTTCTGGTTATTTCTTAGGCTATAGAAGTATTTCTATGATGAAGTGCACTTAAGCCAAACCTATTAGAATAACATAAAGCACATAGAAAGAAAGTAAAAAAATATATTTCGGGGTTGCATGAATGAAGTAGGCAGATGAAAATGTCTGTGTAGGAAATTTAGAAGATTAATTCAAGAAGCTATTCTGGTTAGAAATGGTTTTGCAATTTAATTCATCTTGTTTTTTAGTTTTGATCTCCCCAAAGCATACCTTTAAGAGCTTTTGAGAGAAGCCAAAGGTTAAAAATGTATTTACAAACGTATAGGTGTCACCTCAGTGATTGTTTTCAGTATTAGAAATAATCGCAAGTCAAATAATTTCTCAATTAAAATGAAGCACTACTGTTAAATCTCCTAAGAAAACCCCACAAAACAGAGAGTACGGTCCTTGCCTTGGGACACTTTGCAGCGAGTCAATGGCAAATACAGGCACGGACTCTGAGATCACTTAATGCTAGTCTCCGTTTGATCATTCTTCCCTCCCATCATTTTGCTGACATAAAGAATGATTCCATGCTTGCTTCAGATTTAGAATAATATTCTTAAATTTTGTGTACTGGATGTTCATAGGCATTGAAGCCGATTACCATGCTGCTGGTTTCTTTTGATTTTTCTAGCAGTAAGCCCACTATCTAAGAAATAAAATATTTAAAATTTCTCTCTTCATTCTTTTGTTGTTAAATTAGTTCATCCTTGTTAAAATTATGATACCAGATTATTTAGGAACATCAGAGAAATTTGAACAAGCTACAAATAGATCTTTCAAAAAAAATAGGTTAACGTGTTTTTAATCATTTGTAATTATAAACAGAATGAAAGCCACTCCATTTCATTTCCCCAAAATTCTAAGGATCAAAATCTTTACTTAAAATCCACATTGTAGCTTATAAAATATATGACTTTTGATTCTTAAAAAAAAAATTAAGAGCTCATTAAAATAAGTCATTACTTACACATGCTTTTCTCTGATTAATATATGGCAAACTGATTCCATAGTTCTCATTTACAGCAGCTCTGTGGTGGATGTTTTCAGGATCCTGCATGATTTTTACATTCAACCCTATCTTTCGCTGAAACAAAGAAACAATGAAACTTTCATGCTGAATGAACAAAAATGCTTACTAACATTTTATATCCTCAAAGGAGTGTGAAGTTCTTTGAAAATAATTATTTTAATGTAACTCTTATAGCAAAAAATTATATATATATACGTATGTATACATGTATATATATATATTTGGTTTTATTTAGGCTGCTAATTGGTCTCTTTTATTCATAGAAAAAGGACTTTCTGTAGATTTTCCTTCATGTTTCCTATTGCTCACACAAATATATCCTTGGACACCACTCATTTCCTCCAAAATAATAACCAGAAGCCAACGAAAGTGGCCAAAGGACTAGAATACCTGGTCTCGATTTATTTTTAGCTTTCCAGGTCAAGGATTTTGCTAATGAAATCTATACTACAAACACACAGGTAGAGGGCTCCCTTGGTCTGTTAATGTGGCCATTTTCCTCGAGGGAGATTTACAGGTGAATCTCACTTTGGGCTTGGTGAATTCACCACAACACATTTATTTACTCCTTCACAGAGATTTTGCGATCTACAGGAAAAACGTGTGCTGTCATTAGAAAAAAAGTAAAAGCATGTCGTTTGAACCACGTGTTTCTCATTTTAAATAATTCAAATTAGTTACTGCTGAGATACTCAACTGTAAACCACCAGAGAAAACCGCACAGTGGAGGTGAAAAAGGGGAGAGACCTAGCTGGGTTCCAGTCTTGCCCTGCCCTGGACTGCCTGCATGTTACCTTGGGTAAGTCACTTTCCTTCTTTGAAAGTCAGTTTCTTTACTTGCAAAACACAGCAATTACAATTGAGGGTCTCTTGAAGAACTATTCACCTTACCCCCACCCTCCAAACTCCACCCCTCCCCCCAAACCCACACAAACATACCCTCCTCAGCTTTGGCAGTCTATGATTTGAGGCTAAAAGGTAAGTTGACACTTAAGGAATATGACATTACAACCGTTTCTGAGGTCTTGTGACTTTTTATTGTGATATAATTCACATACCATAAAATTCACACCTTTCAAAGTATGTAAGTCAGTGGTTTTTAGCATATTCACAAAGTTGTGCAACCATCACCCCTAATTTCAGAACATTTTCATCGGGGCGCCTGGGTGACTCAGTCATTAAGCGTCTGTCTTCGGCTCAGGTCATGATCCCGGGGTCCTGGGATCGAGCCCCGCATCTGGCTCCCTGCTCGGTGGGAAGCCTGCTTCTCCCTCTCCCACTCCCCCTGCTTGTGTTCCCTCTCTTGCTGTCTCTCTCTGCCAAATAAATAAAATCTTTAAAAAAATTTTTTTTCATCATCCCCAAAAGAAACCTCACACCCATTAACAATCACTCCCCCTTTGCTCCTCCTTCTAGCCCCTGGCAACTACTAGTCTACTTTCTATCTCTTAGATATGCATATTCTGGGCATTTCATGTAAATGGAATCCTAAAATACGTGGCCTTTGTGACTTTTTAGAAAGAAGGTGTTGTGAGCGATCAAAAATTTTTTTCCTTTTAATTGAGTGTCTTAGTTCTGGGGGTGATCTGGTGCAATAGTTAAAATAGTTGTAGACACCGGGAAGATTAGTTCATGTTCCAGCTATTTCTTTGGTTATAAGCGTTCATAAACAGGGCTGTGCCTAAGGTCAAAGTGAAGGGGAAGCCTACAAAAATACCTACGGGATGTGTGCTGTCCAGATAATTTATTTCCTAACACAGGCTCCAAACCTCCCTTTTGTGTTTTTTTTAATAGCAGTTTTTAAGCCAAATCTCTAAATAACGGCACTCAGCTGTCCACTTTATTTAACCCATGCAGGATAGGTTGCAAAGAAAGCATATCTATTTCCTTCTCCTGGAAGTACGTGGGGTTGCAAAAGCAACGTCGTGCCTAATTATAAATGACTTTCCTTCTGTGGGGAACCCACACTCACAGCACCACTCTGGGGCTTTTGCGTGGAAACTGAGTGCCTCTTTTATTGAAATTAATACCTGAACATAATTTTTTCCTTCTTAATTAAACTTTCAGAATAATTTCCATCCTACCAAGGATTAGGAAATTACTAATATGTATTATATTGACTGGATGTGGTTTCTGTAATTAGAGTGCTTTTTAAATGTGAACCCTGGATACAACTGATGGTAATAGCTTCATCTATCCTGTGTAAGCTTTGTTAAAACTTTTTAATTCTGGGATCATTGGCTCGGTGGACCATAGCAGCTTTCTTAGTTTTATTATGCTCCGTCAACTTTGTGTGACTATGGTACGAGTGTAGGGAGAAAATTATCAAATACAGAATCATTATTAAAAGTGGCATCAAAATCCAGTTCTCTGCTCATTGTTACATTTCTGTGGCACTGGACATAGATCTTTGTGGATGGAAATCCAAATGTAGAAATCCCAAAGAAATGACAGGTTGTAATATCAATTATGTATTAGTTGGCTTCTAACAGCAATGGGAGAGGTCCTTTAAAATGATGAATATTCTAATATTTACTATTTTGGCAACAAAATGTGTATACCAAAATAATAATAACACATGATTAATTTTCCCTTTTAAAAACATATGTTTTTATATATATAATATTAATGTATCAAATGGTTTTGCTGTAAATCACTACCATATACACTCATAATCTAAATTTGTTTCACAAGCCACCTATAGAACTATATAGGAAGATACTTAAAAGCCTAAGCTGCATTATCAGATCCAGTAATAAGATCTTTTCAAGAAAAATGGTTGTCAGTTAAAAAAAAAATGAAATTAATCATTCCATTAAGCAGAAGAGCAAGCCCCAGAAGATAATTTTTACCAACAGCAAGAAAAATATTAAAAATAATTTCAGAAATTTTTCTTGAGTCGATCAAGAAAAGGCAGCCATTTATTTAATCTATCTTGAGTCACTAAACCATCCAAACTTGGAATTCTCTCCTTTTGATCGTAATTACAAGCGGATATATCAAATGTGACTCTCATTTAGGCTTTGGTTTGTAAGAACAAAAGTTATTATCAGAGCCAATTACTGTTTTACCTACATGGCCGCACAGAAGCAGGGAGCTCAATTTTCATCTCATCAGTGATTTTGTGGTATTTATTTTATTACTATGCCCACAAAGCTATCTAAGAAGGAAATAGCTTATGCTATTAAAACGAGGGTTTAAACATAAGAGGCTAAGGTTTCTTTTCGAAGAAGTTCTGAATTAAAAACACTAGGCAGCGTGTAATACCAGCTCCCCAGACGTGGGCAGACCATAAAATGACCTACATCTGAGCAGTAGATCCCACACAGAGTAATCAAAATCGAAATGCTTCACAAACAAAGTTGAGACGGGCTATTTACTAAGTTACGGTATTATCGGCATAACATTATTCTTAACAGTGTTTGCCCCAAGTAATGCCTTCTAAAGTATATATTGCTTAATATCCTATTCCCACTGGTTAAAGACCTCTGCTGTTTAATCCTAAAACCAGAAAAAAAAGAAAAAAAAAAAGGAAAAATCCAGTCACCTTTAATGCTCTGATTCTTTCAACCCTTATTATATTTGATGGAAAGAACAATAGACCTAAAATCGTGGTTCAAGCCACGTGATCTAGATTTCTCATTTGTAAAGCTGGGTAATAATACCTACCTTCACAGGGTTGTTTGTGAGAGAAATGACTAATGTACGGTAAGTATCTTGCAATGATAAAGCACTACTCAGGCGCCTACTGGCCAAAACGTAATGACCGTAATGAATTGAAACACTTCAAATATATAAAACCCCACGAGTTCTTATGTTTTCCCCTCTCGTGAGAAAACCTACTTGACAAAATTGATACATTAATTTGAAAGTAGATAAAGAAAAAGAATCAAGCATTTATCCTACTTTTCCTGAAAAATCTCTTTTTCAGATGCACCGAAGAGTCAGTAAGGGACAGTTCTTCATAGAAACCAATAAACGCAGAAGGAAGGGTGAAATTATAAAAACACTGCTTTGCAATCCTTAATGAAATAATGTATTTAAGCAAACCTCAGTGGTCACTAATACCACTAGGGGAATTTTATAAACGGTAGATTGAACGAGTAATACTCAGACCCACTGATCAATCTTAACATCTTTAGAGGAGAAAAAGAAATTGCCTCCTGATATCCTGTAAGGGGAAGTACAGAGCACCGCCTATGACATATTTCTGCCCAAAAGATGTTACCTGAATCTGGTCAAGCTTCTAGATAAAACCACAGTTTAAAGAAATACTAGGGACAGAGGAAAATATTAAGTGACACCATGAGATTGCAATCAGCCAAATTCAAACAGTGAAGAAAAACCTATCTAACCAGTGACCTGGTTTCTTCAGCCAATGAGTGGCATTTTTTTAAATGAGGGGGAAATGTCGTAGATAAAATGAGATGCAAATGCACAGTGTGAACCTTGTCTACATCCTAACTCAAACATTAAAACAACAACTTTAAGACAATTGGGGGAACAGAACAGAGCCTGGGAATTCTATAGTATTAATGCATTGTTAAATGTGTTAGATGCGATAATAGTTACTTTTTTTTTTTTTTAAGTCCTTATCTGAAGTGCTTATGGATAAAACGATATGATGTCTGGGATTTTCTTCAAGAGACTGCACCAAAAAATGTGGAGGGAAGAGACAAAAGAGGGATTGTAAAATTATGGTAACTGTTCAAGCCGGATGTTGGCTACATGGATTTCCTTCTATATTTTTGAGTCCGTTCAAAAAACAATTTTTTTAGTAAAAATTTCTGCCACAAGCACTCAACCTAACCTAGCTAAGGAGGAAAAGGACAATAAGCCAAAAGTGGCAAATAGTGAAATAACGAGCGGTCAGTGCAGGTCCTTAAAGTATTGAAGAATTCCTGCACGAACATGCTATGTGAGCTGGCAGACTAGGACACCGAGGCCAGAGACAACTGTACTTGAAACAGATTGGAGAGATGATGTACTTCCTGGTTATAACAAAGCCCAGGCATTCGGCCTCCCCCCTGCCCCCCACCCAACCCTACCAGAGTATTTTTCTAAACCTCTGGGATGGCACTCTGACTACAGAGATACATATGTATACCACCTAGCACATCGAACCATTAAAATTAAAGTATTTGAGGAAATAGCTTACCAGTGATGAAAGGCATTTTTTTGTGTTCTCATTACTGTATGCCACAGTGACACAGTCATCAGAAGACAGCAGTAGTGTGTGCCAAAGGCGACATTCTGTCCAGTTTTTATGGCACATGGGCCAACTGCTAATTCTATGGCCTCCCTCCCTTTGCTACAAACTATCCTCATGAGTTGGTGGCCGGGGAATGATCGCTCTCCTGTGTGCCCCGAAGTTAGTATTTCCTGGTAAGCCATAGAGCAAGGCATGAGAAACTTGGAAGGCCACCTTTGAAATGTTATTGAACCATGGAATACCATATAATAAAATTTGGGGAGTCTTTGCACTTGTAAAGTAACTTAAGTTTTTGGAGAAGGTGCCATGAGTCATAAATATGTAGCTAATTGAATCTTCCCATAGAAAAAATATTCTTAGAAGATATAGTCCTAAGGGCGTATTTTTGATGCCTATTTTTGATAGAAATTGCCCCAAATACCACACTTAATCATCTGTCCTATTAGCTATAGCTTTTGTACACTGTAAAGTATAAACCTCTTTAGAATGTACGTGTAAACTGGATTGAATAGTAACCAGTTACAGTAAAACCATATTACATATGTTGAAGTATCCTAATGTATTATAGGTAATTCTAATGTGGCTTCATAAGTCCTACATTAGCATTACTGCAACAAATCAGAAAGTGAAAAAGGTCACCTTAATCAGGTGCTTTGATTGAGAAGTTTCTCTGGGAAGGTTTGGAGGGACATAGCTGAGGATAATTCCGGGGATAGTTAAGGCCAAACTCCTGAACCAAACAGGAGTTTATCCTGTTTCGTTTGTTTTTGTTGTTGTTGTTTGTTTTTTGTTTTTTTGGTCATACATTTCTCTGTGTAAACACAGGAAGGGAGCTCAAGTTTTTGTATTTTTTAACAATGGTAAGGGAAAGCCAGAACTTTGAGGTCAAATACACCTGCGTTTGAATCCCAGTTCTGCTGTCACTTTGCTTTACATTAGAATCGTCTCCCACCTTCTATTTTCTTATATGTGAAACAGGGATGATAATTCCTTTCCCCCAAATGTTGTGAGAATGAGCTAGGATCTCATCAACATGGCCCACACAGGCTCCTAAATGTTCCCCCCGCTGCTGCCCTACTCCTTCTATCTCATAGCAGGAAAAGGCCCCAGTGGCTTCCCATCTCACTCAGAGAGCTATCCATAGTCCTCACGATGGTCTACGACATCTGGCCTCCTCCCACTTTTCCTACTTTCCTCCCCCTGCAAATTACCTTCCAGAAAAATTAAATTTCTTACTGCCTACAACCCACTGACAAGTCCCTGAGACAGGAAGAGTGACCTTCCTCTAGGAATTTAGCTGCCTCAATGTTGACACTTTGCTAAGGGCAAAGGGCAATCTTAGCTTAACATTATGCTGACCTCCAGGATCCTGTAAACCTCCTTTAACATGTAAAAATTCCTTTGGAAACTTCCTTTATCTCTACTCCCCAAGATCCATGTCAGCAATCATTTTCCAAGCATATGGCTCACTGATATACATCTGAAGGGTCTCATGACTAAAGTTTTACAAGACAGTAATAAATGACCTTTTCCTAACAACAGCTAGCCCCTCAAGGGCATGGAAACCCTGCTTCCAAAATTCCTTTAGAGACTTACGCTATCCCTAACCCCCTCCCAACTTGAAAATATATAATGGGCCACCCCTCACAATCCCAGCGCGCTCTTTCTGCCCGCGGGTGCTGTCCCTTCCTTTAATAAAACCACCTTTTTGCACTGAAGGCATCTTGAGAATTCCCTCTTGACCATTTGCTCCAAACCCCAACATTTCCACATCACTTGTACTTCTAATACAGGGTCTTTACGTGTTCTGTTTCCTCTGCCTGCAATGTTCTTCCTCCAAATAGCCAAAGACATACCCTCACGTCCATCAGATTTCTGCTCAAGTGTCACCTTACAAGGAAGACCATCCAACACCCCTCGGTTCCTTCCTGGTTTCTCTCACCAGCTAACATACTACATATTTACTTTGCAAATCATTTTTTTGTTTTCCAAATGACTGCATGATCCCAACTAGAATATAAACTCCATGAGAGCAGAGATTTGGCTGATGCCTAAAGTGTCTGGCATACATTAGGTACATAATGAAGGCTGACAAGCAAATAATAAGAATTAACACTTGTATAACACTCACCCACATATGGGGCACTGTTATAAACATTTACATGTGTTAATTCATTTATCCTTATAGTAGCTCTAGGGTAGGGGCTATCCTTATGCCCATTTTGCAGACGAGGAACTGAGGCACAGACAGAGAGATTAAGTGACTCTCCAAGGAACAGATAGGATGTGGTGGAGCCAGGATGTGAACCCATACTTCTAACCATGACGTTGTCCTCTCTTCAGAGCCTACTTTAGGCTGGGCACCAATTATAGCAATGGATCGGACTGAGTCTCTCTGCTTTGGATTATTAGAGCCTTAAGAAATAAAATAATCGAATGCAATGAATATATCTTAGCAGATCCAAGTTTGGATAAAGGATCAGTAAAAGCCATTTGAGGATCAATTGGGGGAATTTGAGTATGATCTGAGTACTTATTACATTCATGAATTATTGTTTATTTTTTTAGATGTGATAATGTTGTGGGCAAGATGGAATGTGCTCATTTTTAAAGATGCATGTTAAAGCACTGAGGGGTGAAATGTCATTAAGTCCGTATTTTAAAACACTTCAATAAAAAGCCATAGGCAATATTTTTTTTAAAGTCACTGCTCTTGGGGCACCTGGGTGGCTCAGTGGGTTAAAGCCTCTGCCTTCGGCTCAGGTCATGATCTCAGAGTCCTGGGATGGAGCCCCGCATCAGGCTCTCTGCTCAGCGGGGAGCCTGCTTCCCCCCCCCCCCCCGCCTGCCTCTCTGCCTACTTGTAATCTCCCTCTCTCTGTCAAATAAATAAAATCTTTAAAAAATAAAAAATAAATAAAAAATAAATAAAAGTCACTGCTCTTGGGAGCAGAAAAACCTCACAGTGGTTGACTCATTGTGACGCTCTCTTCTGCCTGCTCTGCTCTGGAATATGCTAACTACCATCTCATGGGCACAACCTGCCACCCACCACTCAGTGAGGCAAGACTCACAGCAACAGTCTGGGAAGCAACCCTTATCTGCTCTTTTTCCTGCTTTCATCTCTCTCCATATTATTCTTCATAATGTCCAAAGTCCTCAAAATTTTCATTTTGATCAAAGTTTGAAAATCACTTTCTCAATTCGATCCAAATTCACAAAATCAGAGCCTTCTCATCTTAGACACATTGCTGCATTGTATTAGATGACAGTATTTTGTTTGTTTGACTGCTAAGGCATCCCTTTTATGGAATTAATATAGGGAATCATTCTCAAGCAATGGGATGGGTTTCTCTTCCCTGCTCCACAAACATACCAACTGTACCATGCTCATCAGTAGGTCCTTTGGTTTAAACAGTGTAGGAATTAGCTTGCCAGATACAACAAGAAAATCAAATACCCTCTTGGCCTATAAATTTTTTCTCCTCCTCTTCTTCCCTCCACTTCCTCCTTTGTTGTTTTTATTTCAAATCCTTTCTTATCTGTTACAAGTACAGGTGTGCGTATAATCCAAGGAGCCCCAAAGAGGGGTTGAGCTCATGCTGATGTAGAACAAAGTCATCACAATATGGCTTTTTCGAAGGTAAAAGAAAATTGATAATTCTTTTTTTACAATATTACTGACTATATTCCCTATGCTGTACTTTTCATCTTTGTGACTTATTTACTTTTTTTTTTTAAAAGATTTTATTTGAGAGAGAGAGCGAGAGAGAGAAAGCATGAGCAGTGGGCAGAGGGAGAGAGGGACAAACAGGCTCCCCGCTGAGCAGGGAGCCCGATGCAGGGTTCAATCCCAGGACCTTGGGATCACGACCTCAGCCAAATGCAAATGCTTAACCAACCCAGGCGCCCGGCTTATTTACTTTTTATAACTGCAAGTTCGTACCACTTAATCTCCTCTTATCTATTTCATCCATCCCCCATCCACCTCCCCTGTGGCAACCACCAGTTTATTCTCTGTATTTAAGAGTCTGATAATTGTTCAGTTGTTTGGTTTTATAGATTCCACATATAAGTGAAATTGTATGGTATCTGCCTTTCTCTGTCTGACTTATTTCACTTGGCATAACACCCTCAAGGTCTATCTATGTTGTCACAAATGGCAAGATCCCATTCTTGTTTAGGGATGAGTAATATTCCACTGTGTGTGTGCGTGTGTGTGTATGTGTCCATTCTTCTTTATCCATTCATCTATCAGTGGACACTTGAGCTGCTTCCATATCTTGGCTATGGTAAATAATGCTGCAATAAACATGTATCTTTTTGAATGAGTGTTGTCATTTTCTTTAGGTAAATACCCAATAGTGGAATTACTAGATCATATGGTATTTCTATTTTTAATTTTTTGAGGAATGGCCATATAGCTTTCTGCAGTGGTTGTACCAATTTACATTCCCACCGACAGTGCACAAGGGTTCCCTTTCTTCCACATCCTCGCCAACACCTGTTGTTTCTTATCTTTTTGATTCTAGCCATTCTGACAGGTGTAAGGTGATATCTCGTTGTGGTTTTGATTTGCATTTCCCTGATGATGAGTGATGTTGATAATTTTTGCATGTATCTGCTGCTCATCTGTATGTCTTCTTTGGTAAAATGTCTATTCAGGCACTCTCTGCCCATTTTTGTATGTTTTTATGGAATGCCCTTTTTTTTAGTGTTAGTTGTATAAATTCTTTATATATTTTGGATATTAACATCTTACTATCTGCAAATATCTTTTCCTATTCAGTAGGTTGCCTTAGTGTTTTGTTGATGGTTTCCTTTGCTGTGCAAAAGTTTTTTATTCGGGTGTAATCCAAATAGCTTACTTTTGCTTTTGTTTCCCTTGCCTGGGGAGACATATCTAGGAAAATGTTGCTAAGGTTGATATCAAAGAGATTACTGCCTGCTTTCTTCTAGAAGTTATATGATTTCAGGTCTCACATTTAGGTCATTAATCCATTTTGAGTTTATTTTTGTGTATGGTGTGAGAAAACGGTCTAGGTTCATTCTTTTGCATGTAACTGTCCAAAGAATTCTTAATTATGACTTTTAATTATAATTCAGCAACTCCTAATGGCTTATCATGTAGATTTTTGGTGTGAAATAGAATTCCAAAAATCGTTATCTACTTTGGAGGAAGAGAGCTGAAAGAAGCAACTGGGGTTTACCTAGTTGAACAGGTTGGCAGTGGGCAATTAAAGGTGGTAATATCCCAGTTGGATTTCACTGCTACTTAATAATACAAGCTTTTAAGTTGGTGTAGTAGGCTTGCAGGAACAGCTGGCAAAACAGCACTGTTTGTCATTGAGTTTACAATGCAAAATTAGGGCTATCTTGTGTGCCAGCGGTTATGCATTTTTAAGCAGATGTCACTGATATTAGAAATAAAACAACAATAGGGATCTAGGCCCTGGAGGTAAAGCCAGGGTAGGAAACAGTCCATGCCCCTTTTAAATGAAGCTCACCCATGCTCACAGTATTTAAAAGAGCTCTGGGGTTATATTCAGCACATAAGATTTCTTATTGTTGTGATCACTCGCCAGGATTCAAAACTCTTTCGGGAAAATAAATTTCTGGGCCATAGTTTTATTTTTTTCTAGAATAATAATAGCAGCTATATATTCTAACTATTCCTAATTTCAGATTGTTTCGTTGTCCTCACAAACCAGAGAGCTCTAATCTTCCACTTTTGGACCACCAGTGACTCTCCCGAGATTCTTGAGAAAAAAAAAGTCACGGATGCAGAGACTTAATAGGAAGGGAGGCGTGAGACGTTTAAGCTCCTTTTCTCATGGCGTTCTGTTTCATTTTCAGGAGAGCCTTTCTTATTAGCTGGTATTTTCTTATAGATGATCTGTTTTCCCCAGTGAGAATGTTAAGATCTGAGAGTAGGGACCTGGCATCATTCGTCCCCATGTGCCTCCGATAGTGCTTGGCACATAGTGAATACTCCATAGACTGTAGCCGAGCAGACTCAGGGTATGAAGGGCAGTGTGGGAGGTAGGAGCGAGCTGCTTTGGGAAGGTCGTGGAGCTGAAACTGACTGCATGTAGGGGTGGGCACTGTGGTTTCGTTTCTTCATTCAACAAACCTTTATTAAGAGTCCCCTGGCAATATACGGCGGTGAACAGACTGACATGGCTCCCGCCCTCATTAAGTTTATATTCTACTGGGAAAATAGACATTTAAAAAAATCTAGTTACAGATTTTGTCAAGTGTGATAGAGAAAAAATACGGCTAACACTGTTACAATAAGGGCACTGTGTGATGGCTGCACAGCTTAGTGAATATACGGAACTCCACTGAAAGTCCACTTAAAAAGGGTGAATTTTATGATAGATTAATTATACCTCAACAAAGCTATTATCTGCAAAGGGGTACCACAGTGGTTACCCCTGTATTTCTGGTTACTTGGTCCTGCCTCTGACATTGACTAGCTGTGTCCTCCGGGGCAATTTCTTTAACATTTCTGTATCTCGGCTTCTTCATCAGTGAAATGAAGGCAATAATAGCATGCCCCTCTCGGATCGTTCTGAAGGTGGATCAGGTTAGTGTTCCTGAAGCACTTTCCACTTTTGGGGAGTCAGGGAAGGAACAGGAATCCAATTGCAAGAACACCCAGCAGGCAAAATCAGTAACCTCTTGAGCTCTAGCACTTGCCCCCTGGAAACTTCCCTTGTAGGGCTCCGTTCAAAAATTCTAGCTTTGCACAGCGGCAGCAGCATAGCCATTGGTTAATCTGAGGCGCGATTATTGCTAATTAAAAAATGGGAACGCACTGCATTTTAGTATATTTTGCTTTCTGAAGAAAGCTCTTGTGTGGTAGAAACTGACGGTGTCATGAACCTATCTGAAAAAACAGTGGCATGTTCTCTCATTTAGAACATAAACTAAATTTCCTGCCTTTACTCTGAAAAAGTTTTTTTTTTTCCCTACAACAACTTTATTGAGACATAATTCATATACTTTAAATTTACCCTTTAAAGAGTACAGTTCAATGGTGCTCAGGAGAGCCACGGAGTTGGGCAACTGTGGCCACTTTCGAATTCCAGAACATTTCACCATCCCGAAAAGACACTTGAGATGCCTCTGATGTCCCTCCCCAGCCTCCTTTTCCCCCAGTCTCCCCAGCCACTCTCCCCTTTCTGTCTTTATGGATGTCTCTATTCCTACCTTTATTCTCGGAAAGGCACGTGGAAATGTACTGTGCTGTCTTTGGGGTTGCCAAAGTCTACCCTCAGACTCTAGAGGGAAAATAAATGATTTCTGATCAATTACAGTTGGAAGCAACCTAAGTTTAAGAAAAAGAAAAAGAAAATTTAAAATCTAATTTATCTTCGCAATTTCACAAATTGGTAATTTTAAAACAATGCTTCCTAGTTAAGTTAGATTTTACAAGAAATATTCCATTGTTAATTACAATGAACTAGACCAACTTTAGCATTTTTACCACTATAAACCTGCACTTGTTTTATTAAGGTTAGGAACTTCTGAGTCTGATAATGACCACTATTGCATGAATAAAAAGGTCTATTTCTGGCTGAGGTTATATCACCCACAACTGACTGGATTACCACACTATAAGACGTTTCTTGGGAGAGAAAAATACAGCATGCTGTATTTTGTTTTGTAAAGCCAAATCACAGATTAGCCAATGTTAAAGAAGTTCAAAATGCTGGTCTCTAAGCAGTTAGCACTTCTATTCTTTAAACTTCTGCTATTTTATAGAGCTGCAAAGACTTAAGGATCAAAGGCTGGTTAAAGGTCTTCCTTATTAAGCAGTGGGCAGCTCCACGGGAGAGCAGCATTAAAACAAAATAAAACTGTAAGAACGACTGTGTGTGCAATGTATGTCTTAAAACTTTTCATTGGAAAGCAGATCCCCGTTCTTTAAAATGGTCAACGTAATTAAGATCAGTTAAACTCTACCACAATGACTCAATCTCTTGACTCTACTGTGATGCCCACGTCTGTGAAACTCTTGTGAAAAATCAGTTTGTGGTCTCCTGGTTTCATTTCAACATGTAAAGAGCTTGGAAGGTATTGGGAGGATGGGAGCAATAAAAAAAAAAAGCTGAACAAACTGAAAATCAATTTTTCTTAGATCAATCAGAGAATAGAGGTTACAGGGAAAACTACTGCCCTGAAAACTAGAGACACAGAGAGAGTCAGACAGAGAGACAGACCTGGATAAAGCTCCAGAGAGGAAGTCTATTGCTGGCGCTGGTATTGGCAAGAACAGTTAAACTCATTTACCAAATTGCCAGAGGCTCAGTGTGCCTTAGCTTGAGCGTTATAAATTCTGAGGGGCCAAGGGTTGGCAGGGGGAGGGAGGCCTGCTTTCCTGAGTTTTACCTCGAGGAGCCCCACCATGTTCTCGCTGCCGTGAGGACTGAAGAAAATCCCTTCCTGCCTCTTAACAGTGGGGAGGGAAAAGAAATCGTTTCAAACTACTCCCAGAGAGTTCTGTTCTTAGTTCTGTTCTCTGCATTAAAGGCTAGCTCTCAAGGAAAATTATCATCTGACCTGAGGAAAGGCAATTAGCTATTAGCTAACCCCCTCCCCCTCCAGTCTTCCTGTCTCATCTAAGAGATGGGGTAACCAAGAACTTGTGAAGGTGCCGGTCTGGGGGACAGACCCACAGAAAGATGGGGGGTCTGATCAAGGAGTATTGAGTGCTTCTCCCAACACACTACATTTGCAGGCATCTGTACATCCTAGAAGTACGACTACTAAATCTAAAAAATGACAATTTTCAAAAGCTTCTCGCACCCGTTGAAAAATTGCCTTTAAGGATTTTGGGCCAACTTATCCCTTCAGTGGTAGAAGTAAAGAAATCCCATCCTACTGCCTCCTCATCAGCCCTGAGTGTGAGGATGGTGTAAATGATCTGGTTGTGCAATAATTTGTAAAGAAAAAATAGTATTATATTGTTATTTTATATTTCTCTGGCTTCCCCGTAAAAGTAAATGCTTGTCTGTGTTTCTATCTCTGTGAGTAGTCTGTTGATGTCCTTCTATGTAAGTTTTTTTTTTTTTTTTGTATTGGCAGGAGCTCTTTTTTTTTTTTAAGAATATTAGCAATTTTTGTGTCGTATCTGTTGCAAATGTTTCCCCAGTTTGTTTTTCATTTTATGCTGCTTTTTTTGTTTTGTTTTGTTTTAAAGATTTTATTTATTTATTTGACAGAGAGAGAATTAATAAATTTATTTATTTATTTATTTATTTAATTTATTTATTTGACAAATTTATTTATTTATTTTATTTCACAAGTAGGCAGAGAAAGAGGGGGAAGCAGGCTCGGCTCCCCGCCAAGCAAAGAGCCCGATATGGGGCTCGATCCCAGGATCCTGAGATCATGACTTGAGCTGAAGCCAGAGGCCTTAACCCACTGAGCCACCCAAGCGCCCCTATGCTGCTTTTTTAAAAAATTATATTTTGTTTAAAAAAATTTCAAACCCACGGAGAAATGGAAAGAACAGTTAGCCTCCCCATACCCTTCCCACAGCCCACCGAGTGTTACCGTCTTGTTCCCTGTGCTTCCCCTCTCCCTGTGACTAGGTTGTAGTCACAGTCTACACAAGTGGGATTCGTGTACCGCCGTGTAACAACCCACAATGGATGGGCTCCGGGACACCTCATCAACTGAGGAAAATGGACCTTGTGATAGACACTCATCATGCAACACAAACTTCTTTTTTCCCTCTCACTGATGCTCACTGTGATCTATTTGCTTTGTTCTTGCTTCCCCTTCTCAAACCCTCACACAACAGAATATGCAATGAAGATTTCCGCGCGGTTCTGATCTTGTGGGTACAGATGGCAGTCACCCTCCCAGTGTCAATGACAAAGCGTGGTCGTTAAGAGCAGTGTGAGCACATATTACAAGCAATAAAATCCGTGAAAGCCAATCATGTGAGAGGAAGAACCACACTTTGACATAGAAGAATCACTGCCAAAGTGGGATAGAGTGGAACCTATTTCGAAAACAATACGAAAGCTCTTTGAGCTCTTTGGAGAAAATAGGCCATTCTTGATAATGTCCTCGTCCTTGTTTTCTGCATGATGGCAGGGAAAATCTTCCATTTGCTGGCCTCCATTGTTACTGCTTTGTATCCCTCCTGGTTTTTGTTTCTACTGGACAAAATGACCAGATTTTCCCTTCTTGCTGGAAAGAAACCATCTTTTGTGAAAATTAGGCTTGTTGGTTTTCAGGGACTCATGGTGTGGGAGAGTGCTCGATCGCAGACAGGTTACCGGACTTGAGTCTGGGCCTCACCACCAACCACCAGGGCAACCCAGGCCTGCTGCAATCCTCGTATGCACATCTTTAAAAGGAAAGGATAAATATCTGCCTCTTAGGGTAACATAAAGTCTTTTGCAAACTATCAAGTGTTATGAAGCTATTGGCGACAATGATGAAATTCACAATAATGATGAAAATGAAGATGATGATGATTGTATCTGGTCGGTTCTAAATCATTTTTTAAGGTACATCCAGGGATGGTAGTCATTTGGAATGAACTCTCCTGATTTCCTGGGTTTCCATAGATGGGATGAAGCCCCATATATCTGAACAATGTTGATTCTCCGTCACTCATAGCAACTGTGCTTGCCGTCAAAGGAGCAACAGGGATCCACGGTCCTTGTTCTATGGCACCCCTCTCAGAAGGAGCTGCTGCTCTGCACTCCTGGCCTCCCACTCTAGCACACTCACAGTTTAAGCAGACAGTGGCAGTCCCACTGGCCTGACTGCCAGGTCCCACTTCTGGCTCATTCCTCGTGCAAGAGGCTTACTCCAACCCTTCATAGCAATGGGGTAGCTGAATTTCCAGGACCAGCCTCTTGATCATACAGAGACAGATTCTCTATGTGGCCAAAAGAATACTGATTCCAGAAAGTTATACTTGTCCTGGGGATTCTAAGCACAAATGATCTGCATTAGGGATAACAAAGACACACACACAATGTGTGTGTTAAAATGCCAATTCTAGGACCATCTGGGAGCCAGTGAAAAAGGATTACAAACCAAAGTTTAAGAATCATCGTTCTAGGGGCGCCTGGGTGGCTCAGTGGGTTAAAGCCTCTGCCTTCGGCTCAGGTCATGATCTCAGCGTCCTGGGATCAAGCCCCGCATCGGGCTCTCTGCTCAGCAGGGAGCCTGCTTCCCCCCTCTCTCTCTCTCTGCCTGCCTCTGCCTACTTGTGATCTCTCTCCTCTCTGTCAAATAAATAAATAAAATCTTTAAAAAAAAAAAAAAAAGAATCATCGTTCTAGACCTGTGGTCTCTCAAATAGGATGCCCACATCTCAGGCGATCCATAAGAGAATGCCATTGGTTGTGTGAGGAGAGTATAAGAACTTCTATTTACACCAAATAAGAAATATGTAAAATAAGAAATAAAAACAAGAAATTACTTTGTGCTACTATTTAATATTCAGCTTGTCCCTGGATCCTTCATGTGGTCATGTCTCCTGCGGTTCTAGAGGCCTCCTGGGAGTGAAGACTCCAAACTACAGAGGCATGAATAGCGGGGTCTGTGTGATGTTTTTTTACAGCATTAGAATGTTCTAGAGTTTACTCGTGGAGTGAGTTTATGGATTCTATTAATTTTCACGCAAGCCTGAGAAAATGGACAGGTGTCTTAAAAAGATTCCTGCAAAGAATCAGACTATATTTTGAAGCCAGTGAAAATGAGCATCAGTGAAAAATAAGAAAATGCCAGAAGAGACACTTACTCATAGCCGAGCTTTTCTTCAGCCATACTAGAGAGCAAAAATGATGATAAACCAATCAAACTCATGAATAGTCTGCCAAATCTCCACCCCCAACCAACTTAAAAATTATCCAGAAGACTAAGTGAACTCTGGATTCCCATTCAACCAGCATCCATGCCGAAGCTCCACGAAGTGTAGAGTGTGTTTCGGGTTATTAGCTACAGCCAGTATAAAGCCATCATGATTAACAAGATAAAGCAACCAGAACATTATAATTAATAACCTTTTTTATCAAAAGAAAATTTTGTGCTGTTAATAAAGTAAAATATTTTAAACTGCTTAATCTTGTCTCATTATTTAAATGTTTCTTTGTTGGTGTATTTGTGTTGTGTTCACTCCCTAGGATAAGTATACAATTTGTAAATAAATACATGTTATGGATGCATGTGCAATTTTTAAACCAATGGCCATGTGGGATAAAAGGTACAGCCTGTTCCAACTGGAGACTCTGATAAGCTAAGTTTCCTCCTCTGGACTCCTGATCAGTGTTGAGATAAGCAACCTGTTCCTCAATGAGTCCTGGCATCAATAATGAAAAACAACCTTCTTACTTGGGTATTCGAAGGACTTTGGTAATGGAACCTCAGAAGAAAAATGCAATGAATTGGCCAGTTCCACTGCCCCCAAGCGTAAGAACCTGAAGGAATTCTGGGTTCTGCAAACAGTTTTGCATAGAAAACTCCCAAGAGAACATAGACTCTGATGCCAAGTGTATTCATGATAGTCTCTTGGGAACCCCTGCAAGTGCAGAGTCCGGTGTGACTAACGACCCGGGAACACACTGGTCACAGACAACAGTCCCTGATCTCCGGGTTTTCCTGTTTTCCATCTCCTGCTGCTGCTTCTCTTCCTCCCTGAGCCACTCCCTGTGACTCCCACTTGGACTCCCAAGCCCTTCCTTCTTACTTTGAAGACCCAGCTTGGACTTTTCTCCAGTTTTTGACCTGGCTCCTATCATCTCATTTCCAAGTTGCGTGTGCTCCTTTAGCAGCACACACCCACAGCCATGATGGAGATACTCCCCCCGGCTTGCGAGGCTCTACAAACTTGCCAGGCTCCCATCTTCCTGCCAGGAGGACCAATGATCATACTATTGTCTTGAATAGGAGAGAAAGGATCCAAGGACTACTTCTGGGAGGCAGCTCTATGCCCCAATTAATGGTGAAGTCTTCTTGCACTCTTCCAGACCCTAGTAAGGGGCAAGGACAGTCCTTGGGAAGGGAGAAGAACTGTAGAAGAAAGGTCTTTGCCTGAACCTTTCTGCTTGGTTCTCTGTGGCTGTAATTGCTACATAGTTTGCTCTTTTCAGCTATCATAACTTGCAAATCAGCAGCCCAGACTCTCTGGAAGAACAAAGAGAAAGCTGGAGACAGGCCAGGAGAACTTCATCAGAGTTGGTGACAGACATGCATCTCTTCTCCGGTTTGATTTTCCAAACCCCTCTATTCTGAGGCTTTCCTACTTGATACTGTTTGTATGTTCAGTCTTTGGCCATAGCTTACCACAGATATGTCAGCTGCCCTCTACAGAGGCCTCACACCTTGCCTGCAGGGTTCCCTTGATTTCAAACTAAGAGTCAATCAACATAAGTTGGGAAACTGACCTCCAATATTTTCTTCCCCAAGAATCCCTTTTATTATTTTCCTTACGGATGCCTTGTTTTTTGTTTTTGTTTTTTCTAGTTTCTTTTTACCTCCTTTCTGAAACTTTTTTTTTATTTATATATTTAAAAAAATTTTTTTTTAATTAACACATAATGTATTATTTGCCCCAGGGTACATGTCTGTGTATTTCTCTGATGCCGAGTGATGTTGAGCACTTTTTCATGTGTCTGTTGGCCATTTGAACGTCCTCTTTGCAGAAATGTCTGTTCATATCTTCTGCCCATTTCTTGATCGGATTATTTGTTCTTTGGGTGTTGAGTTTGAGAAGTTCTTTATAGATTTTGGATACTAGCCCTTTATCTGATATGTCATTTGCGAATATCTTCTCCCATTCTGTTGGTTGTCTTTTGGTTTTGTTGACTGTTTCCTTTGCTGTGCAAAAG